>CM053769.1:243703407-243723616 GCA_028658325.1 Potorous gilbertii
AAATGTACAAAAGGGAAGAATTTTTCTTTTTTGAGTAAAACAGATTTGGATTGCCTTTTGGGGAAAAATAAAAGGGTAATATCATTCACACTTCATTGTCTTTGTACTTGCATGTGGAATGATTAATAGGGTAAGAAAATAGCTGCTCCATCATTACAAATGAGGAGAAAACTGCTGTCACAGTGGTCTGTATCCTAATTGTATGGTGATATTTTGCCAAACCAGTGTCAGGCCAGAAAGAGAAGTCAGCAGTCACATACAAGTGCTGATCAGATTGAGCCTTATTAAGAGAAAAATAGAAAGAGGAAAAATAGAAAGAAGCTGTCCATTTGGGAGCCTAGAGCAAGCCTGAGGGTAAGATATCCTCCCCTCCACCTAAGGTGGCCCCCAAGAGAAGCTGATAGGAGAAGAATAGCATGCTGAGGATCACCCTGCTTAAGAACGAGATTAGAAACCTGGCTGATAAAATGCCTGAGTGCATTCCCAGAAGAGTCAGGTTTTTTCTGGGCATCAGGTAAGTAGAATTCTGGTACAGAAGACTCTGCTACACAAAAAGGGAAGGAGGTAAGAAAAGCAGGAGCAAATGGTAATAGAATATTATAATAGAATAGAAAATAGAGCAAACACCAGCAAAAGAAATGCCTTAATCCCCCTCCCTCTCACAATTTGGATTATCAGAGCTCTCAAATGTAGGATTCAACCCTATGCAAAACAAAAACAAAACTTCTGGCCTGAAGTCAGAGTAACATTTACCCAAGATGATTTGTTTACATCTTTTAACGTCATGGATTGTTGTGTTTTGCCATCTCATTTTCCCCAGCTAAAATAATTCCTTAAAACACCTTTAAAATGATTAGTTTTGCAATCTACAAGCACTTATTTTCTCTCTCACCTTCCCTTCCTAATGGAAAACGGAACAAAACAAAACCCTTATAAAAAGTAAGAATAGTCAAGCAAAACAACTTCCTACATTAGCCGTGTCAAAAAATGTGTGTGTCACTCTGTACATTCAGTTCATTACTTCTGAGGAACTTTTAAAAAACTATCCCAATCATGTCTCTCTAAAGCAAGCTGATTTTTAGGATTCTGAAGCCCGTGTTGTTTGTATATATGTGTACACATGTAGTAGGTAGCTATTTGTAGCTGTAGATAGAATGCCAGATCTGAAGTAAGGAAGGAGAAAGAAAGGAAGATCTGAGTTCAAATTCAGCCTCAGACACTTACTAGATTGTGACCCTGAACAAGTTGCTTAACTTCTGTTTGCCTCAATTTCCTCAACTGTAAAATTATAGCACCTGTCTCCCAGGGTGATTGTAACAGATGAGTCAATAATTGTAAAGCATTTAGCATAGTGCCTGATACATAGTAAGCACTGTAGAAATATTAGCTATTATTTTTATTACTAACATCATCATACGTGAAGTATATGTACATGTACAGGTACTCAGGTGTATAAATTTTCCCTTGGCAAAAATAAATTGTCTTTTTGTGAGACTTACTCTAATAAAGAATTTTATAAATTGATGCTGGAGAATGTAACTAAATTTTTCCCAAGGAGAAATTATATGATAGTGGCCCCATATTAGCTTTTTACATAGAAGATATTGTTCCTGCCCCTTCTCTTCTAATTGGCAGTAGCTACTAATTTTTCTGGGTAACCTGTGGCCTGGAGGTCACATGTGGCCTTCTACGTCCTTGGGTGAGGCCTTTTTATTGAGTCCAAGTTTTAAAGAACAACTCCTTTTATCATGGGAATTCATTCTGTAAAGTTTGGATTCAGTCAAAGGGCCTCACTTGAGGACCTAGAGGGGCACAGGAACAAAGCAGATGGTGGTATCATCTTTTTTTTTTTTTTTAGGGTTTTTATTGATGTCTTCCTTCCCTTTCATTTATTTTTTTCCTCCCCACTTTTCCTTTCCTTTCCTTTCCTTTCCTTTCCTTTCCTTTCCTTTCCTTTCCTTTCCTTTCCTTTCCTTTCCTTTCTTTCCTTTTCCTTTCCCCTCCCGTCCCATAATTAATTTCATTACCTTCAAGTTCACTCTCCTGGAGAGTCATCCCACATTAAAGATGAAATAAGACAAAAGAGAAAAAAAATAGCTAGCATTTACAGCAGTGCTTTGAAGTTAGCACAAATATTGTCTCATTTTGTCCTTATAACACCTCTGGGACTTAGGTGTTACTATTGTCTTCATTTTGCAGATGAGGAAACAAGCAGAGGTTAAATGACTTGCTCAGGGTCAGGCAGCTAGTAATTATCTGAGACCGGATTTGAATTTAGAGATTCATGACTCCCAAGTCCCTTGCTGTATCCACTGTTCCCCCTAAGTGCGAGACACACACACACACACACACACACACACACACACACACAGAGACTCTCAGAGTCTGTTTGCATATACACATGTACATATGTACACATATACATACATGTAAATGTAGCTTCCTATAATGGATCAATACATCAAAAAATATTGAAATACAATGTGTCCCAGTCATGAATTTCTCTGCTTTGGGATCGAGTGGATGTGTCTTCTTATGTCTCTTCTTTCAAACCATGTTTATCCTTTGCAATTTTGCAACATTTGCTTTTGCTTTTGTTTTTGGTGGTTCTTTTCCATTTTCATTGTTGTAGTCATTGTTCATACTATTTTTTCCTGATTTCGCTTACTCCATTGTATCCATAAATGCAGTCCTTTCTGTGCTTCTCTGTATTCATCACATTCCTCATTTCTTATAGAGTAATAATATTCCATTACATCATTCTGTAATAGCAAGGACCCTGGCATACACAGGAGGCCCTGCTGTTTAGGTTCTTAAATCTGCTTTTCTAAAAGGAAAGCAACTTTTGAGGGGAAGGTAACCCCTTTAATCAAATTATTACATACATTATTCACTTAGTTCCTGGGAAAAAACCAGCACCCTGAACTTCAGAAAAAATATAAGCAGGGAAATAAAAAACAATAGACAGGGCTTCTAACTGACCATAAGCAATACATACATCACAGATCAACAGACAGATCGCACTGTCTGACCATACATACATAGTTACCAGAGAGAGAAGCAACAACATCTGAATTTTCAAAGCCAGAGGGGCTGCTTAGAGGCTACCCAGAGTCTTGTCTGGTCTAACAAACACTTCCAAAGAATAAGCCTCAAAGCAGGACCTCACCTCAGAGTATGTAGACATCACAACCCTTGAGAACCAATGCCTCATTACAAAGTAACGAAAGGTATGGGCCTTCCTACAAAACAAATCTCATCTAATCAAGCTTCCCTTAATGGGTAGCCCCATTAATGGGTAGGGAAGATCTTTAACTTCATTAAAATAATTAATATTACACATGGATCAAAATTTGTTTAACCATTCCCTAATTGATAGGTATTTATTTTGTTTTCAGTTTTTTGTTTTCACAAAAAGTGGTGCTATAATTTATTGTGGGGATGGTGTATGGAGGGCTTCTCAATGACCTTCTTGGTGTATAAGCCTAGTATTAGAATCTCTGGATCAAAAGGTATGGACATAACAGTCAGTTTATTTGCATAATTTTAAATTATTTTTCAAAATGATTCATAGCTCCACAATTTTGTACTAATATGCCTGTCTTCCCCTAATCTTTTCAACATTGATTATTCCTTTCTTTTGTCATGTTTGCTGATTAGCAATGAGTTAGATTCAACCTCAGGGTTGTTTTGATTTGCATTTGTCTTTTTATTAGTGATTTGGAACATTCATATAGTTGTTAATAGTTTGCAGTTCTTTTGAGAACTGTTTTTACATATTCTTTGACCATTTATCTATTGGGAAATGACTTTTGGTCATATATATCTGTTAACTGTTTATTTATACTTTATTTATTTATCTTGGATACTAAATCTCTTGGTAAGTGGTGACTGATGGTAGCCAAGGAAACACTGAAAGAGACAATGAGGGGTTAAGGGTTTTCACCTGATTAGGGTTCTTGGGATCTTAGAGAGTGGAGATAGCTGAAATTGCTTTGTGTCTTACACATATTTCCTGTTTTGGAGAAGTTTGAGGTCCTATAAGGAGAAAAAAAGTTACTAGTCCTCTATCTTGTTCATCATATGACACAGAAATCCCATAGCACATCATCTTTCACACAGCTGAACAACTGATAAAACTATTTCCATTTCTGAAGCTGAACAATTTAACAGTGCCAAGGATTTTGGTGTGGGGAACTTTGTTTTTCAGGTCTTCAGTAGTTTTGGCTGCTGAGGAGGAAGCATTAGAGCACCTACAGAAGCAGTTTCCAGATCATATAGTCATGAGGGTTGGTTCTCCGGCTGATGGCTTTGGGAGCTGGGCAGGAAGTAGAGTTGGTAGTTTCCCCCCTCCCTCACCTCCTGGGCCAGACTTTCAACATCCAAGTCTATGGAAAATGTCCATGGTTATTGGACTTACCTACCCCATGCCACTTCTTTTCTCTCCCTCAGAGTGCTTTGCTGCTTCACTTAGGCTGGTTTTCCCATTTTATGAGTAGCAGTTGTTGGGGATGGTGAGCCCATTCTCCATAGAGGAAGCTTCCCTGGATGAGGACTCTGACGGTCAGGTTGGAAGCAGGACCAGTATTCTGTGGGAGGGGACATTGGTAGTCAGAGGGCTCTTGGACTTAATTACTGACAACATATTAATAACAATTGGTCAGGGGTTAGTGTTGGTGGTAGCAAGTACCCAAGAAGTAGATATGAGAACATGTTGTATAGGGAAACATAAATCCCCATGTCTGTTCTTAGAATATGTTTACATCTTATTTAATAAATTTAAAATATATTACTGTTTTCTCAGTTTTTATTACTATTTCTGTAGCATATCTAGCACAGTTGGTGACTATTTCCTCTTCCTGGTATTGTCTTCACCCCTGGCTTCCATGGCTCTGCTCTCTCCTGCTCTTCTTACTTGGTTCATTATTCTCTTTTGTTCCTCCTAAATGTGTTCTGCCAAGCTGGTTCCCTGGGACCTATTTATTACCCACACATTACTCTGGTGATCTCTCCTTTACTCTAATGAATTCAAATATTATCTCTGTTATCTCCAGCACACACACACACACACACACACACACACACACACACATACACACACGTGAGTGTGTGTATTTTTTTCCCCATATAATCTCTCTCCTGAGCTTTAGTTCTATATCTCTTACTATTTTCCAGTCATATCTTCACGTGGTTGACTGTACAGCACCTCGAACTCAAATGTCCTAGACTAAACTCCTTCTATTTTCCCCTAACCCTATTCTTTCTTCCAGGTGGGGCCTATAGTTTTCATCTCTGAATGTGCCCTAGAACCTTAAACAAGTCCTTAGACAAAGCAGGGACTTAGTTGAACTGATGTTTACTCTACTTCTGAGTGACTCCAGGCTCACAGGCTTCATATAGATTATATTATATATCACTGTTCATAAAGTTTAGCCAACATTTTAATTTTCTCCTCCTGGTAATAGACTGTACCATGGCTCTCTGTACTTTGAAAAATATGCACATTTTCCTCATCTCATGTTTAGGTCCTCAGTCCTAGTTATATAACTATTATATTTGGATTCTGGATTTGTCCATATATTTATTTTGGACTGGAGCTGTGATTTTAATTAATGGGATCAGTTAGTCAACATTTATTAAGAGCCTATAATGTGCTAGGGTAGCTAGGTGACAACATTGGATAGAGTGCCAGACTTAGAGTCAGAAAGACACATCTTCCTGAGTTCAGATCTGGCCTCTGACACTTACCAGCTATATAACCCTGGAGAAGTCATTTAACCTTTGGTTTCTTCATCTGTAAAGTGAACTGGAAAAGGAAATGGCAAACATGCCAGTATCTTTGACTAAGAAAATCCAAAATGAAGTTACAAAGAGTTGGACACAATTGAAGTAATCGAAAAACAACAACTGTGTACTAGGCACTGTTCTTCATTGGTATGAGGAATTCTTAATGAGCAGACTTTTTCTATATCTGCAGATTAACAACTCTTCTGCAGCATGCAATGTTAGAGAATTTCTGGGACACTTAGAAACTGAGATTTACCCAGTCATCGGGTTGCTTGAATCTAGGCCTTCTTAAGTCTAAGATCAGCTTGCCCTACGCTGCATTAGATTGTCAGTACTTTATGTACATTACCTCATTTGATTCTCACAAAAAATTACAAGGTGTGTAGTACAGGTATTCCTTTACAGAGGAAGAAAATAAATCCCAGAGAAGAAAGTCACATGGCCAAGGTCATACAGCTAGTAATAGATAAGAGCTAGGATTTGAGCACAAGTCTTTGGATACTAAGTTCAGGCCTCTTTCTACCTCCTACATTTGCCACTAGCCTTGAAAAGCAGCTTTTTTAGATGTTCTTGTCCTCAAAGAAACTGAACAGTTGGCCTAAGAAAACTTCATCAGTGCAGTAGGTCTTGTATTTCCAGCCTGAGGGAATATAGATGGTTGTTGGGCTGGGTGGTGATTTTGGCAAATCAGGTTTCTGTTCTAGGTATGTGGAAATTTTATTGGATCTGTCGGGTTCTTTGGAACTGATCTGCAGCTCTGATTTTATACAAATGGGCTCCTGTTTCTTTCCTGGATCCCCTCCATTCTGGCATATGTTTTCTTCACTTTACTGAAAACACTCTAACCACATCATGACTCATGGGAAAAGAGAGAACTGCTTTCCTATGGCACTTTCCTCATTAAGAGATTCTAACAGATTGTGTGTGTGTGTGTGTGTGTGTGTGTGTGTGTGTGTGTGTGTGTGATGCATATTAAAAGCTGACCTCTTCTTCATTCTCTCTGCCAAACTTCTGTAAATTTACATATCTAATGCTGGTCATTCTTCACTCTGCAGAGTGGCTATTGCCTCTTGCTCTGGTGGCAATTCAGGGCAAAATGGAGGTGGTAGAAGGAATGTTGGGCTTGGGGTTGAGGAATCTGGGTTTGAATCCTATCTTTGTTACTTAACCTCTCCCAGACTCTTTCCTCATTTGAAAGATGTGGTAGTTGGATTACATGGCCTCTTCCAACTCAAAATCTATACTAGCTGTTTGACATGAGGCAGGCCACTAAATATCTCTGAAACTCAGTGTTCCTTCTTTAAAATAGGGATGATAGTACTGGTTGTACTTCCCTTAAAGAGTTGTTTTGAAGAGCAAATAAGAGTACCTGGCACATAGTAGTCATTTAATAAATGTTTATTGATAGATTGACTAATATATAGTAATATATATGTATGTATACATATGTAAATATAAATTATACTATTCTAAACAACCTAAGTTATTCTTATTCTTGAGAGAGCTAGGTGGTGTAGTAGATAGTGCCTAAAAGTCAGGACCACTCCTCTTCTTGAATTCAAATCTGGCCTTAAATAGTAGCTGTGTGACCCTGGGAAAGTCACTTAACCCTGTTTGCCTCAGTTTCCTCATCTGTAAAATGAACTGGAGAAAGGAAATGGCAAATTACCCCAGTTTCTTTGCAAAGAAAACCCCAAATGGTGTCATGAAGAGTTGGACATGACTGGACAACAACAAAAATTCTTATTTCCTCTATCACTCACCATATCATTTTCTGTCCCCCCCCTTTTTTTTTAACTTTAGGATTTGTGAAAGTTTGTAATTTTCTTCAACTATTTTGTCTTAGCAATTTTACTCATGTTTTAGGAAGTACAGTACTGCTTGATTTTCCTCTTTGGGTTTGAGGAGAATGGTGGTGTGAATGGAGCAAGTGAATGAAGAGTCAGGAGAGCTTGAGTTTGGATCTCAGCTCAGCATTCGAAGAGCTGTGTGAACTAAGGCAAATTGCTTGTTTTTCTGGGCTATCTCAATGTTCTTTCTTATATATTTCAATTATATAATTATTAAAGTTCTTTCCACTTCAACATTTCTATGGTTCTATCATAGATGTATCTCTACTACATATTTATTGTGCTCAATACATATTTATTGAATGATTGAGCCCTCTGTGATTCTTTGGTGTCTATGGATATCTATGGTATCAAAGAATTGTATAGTTATCATTCAGAGCTCTGCTCTTTAGTGTTGGATGAACAGCTTCCTGTAGCAACACATTATTCTGATCAATTCTAGAAAGAAAATCCTGAATGGATGAAAGTGTGTGTAAGTATATATTATGTATTTAAGCATGCATGTATGTATATATGCATGGCAATGAAGACCTACCCTTGGGTCTAGGAATGCTGGGCTTCAAACATTTGCCCCCATACCATATGTTAGGTTTTCCTTTTCCTCAGGGAAAGTCCTTAGGGATAGGAATTATCTATTATTTTCATAAAGCCCACCCTGTGACTTTTTGTTGGGAGGAGAGGGCTCACTATGGTGTAGTGGAAAGAACATGAGTCTTGGATCAGAAGACCCCTATTGAGTCTCTACTTTGTTCCTAATGTCATATGTGATCTTAATAAGTCATGTGATCTTTCTAGGTATTAATTTCTCTTCTGTAACATAAGGAGATCATACTAAATGTTCTCTAAGACCTCTTCCAGGTATGGCATTATGGGAATTTTGTGATTACAATATTCATTAAATGATTGCTAATATAAATCATGTGCCATGGTGCATTTGTACCCTCAGATTTCCAGAACTCCTTCATCTATATGTCCAAATTATATATGTATATTTTCTTCAACTTGGGATTTCATTATTTCAGGAAATGTTTGGGGAAGGCCCCTCTACTAATATGTGTTGACAACTGTTCAGCAGCTTATGGCCTTAGAAAGTAGTATTGAAGCACTGAGAAATTAAATAGTTTAGTCAAGGTTACAGAGCCAGTATGTAAGAGGTAGGACTTGAACTTCTTGACTTCAAAGTTGGCACTTTATTCACTATGGAATATACACCAATTAATCAATCAATAAGCATTAAGTAAGATGTACTTCTTATTGAATATGATACTATATTGGGTTACAAACAAAAGAAATAGTCACTGCTCTCAAGATGTTTTCGTTCTATAATAGATATACCTATTCACATATATATGTATATATACACACATACACATACAATATCGTTTCATATATGTTTCCCAAAACATATGACATAATATTTTATCTTATAATTTACACAGTCCTATATATTATACAAAATAAATACTGGGTAATTTTTTACAATGAGGTATTAACCTCTGGGGGATTCACACAACAGTTCACATAAAAAGGTAGCATATGAGCTGACTTGAAGGAAAATATGGATTCTAAGAGGCAGATGTGAGGATAGCGCATTCTATGGATGATGGGGGAGGCTGTGTGCACAAAGAACAGAGATGGGACATGGAGTGTGATGTGCCGCAAAATTCTGGACTCATTCTACCAGAGCAAAGCTATGGTTAACACAGGACCCTGAGGCTACCAGGGTCCCCCTTAGTGATACCTTTTCTCTAATGCTACCAGCTTGACACCCTCCTCTCTCCTCACCCCCCCATTTCAGTTAGTTTCTCCCCACTGTCAGATAATGCTTTAATTAAAAAAATATTTTTTGAGAGAAGGAAAGGGAGATGAATGGATCATTTCATCCTTCTTCCCCAAGAGTTGAAGAATTCATAAAAAATTATTCAACTAATACCAATTAACTTTTACAAAGAAATATTTATTACAAAGATATAGCAAGTACAGAAGTACATTTTCCCTCTAGTATCTGGGAGTACATTCTTCCCTGTACCACCACTTTGATCCCTTGGGAGAGTGGGCTCAAACTTTAAATTAGTTTCCACCATTTCCCCCACCAAGGTGACTTTTGAGGTTGTTCCTCTTCTAGCAAGCAGTCTCTCTCACAGAATCAGCCGCTGGGCAGGAAAGAGTTAGACCACTAGGAAGGCCCTCAAATTAGCATCTTTTCAACCTACAAAGCTAATCAAGCGTTTGCAGACTGAAACCAGTTGCTGAGATGTCTACACCTGCTCCATATAGGGGACTAGGGCCCTTCTGTCATCATCCTCCCTTTCTGAAAGGGACTCCCCAGCCTCTTCCAGTGGGGATTACATACAGTGCCTTAGCATTTTGTGTCTTCATCACTTAGCCTAGTTCCTGGCACCTAGTAAGCACTTCATAAAGGCTTGTTGATTAATTGCTAACATCATTCCCCCTTGAGGTGTTATGTATTTTACTTTTTAACGTATGACTTAATTTGATCCTTTTTTTGTCTTTGCATCTCTTTGGCCATCACTTCCAAGTTGAACTCTTACAAAGAAGAGTTAAACAAAAACCCATCAGTGGCAAAAACTTTGACAGTATATACAATAATCCATCCTACTAGTTCCCCCACTGTGATGCCACCAGGGATGGGCAATCTTTTAAAAATCTCTAGGACCTTCACTGCTTTCTTCTATTATTCCAAATCTCTTTCTTTTAGTGACTTTTTCATTGATGCTGGTGGAGTCATTGTCTATAGTATTCCTTGAGTTCCATTTAGTTTGCATGACATCAGTTCACGCCAACCTTTTCATGTTTCTCTGAATGCCCAATATTTATTATTTCTTTCTGCGTAGTCAAAGTCTAGGATATTCTTACAATGGACATTCTTGTTTCAGTCAGATGTAGAAGTACTCCTTTTTAAAGCATTGCTAATGTGGACTTTCTTTTATTTTCTCTACTCCAAATTAGGAACCAAGTCTGACACCTCCCTCAAGGCAAAACAAAGACCATCAAAGAAATCACATTAACAAATACAATACCAAGAACCATAGCTAACACAGGGACCAAGACTCCCAGGACAACAGACAAAGTACCAAGGAAAACCATACTGGGGCAAAGAAGAGCGGCTGTACCAGGCACACTGGGACAAAAAAGGTCACAAAACCACTGACAAGAAAACTTGACATTCAACCTCACACTGCACCAGCTAAAAAGGTATGACATCAGAATTTTCTCTCCTGGAATTATAGTTTATAGTTGTAGCTTATTGTGGTTTTTATGAAAGTGGAAATTGACTTGGTTTGAATCCTGGCATAACCATTGTTAACAAAACACAGCTGTCCAAGTATTGGAATGGAATGCCCTGGGAGGGGTTGGAGTCCCCCTCACTGGAGGTCTTCAAGCAAAGGATGGTCAGTTGGGGTGCTAGAGAGGGGAATCCTTTCCCGAAATGGGTTAGACTAGATAAACACTGAGATCCTTTCCATGACTAGAATTCTGAGATTTCTTTGACTCCAAGCAAGCCTCTCTGCACCTCAATTTTCCCATCAGTAAAACGGATGTAAAAAACTAGTTCTGCTTATTCTCCAGGGTCATTTTGAGGAAAAAAGATTTGTACCCTTTAAAGTGTGATATATATGTAACAGTGATTCTCTGGTCTTTCCTCTTCCCCATTGCCCAAAGACCAGGTTACATTTCACTCTTCTTCCAAAGTTTTCTGGTACCCTTAAGGGGTTGGGAATACTCTCTCTCTACTATTGGCTTAAGCTCCCACTGGTTGTGGTCCCCCAATTTTTGGAGTCTGAGCATCCCAGTTCCATTTAACAATCCTATTATTTACTTTAAAGGTATAGCCAGAAGATACATACAAATATTTTCCCCAAATACCTCAGGGCCATAATCATCCCCCTTATATTTACTACTATACTATGCTATGCTTTGCTATGCTATGCTATGCTATACTGTCCTATACCATACTATATTATACAACACAACACAACACGACACTATATTATACTATACTATACTATATTATACTAGTCTCACGGGACTAGAGAGGAATTAGGTTCAGAGGTTAATTCCTACATAGCATTAGCACCACCAAATTCAAGCCTAGGGTTGGCCCTGAGGCCCTAACTTCTCAGGACTTCCCTGCTGGTTTTATTGCAAACTGGCCTATAACCACATACGTAATCTGTCCCCACAGCTTGAACTCACCTATAACTGAAAAGGACAAACAAAATAGACCCAAAATCCAAGGCTATTTCTCTGGCACGTGGTCTAAGGGAAGGGAAAGTTGGCTGTCATATCCTTCTTGGCTCACTTCATTATGTCTCTCCTGGATCTTACCAGAAAAAAAAAGAATGTCCCAGTCAGGTGGTTTTAAAGATGCAGACAATTTGGATATGCAGCCAATGGAAAGAGGATGCTCCTTATCTTACAGTAAACCAGTGAAAACTATCCACACCTGTGTCTATTTTCTTGTCTTCTAGAGGTAGGTCCCTAGTGTCTCCCTCACTGGTATCTTCATCTCTCCATCCTAGGTGATCTGGACATAGGTCAAACAAATGTCTATTATTCATGAATGTGAGCTGTCCAGTTGAATAGCATCAGAAAGTTTCTGCAAGTACTTGAGGAAGTTCCCTATTTTTGTCTTGAACCAAGAGTTGGTTTCCCTTAGGTGAAAGGATATTGGATTTGTAACCAGACTACTTGGCTTCAAATCTTGGCTCTACTACCTAGTAGCTGTATTACTATGGGTAAGGCATTTATTTAATATCTCTAGACATCAGTTTCCTAATCTGTAAAATGAAAGGGTCTAGTTTGGTTACCTTGAAGTTTATTTTTCTTGTTTTAAAGCAATGAAGTTGTGATTTTGTTGTTTAGTCATTCAGTTATATCTGACTCTTCGTGATCTTGTAGGGGGTTTGCTTTGGTAAAGATTCGGGAGTAGTTTGCCATTCCCTTCTCTAGAGATTAAGACAAACACAGAGATTAAATAGCTTGTCTAGAACCATCAAACTCAGGTCTTCCTGACTCTAGGCCCAGGACTCAATCCACTGAGCTACCTAGCTGCTTACAAAGCAAACAGAGGTTAAATGATTTGTCCAGGGAGTGTTCTGAGGTCAATACGAACTTGGATCTTTCCAACTCCTGGTCCAGTGCTCTGTCCATTGAACCACCTAGACACTTCTGATCCTATATAATACTGGAAAATGATTACTGGGACTTGCTCTATACTTTGTTTCAGACCTCAAGTATAATTCTTAGATCTGTCAGAGAAGATGCTTCAGGGAAAAATGACTCATACCTATTTGGCACAAATGGTGAAAGAAAAGAAAAATACCCAGGTTTCTCCTGGTTTTGTGCCAGCTGTTGGTCTCTTCTTGACAACTTCTGTCATTCTGTAGAGAGCTTCCTAATGGAGAACAAAGTAAGAAATTTCCTGCCTTCACCTTCAGTTTACATCCTAAACCTGGTTTTGCTTGGCCAATTCACAAATTTCTAGCCTGGAACAAAGTGTTCTATCTGATGCTTAATATTTTTTGTGTGTGCTTGAAAAAAACATCCTATGAATGAGACTTCTCCTTCACTTTTCCTTCTATTCAGATAATCATCAATGTCTTAGATTTGGATCCCGCATATAATGACCAAGTAATAACTCACATTTTTCTAGCATTTTATGGCTTACATAAAGCCCTTGCTTTCTCATAGTCACCCTGTGATTAGATAGGGCAAGTCTGATTATTTCCATTTTATAGATTCAGAAACTGAGGGTTAGATTAATTGACTTACTTAATTTTATCAGAGATGAGATTTTGACATAATTCTCTCTTTGCTATCTCTGGTTCTCTTTCTAGTATACCATACCGTCTGTCAGCATAGAGTATAAATGAAATGCCTTTTTTTCAGGATAAAACCTCTAAAGAGTCAACTTTCACAAATTTTATTTTAGCTTTTATTATACCTCAACAATTCAGTCCATAAAGAGATTTCAAGAATCCCTTGTTTAGTTTTGTCTCTGTTAGGGGTTACAAATTATTTTCCTTACTAATGAGTATGATTTGGAGGTCTTAATAACCAAGATGTTCCTGATTGCAAGTATAGTATTCTTCTCACACTATATATATATATATATATATATATATATATATATATATATATATATATATATATATGTCTAGTGAGTATAGTATGAATATATATATGTGTGTATATATATATATATATATATATATATGGTATATACATAGATACCATGCTGCCTCTCCATCAGTATGTTGAGTTCTCCATCAAACTAGCACCTGTATGGCTTTACTACGTGCTAGTTGCTTTGCTTGTAGGCGGTGGTAGCATTAATGTTACCATTTTATGGTAAGGAAGCTAAGGCTCAAGGAGTGATTATAGGATCATAGATTTAGAGCTAAAAGGGTCTTCAAAAGTCATTTAGTCTAATGCTTTATTTCACAGAGGAGGAAACTGGGACCTACATAAGTTAAGTGTCTTGCCCATGGTTGTACAGTGATGGAGTCAGAATTTGAACCTTCACAGCCGCAGAATTTGCCTTTTGGAAGGTACCTGAACTGATATCCAGTCTAATCTAGACTTAAAAGGAATCCCTGATATAATATACCAGATAAGTATTCTGGGGCATCTAGGTGGTACAGTGGGGAGAGCATTGTGCTTGGAATCAGGAAGAGTTCAAGTTGGCCTCAGGCACTTATTGCTGTGTGACCCTGGGGCAAGGCATTTAACCCTGTTTGCCTCAGTTTCCTCATCTGTAAAATGAGTTGGAGAAGGAAATGACAAATTGCTCTAGTATCTTTACCAAGAAAACTCCAAATGCAATCCCAAAGAGTTGGGCATGACTGAAATGAATGAACATTAACAGCAAGAGCAAATTATTCAACCTGTGCCTAAAGACCTCTAAGAAGTGGAGGTGTAGAAATCCAGGTCCTTTGACTCCATATTCAGTACTTTCCCACTGTACTATCAAGGGAAATGATTGACTCAAAGTCATACAGCTAGTAATTGGCAGATCCATATCTTCCGAATACAACTCCATTGTACTTTCCACTATAAAATGCTGCCTCTTAAGATGATTATCAAACATAAGAACTACACAAACATAATGACAAAAAACTTCCGGACCATTAGATATTATAATTCAATTTGCTTTAAATAGCAAGTCTGTATTTCTGATTTGGGAGCCCCCTGCCCCCAAGTTTTTCGTGTATCTGACTTTGTGAGACTTATCCTAGGTTTCAGATGTGTTGATGTGTACTTTTTCTTCTCCAACCAGACATGTGATTTCATTGATTTTGGGAACCCTCAATGAAGAAATTTCCTCTTATCAATTCGGATCAGTCCCTGGCCTGCAACTTAGAGTCTCAGAAAATGCCCCAGAGAGCACTGTCAGATTCCATGACTGGCTCAGTCACATACATAGAAATCATCAGAGGTAAAATTTCAATACAGGTCTCTAGAACTCTGAGGTCATCTCTTTATTCTCTATGCTATACTATTTCTCCTTGAATGTACCTTAATCAAACTTAATTAAATACCCAAGTATCTTAATTAAATGAGAGAAGTGGTATGGTGAAGTGGAAAGTGTTCTATATTTGGAGTCAGAGGGGCTGGATTCAAATCTTGCTTCTGATGCTTTGTGCTTATGTGACTTTAGGCAAGGCCTTGGCTACCATTTCTAGACTAGATGACCTTGAAGGTCTTTAACTCTATGATCATGTGAGTGTAGGAGACTTAACCATGTCTTGAACTGAGCCAGAACTTTAAGACTGTGTCACATATCTGTGTCAGCATAAAACACTAGGTTGGGGATGGAAGAATCTAAAATGTATTGAAGTCAGAAGTAGAATAGTTCGCTTTTGGGAGGTAGTGAGTTTCCCATTGCTATAGGTATTTCATAATTTTTTTCAGCAGCATTTGAAAGGGGATTCTTATTTAATTAAGGGTTAGATGATCTAGAGGGAGTCAAATCCTGAGTTCAAATGTTTACTTACACTTACTGCCTGTGTGACTTGTGGCAAGGTGGGTAGAATTCTGGGCATAGAGTTGGGATGACTTGAGTTCAAATCTGGTCTCAGACCCTTGCTGGCTGTGTGACCCTGAGAAAGTCACTTAATCTCTTTTTGCCTCAGTTTCCTCATCTGTAAAATGGGAATAACAATAGTACTTATCTCCCAGGGTTGTTGTGATGAACAAATGAGATAGCAATTGTAAAGTGCTTGGCATAATGCCGGACACATAGTAAATGCTACGTAAGTGATGTTTATTACTATTGTTAACATTCTCTCTGGGCTTCAGTTTACTCATCTATAAAATGAGAAGTTGGACCACATAGTGTCTGAAGCTCCTTGTAGGTCTAATAGTCTTTGATGTGGTCAACATTTAAGGCTGGCATGTCATTAGAAGCCAACATTCTTCTTCCAAGGAGCCACAGAAAGGAAGGGGGGTAAATTGCCTTATAAGACCTTTCAAGAAATTTTTGGCCTCTGCTTCTATTTGTGTCTTTCAGGTGGCCTTGGGAATGAGAAACCAGTGCTTTTCAACAGCGACAACAAAATCACCTTTAAATCTACTTGAAGACAAATTGTTCTATCATCGTTGCTTCCATCTCACACTCAGACCTCTGAACAGCAAAGAAATCATCCCTGGGGGAACCTGAGCCCCAAAGAAGTAGTTTCAGTTGACAAGGAGGGTTTCAGATTCTTTATGTTTCCAAATCATTCTAATTCTCTTCCTTGGTAATATTTCTTTTTACCAAACATTTAAAAGACCAAAATGTTGGTCACTATAATTAAACTCCAGAAAACTCTTCCAGAAAACTGCCAATGTGTATTGAACTTTATTGAACTCCACACTCATTCTTTTTCTTCCAGAAGGTGTGTTAAAGACAAGGCAGCACTTCGTGTCACTTTGGACTGTCAACATTCTCACAAAGGGACTTCCCTTATTTCCTGTTCCATCTTGTATGAAAATGCTTAGGATTTTTGTTATCAGAGAACATATATTTCATTTCTCTCTCTTTGCAAATATATTGTATATAATCTGCAAGGATTTGAGTTTTTTGAGAGCATTCGTATTATCATTAGGTGTTGGGTGATGAAAACTAGGTTTAGTTAGTCAGTGGGAAGATATTAAGGACCTTCTATGTGTCACGCACTTTGATAAGTACTGGGGATACAAAAAAAAGAAAAAAACCCAACCCTCCCAAATCCCCTTCCCCAAACCCTAAACAAAAAAGGAAAACAAAACAAAAAAACAATCCTTGGTCACAAGGAGTTCACAATCTAATGGGAGAGACATGCAAACAACAATATGCAAACAAGTTTGTCTCTCTATATAGATGGCATTGTGGAATAGAGTGCTGGGCCTGGAGTCAGGAAGACCCAAGTTCAAATGTGACCTCTGATACTTACTAACTGCTTGAGGCTGAGCAAGTCACTTAACTCTGTTTGCTTCAGTTTCCTCATATGTAAAATGATCTCAAGAAGAAAATGGCAAACCTCTCCAGTATCTTTGCCAAGAAAACTCCAAATGGGGTCATGAAGAGTTAGGCACAGCCGAAATGAATGAACAACTCTCAGTCTCTCTTTCTCTTGTAAATTATAAATTATCTTGCAAACTGGTTTGTCTCTCCCATTTATATATATATATATATGTATATATTTATGTGTATATATTATACACACAGATATTACATTGGAGATTATCTTAGAGAGAAAGGTGCTAAGATTAAGGAGGCCTCGGAAAGATCAGTTGTAGAAAGTGAAACTTTGCTGAGGCCAGCCAGAAAGCAGAGAGAAGGAGGGGGAGAGATTCCAGGTATGGGGGACAGCCAGGTATGGTGTGTAAGGAACAGCAAGAGGTCCAGTGTCACTTGATTGTAGAGTATGTTGAAAGGGAAGGGGGTAAGTTATAAGAAGACTGGAAAGATAGGAAAGGGTCAAGTTATAAAGGACTTTAAAAGTCAGAGGACTTGGGAGCCACTGGAACTGATTGAATGGGGGAGAGAGGAGAGTATAACACGGTCAGACTTGAACTTTAGGAAGATTAATTTGACAGCTAAGTGGATGGTGAACTGGAGTAGGGAGATACTTGAGGCAGCCAGATTAACCAGCAGGTTATTAAATCATTCATGCTTGAGATGATTAGAACTTGCATCAGGATGTTTATGTGGTCATAGGAGAGAAGGAATTATGTGAGAGATATTGAGAAGGTGGAAATGATAGGACTTGAAAACCGACTGGATATGGAGGGAGAGAGAGTGAGGCATCAAGTATAAACACCTAGGGCTATGAGTCTGAGTGACTGGGATGATGGTGGTATCCTCAAGAGTGATAGGGAAGTTAGGAAGAGGAGAAAATTTGGGGTTAAAGGTGATAAGGTCAGTTTTGGAAATGTCATGTTTGAGATGTTTACATCTTAAACCTAAACATCCAGTTTGCGATACCTACTAGGCAGTTGGTTATGTGAGGCTAGAGGTCAAGATAAAGATTAGGGCTAGACAAATAGATCTGAGAATCAGTGTAGAGATGGTAGTTGAATTCATGGGAGCTGATGAAATCACTTAATTTAATTAGCATAGTACAGAAACAGGGTACAGGACAGAGCCTTAAAGGATATTCAGGATCAGTGGGTCTTAAGAAGATGAAAGCAACAAGAAACTGAGAAGGGAGGTGGGGAGGAGAACAAGGAGAAAGTGTCATGAAAATCTAAACAAAAGAGTGTTATGGATAAGAGAGTGATCAACAGTGTCAGAGGGTGTAGCAAGGCCAAGAAGAATGAGAATTGAGAAAAGGCCGTTAGATTCAGCAATTAAGACTTCAGTCATTATTTTGGAGATAACAGTTCTGGTTGAATGATGAGTTCAAATACCAGCCTTCAGAGAGCTAAGAAGAAAGTGAGAGAAAGGGAAGTGCAGCTATTGATTATAGATGGCCTTCTCAAGGAATTAAGCTGCAAACAGGAGAAAAGAGCTAAGGCAAAAGATCAGTAGTTAGCAGGGAAGGGTAGATCAAGCAAGGATTTTTTGAGGATGGGGGAGAAAATGGGAGGGCTTGTAGGTAGTAGGGAATCAACCAGCAGACAGAAAGTCCTGCTTATCTTCAGCATTTGGCCCAGTGCCTGGCATATATTAAACATTTAATATATGTTTGTTGACTTAATCAATGCTTATTAATAATAGAATCCACCATAAAGTATGGGTAGGGTATGTGTGAGTATTTTTGTGGAGGCTTGGAAAATATCACTGGTGATAAGGTACTTAATAAAAATAAATATCCAATGTCAAATATGGATCTCTCCCTCCCACACCAACTTCATTAATAGAAAATCATATGTAAAAGACAAGGGATCAAACTCGATTAGAGGTGTCAAACTCATCAGCAAAACTTTCTAGTGCTACCTGAACCAGATTAAAATTTAGCAAAATAAATAAAAACCATAAAACACAGATAATGTTGATTTGTGTTGTTCTAAGAAATTATGTGACATACAGCTATGGATCCCTTTCTCTTTGAGTTTGACACTACTGGACTAGATGATTTTTAAGTCTCCATTTCTATTATTCTATGACTCAGTTTCCTTTGCTTTAATTCTCTGAGTTGCCTTCACCTGAGATATGCTAACACCTTAATCAGTGTAGAAGCTCCAACAAATAGGCCCATGTCTCCCCCATCCTTAAAATATTTTCATCTGATTTATCCATTCATAGTAGTTAATTGCTTCATATTTCACTTTCTTTTCTTAGCAAAACCTGCCAGCATTTCCTATTGATGCCTCCCATATTTGGGCTACCCTTGTCCTGTTCCATGAGAAGTTTGGACTTAGCTCTTGGGTTTATTCTAGTACCTTATAGGTGAGCTTTTTTGCCTTATCCTTCCTGGAATTAAACCTTCATTTTCTAATTGTGCCTTTGTGGGCATACCCCCATCATCCTTTCATAGTTCCCCTTTACATTTTATCTTTTTTCATTGGAATTTAAGGTTCTTGAGGGCAGGTGCTACCTTATATTTTTCTGTGGCCTATTCTTTCTCCTCTCATCCTCTTCTTAATGCTCTACAGTCTGGCCCTGATCTCCCCATTGAACAGAAATTGCTTTCTTAAATGCTCTCTTAATTGCTTAATCTGGTAGCCTTTTCTCATTCCTCATCCTTCTTAACTTCTCTGCAGCATGTGAGGCTGCTGATCACCTTCTACATGATACTAGCTTCTTGAGGTTTTCCTGATACTACTTTCCCTAAATTCTCCTCCTACCTTTCTGACTGTGTCTCAATCTCCTCTGCTGGATCTTCATCCATCTAATGCCTACTTAGTGTGGGTGAGCCTCTAAGGTTCTTTCCTGGGTCCTCATCACTTTACCTCAATGAGTTCACTTGGTGAACTCATTAGTTTCCAACTACCTCTTTGTAGCTGATTTTCTGATCTAGTTATCTAACCCTGATCTCTCCTTAGAGCGGGTAGGTGGTGCAGTAGATAGAGTGGCAAGCCTAGAGTTAGGAAGATCTGGGTTCAAATTCAGTCTTAGACCCTTAGTTGCTTTGTGACCC
>CM053769.1:243724116-243757791 GCA_028658325.1 Potorous gilbertii
GGTCATAATCTCAGTATCATCTTCAGATCTTAACTCCGTCCAATATTTAATTCATTGCTGATCCATGTTGTTTTTATATTCACGTCTTACTTTATCACCTTTGCACTTGCACAAATACCACCCTAGTTCAAGTCATTATCACTGTTCAGCTATGCAGTATCCTGGCCTATGCCTTTTCCCACTCCAATTCTTCCTTCATATATAGGACAAGTGATTGTCCTAAAGCATAGACCTGATTATGTCATATTCCTATTCAGTGAATCCAATTAGCTCCCTTTTACCTCTAGGTTCAAATATCAAGTATTATTTGACATTTACAGTTCTTTATAACCAACTCCCTTCCTACTTTTACAATTTTCTTATACTTTATGCCCCTGCATACAATCTGTAATCCAGCTATTCTGGCCTACTTTGGGTTCCTCAAGTACAACATTTCATCTGATTCCATGTGTTTTACTGGTTGTCTTCCATGCATAGAGTGTTCCCTCTCCTCATCTCCACCTTAGTTTCCCTGGCTTCCTTTGATGCTCAGTTCAAATTCCACCTTCTTTGGGAGGCTTTTCCAGGTCCTCTCAGTTGCTACTGCTGCCTTTTCCTTTTAGACTGCTTTCCATCTATCCTATATATAGCTTATCAATACCTATTTGTCTGCAATTGTCTCCCAATTAGGATATGATCTTCTTTTGGGCAGGGACTATTTTTGCCTTTTTAAAACTCTCCAGTGTTTAGCACAGTACATAGCATACGGTAAACACTTAAATGCTTGTGATTGACTAACAGAGCCTACAACTGAATTTTGTTTGTAAATACATCCAAGGAGTTTGTGGTCTTAAGCATTTTAGTTCTGTTTTGCTAATTTAAAAACATAGTAAGATTGTGTGTGTATGTTTGTATGCAATGTGTTTGGAGTGGGATGGGGTTTGATTTTCTATCTGAGGCAAGCCATGGCGTATGAAATTTCAGCTGCCCATTAATTTGGTCTGAAATAGTCAATATATCAACTTAGTCCTCCACGTTTACAAAAATTGCCAAGGGATTTCTCCTATTATTTCTAGGAAATACAGTCTATTCAATTTCCATCAATATATTTAGGATTTTATTTTCAAAAAGTGCTACTATTATGGTATTCTCAAATACAATGGGCACCAATTTCAGTGTTGCATTCTTATCCTTAATAACTGCACTTATCAGTGATAAAGGTATAACAACAAACTGGGTCCAAGATGGATGTCAAGTCAACATGCATTTATTAAGTGCTTACTGTGTGCCAGGCACCGTGCTAAGTCTTAGGGACACAAATCAATAATGAAAAGAAAGTTCTTGCCTTCTTAGGTCTTAAACTCCAATGTGAAATGCCAAAAGAGAGAAAAGAGGGAGGGGGAAGGTACCCACAGTGGGTCACAGTGATGAGGTCTGGGAGAGAATGAAGGATGGTTGTCTTGGTCCCTTCCTCAAAATGAAGTTGGCAAATAACAAGGTCTTGGAACCTTGGATTATATTCCACAGCTGAAAATAGGAAGATCTAGTGAATCTGATCAGTTGTGAGTTATGGTTTTCTTTTATATTCTCTTAATATTGAAAGGCAACTTTATCTGTGAAAATTTTCATTCCTATTGAGATTGGCACACAGTAAGCACTTAATAAGTGCAGTTATTAAGGATAAGTATGTAACACTGAAATTGGTGCCCATTGTATTCTTATTTAGGCTGCTTATGACACCCTGATGTTGGTGTTTTTTTTTTAAATGGATTCAGATATTAAGAGAAAAAAAGGGACTGGACGAAGACGCAGATTGAGAGGAAGTTGTATATTGGTACCTGCTCAGGGGTAGAGGGATCCTCACAAAGACTGCTGCTACTAGACATAGGAATGGGGAGAGCTGATTGTAGAGACCACCCATTTCTTGCCTAATTCATTGTCTGTGGAGGCCTAATGGGACCTGATACTCCCAGATCGTGGGAGAGAAATTTTCACATTTAATGAGTTGGATATTATTCCACTGGGGAAGTTTAATTATACTTCTGATGGGTGATGTTCTATGCTCTGTACTAACACCTGACCTAGGATCTACCATATATAATTATCATGTGATACTATTCAATATGTGCTTGCAGGTGTACTCTGTGATTGGTCTGCAGTATGCTCCTCATATGCATACCTGGTACAATTTGTAAGGACTGTAAAATTTTTAAGGAGGATATACTAGAGATCTTTGTGAAGTAGAGAAGACACATTTCTCATAAAAATACAGGCCTCAAGGGTGAACCTGATGGTCATGTCTCAGACTTCAGTTAGCCTGGGACTGTGTGTTTGATTGCTTCAGAAAGGTGACAGACAGATGACAGGCAGGATAAAGGTCTTAGAGTGGATATGACACATAATATTAAGCTATGGGGACCACCAGGAATGGAATTGATTAAGAATGTATCTGCCAATAGACTAGACATTAGTCTACCAGTCAAGCTAAATGGTATTAAGTCCTTATAGCTGAAGAAAAGGTCAGAGTCTTTCTGGAGAATGTGTAAGGACTCTTTCTACACAAACACAGTTTGTTTGTGGGACACAGTCATCATTTAGATCTCATCATAAGGTAGATGCTAAAAGCTGCTGCTAATTTGTCCTGGTTTCTGTGTTTTGCAAGTGGGACCTGAAGGAAGAAACTTCTTGGATTATGCTGGGAAGCAAGGTGGGGTGGGTGGGGAGTGAGAAAGGAGTGCAGAGAACATTTCTATTGTTTTATATTTCAATTTCTGTTCTAATTAACTTATAAAACTGATTCTATGATATTGTTTGTACAGGCTTCTATTAGCACAATAGTTCACTGGGTAGACTTAAATTTCACTTTGGAAGTTCCTGGTTTCTTTCCTAGGGCTCACTCCAAATAAGGTATATTTATAAGAAAATATGAAACCTTCTCTCTTCCTCATCACCCCCTCCCAATGAACCTGTCTTTGAAGGACTAATGCTGACTGATGTGTGGGTAACACAAAAACCATATATGCTGGTTAAAAAGTAACCCTTATTATAACATTCTGATGTGCAATTTCAGCCTTTTTGCCTAATCAGCAGGCATACTGTGAAAACATAATTGCTTTTGCAAGGGAACTACAATCCCAAGAGATGAATTAGTTGATTAAATTAGTTAGAACAAAGTGATATAATTCACATGCAAAAGCCAAATGACATTTAGATTCTTCATTGTAGCTTGATGATGGGGATCCTTGGTTCACTGGAAAAAGTGCTGTATTTGGAGTCAGAAGACTTGTATTCAAATCCAAGTTCTACAATTTATTAAGGTGGAAATGTTAGGAAAGTAATTTCATCTCTCTGGGCTACAATTTCCTCCTATATAAAGCTAGGGTTTGCCTGGGTGACTTCTAGGTTCCCTTTAAGTTCCAAAGCTGTGACCCTGTGATCTTTAGACTGAACAAAATAGTCTAGTGGACTTGGAAACATAACAAAGTAACATCAGAAGCCCCAACTGCTTCTATTGTTTTAGAAAATACAAAGAATTACCTTGTTTGCCACCTGAAGTTGAGATAACAATGTAAAACTGTTAATTCTGTAAAATAAAAATAAATAAAACATTAAAAAAACCCATAGAAGCAGAATGGTATAGTAGAAATTCTGATGGACTCAGAATTGGGATGTCTAGATTTAAATTCTGCCCCTAACACCTAGTAATTGAGTGACCTTGGGCAAATTCACTTAACCTCACTGACCTTCATTCTTTTCATCTAGAAAATGGAGACGATAAATCTTCTATTTAATTCAGAGAGTTATTATGGAGGAAATTCTGTTGTAGACATTAAAATTTTTTTTAAAGATAAGTTACCATTATGATAGCATTTATGTATTATATTGTAAGCTCCTTGAGTCTAAAGATTGTGTCTTGTCCAAACTTTGTATTCACTCATCATCCAGTGCAGTTCTCTGTATGCATTAGGCACTTAATAAATGCTTGTTGAATTGAATACAGTAAGTGTTGGGTTGGGATATTAGGAGTCATCTAGTCCAACCTGAAACATGAACCTTGTTCACAGTATATTTGACTAGTGATCATCCAGCATTGCTTGATAATTCCCAGTTAACAGGGAACACATTATTTTCTGAGGCAGCCTATTTAATATGTGGACCTCTCTGATGGTTAGGAAGTTACTTCTCAAATTGATACAAATTCTGCTTCCCTATAATTTTCCTCATTGGTTTTAGTTTGACCCTTTGCCCTCTAGTATGGGTTTATTCTCTCTTCCACATGATTGCCCTTTGAATCTTTGAAAACAGTGATGATAGGATCATAAATATAGAAGTGGAAGGGGGACCTTAGAGGTAATCTAGTGAAATCACTTCAGTTTACAGGTGAGGAAAATGAGATCCACAGATCTTGTGATTTCCCAAGACCAGTCAAGTGTCAAACTTGGGTCCTGCGACTGCAAGTTCAATATTTTGAATGGTACTGCATTGTTTGCCAATGATTTCTCCCTCAGTCATCTTTTTTGCAAGCCCAGTTCTTTCACCTCAAATATTTAGAATCACACTTATCGGCAATTTTTAAAATTCTAAATTTCAATAAAAATCATTCATTGAAACATGTTAAAGTTCACAGAAGAGCAAATTTTTAGAGTTAGAAAAGGCCTTAGCAGTCATCCAATCCAACCCATACACAAAAATTGCCCTCATCTTTTACTTGAAAAAACTCTTAGAAAGAGGAGCTCACCACCAAATTAGTAGGGTTCCCATTCACCTGCCATATGCTCTTTTCAAGTGAGTCTGTGTGCAACTCCAACTGAGGCAGTCCATTTCATGTAGGCACAGCTTTAATTTTTGTAAAACATTTTGTGACATCATTTGTGACATTGCAGCTTTGTAACCTATTGCTTTTGGTTCTGCCTTCTGTTGATGACAAATAGAGCCTTGGTCTGGTATTTATATCAATAAACTGAAGGTTTCTGTATGAATAGGAAATGGAGTGATATCTTCTTTAATCTGATTTTGCAACTCATGAGAAGGGGGCTGTATTGCTCCAACCTCTCAGAGGAAGGTTGCCCTTTAGTTTCCCTTTTAGATAATTCATCTCTCCTCACTGAAAGGAAAAACTGAAGATCTGATTTATTTCTTCTTCTATGATTAGTTAGTATATTGTTTCACTTGGTAAGAGACTTAAGGCAGAATAGTCACCATCTGTTTTCCTTAAATTGAATTTTTTGCCATGTGGATTTACTAACTTCTTACATATAGATGAAGCAACTTAATCTGTCATCTGGAATAGTGACCTCCTGAGGGCTAAGGGGCGCAAGAGGGGATGCTGGTAGGGCCTAAGATATAAATAAAGGAGAAAAGAGGAAAGAAAGAAGACAAAGAAAATGTTTGGGAGGAATAAGAGAGATACATGTTGTGGGAAATTCACAGGATTATAATTTTAGAAATCATTTAATTCAAACCCCTCATTTTTAAGAGAAAGCTATTGAGATCTAAAGAGAGGAACTCCCTTGTCCAAGGCCCCACAGGTTAACAAGTAAGCAAAGCTAGCAATGGAACTCAGGTCTTCTGACTTCAAATTCACTTATTTACTGCTCCTACTCTAAGAGCCTGAGAATGCACTCACCTTGAAGGGTGTGACAGCTGTGATTTGGAGGATGCACCAGGATATATTTGCCTGTCATTTCCACAAGGCTTATTTATGAGGCATTGAGCTGTCCCCTTGACACTAGTGTTAGAGGTATGATGTGGGAAACTTGCCCCAGAATTTGTGGAAGATGTTTTTGAAAGGTACAGTATTTCAGAGGGAAGAATGATTAGAGAATATAGAAATAGAGGAGTCAGTCAGTCAGTCATGAAAGACAGAAATGATTCGAGACAAGAAGTAGAATGTGTGAGGGAGTGTCAGGAGCTTAGGACCCTGGTGATCTGTAAGAGACAATCACTATAATAGTGTTGGAGTTGCACACAGACTCACTTGAAAAGAGCATATGGCAGGGGAATGGGAACCCTACTAATTTGGGCCCTGTTGTCCCACCTACTTGGGACCCCCCAGCTCCCCTCCTGTATTGGAAAGCTAGGATAATGAAATGTACTCAGCTTCCATATTGCACAACAACTTCATCGCAAATTCTGAGCTCCTTATGGTCACAGCAAGAGTAAAGAAGGTAGAAGAGGACACCAGCACTTCTGGAGCACTGGGTACGAGTGACAGCAGCACAGTGGCGGTAAGCAGTACATATAGAGTAATTCTGGAGTGGCCTCATGTCTTGGAGCCTCATTTTCCCTTTTGTGAAATGAAAGGGTAGAACCAGTTCCTATATGGGGTTCTTTAGAGCTAAATTTCTATGATCCCCGGGTCAGTTTAAGGAAAATTGTGAAATTATTGAAGTTTTTCCATTTCTTGCACTTCCTTCCTTTTTTCTTTCTTTTGCCCTGGCTGTTTCTTATGATCACCCACTCTCCATTTTCCATTTCAGAAACAAACTCCTAGGAAGAGTTGTTCATACTTAGTGATTCTCCGTTCTCCCCTGCTGCTTTCAGACCTTGCAATCTAGCTTCTGAACTCCTCAATCTTCTGAAAAATTTACTCAAAAGGTCACCAATGATTTCTTAACTACTACATTGAATGACTTTTCCCCAGACTTTAAACTGATGTTATATGGTGATCAACTGTGAGATCTTTGATAACAGATTCTCTTTCTCTCTCTCTGTGTGTATGATATATATATATATATATATATATATATACACACACACACACACACACACACACACACACACACACACACACACATGGATCATACATGTATATGTACATATATATTTAATGCCTTTGATCGATTGAATAGTGGTCCAATAGAGGTGTTCTTACCTATTTAAGGTAGTTACTTTAAGTGTAGTGGGATGATTGATAGATTTGACACTATCCCAATCACCCATGTATAAATATAAATGTACATATGTATGTATATACACACACACATATACACAGTTTGATTCCAAGCATTCAGACCAGCCTAGTGGAAGAATGGGTCTAGTCAATCCCCTAGGAAGGAAATATGTGCATGGGGACCCAAGAGTAAAATAAACACACAGAAGAAAGGCAATTTTAGATCACTCCAAGGAACCCAGTTGAAAGCAATACCTTGCCTAATCTTCTTAAAGACCCTAAAAGGGGAGAAAAAAACTAGCAACCCGGAGCTAAGCTACCTCTGCCACATATATCCTTAAGCTTCAGTCCACTTTCGCGGGACGCTGTATCTACCAGTGGAAGAACATGTCCCTGGTGAGACAGGAGGTTGTGTGATGGTTGTTCTTACCTTTCCACTTCAGTAAATGCTTACTTTTTAAAGCTAATTAAGTCTGACTAGCTAATTACTATCAATTGCTAGGAGGAAGCACATTGGTGGAGGCTTCTGAAAAATAGCATTAGAAATACTGCCTTTCAAGTCATCAGGGCTACCTACCCTTAGTACTCTGAAAGAAGTAGCCATTTTCTAGGGACTCTGCCTGCCAGTATTTAATAGGGGCTGAGTCAGTTAGAGAAGGGTGGTTTATGAGTGGTTTTTTTTTAATTAGCATGCTATTAGAGCATTCTTTCCATCTCAATATCAATCTGTCTGTCTGTCTCCCTATATGTATAGAGATATATAATGCGTATAGAGTAATATATATGATGTGAATAGACACTTGGCAGTGGTTGTTGACAGCCAGAGGAACTGTATCACATCCATATTGACACTCTCACACTATAAATGAAACCAGAAGATAGAACAAGTTGAAGTTAAATGGAAGGAAGTCTTAGGTAAATTAAGGGATTAGGTTTCTTTTATACCCAAAGGCAATAAGAAATAGCCTTTTGGTGGGCTGCTTGGTCATTCAGCCTTGCAGTACTGATGATGAGCATGAGCAAGGGAAATCATACAATTTCAGAGCTGGAAGAGAACTCAGAGATTCAACATGGCTGTGAATCTCCTCTACATCAACCACAAGCAGTATTCAGCTTTTACTTGAAATTCTTTAGTGAAGCATAAACTGCCTCTTGGATGAATCTTGGCCCCTTCAGAATAGCTCTGGTTGTTAGGAAGCCTTTCTTACATTGAATTGAAATATCCCCCTCTGTAACTTTTACCTATCACTCCTAGTTTTAGCCTGTGGGACTAAGGACAAGTCTAATCCACATTTGATGCAGAAATACTCACTAATCTACAACAGGATCATTGTGTCTCATTCTAAGTATTCCTTCAATGACGCTTGAAGGGCATGGATAAGTTGGATGACATCCAGAGGGTGGCGATCAGAATAGTGAAGGGCCTTGACTTCATGCCAAATGAAGTTGAATGAACTGGGGTTGTAAAGTCTAAAAAAGAAAAAACTTTGGAGGGGGTGGGCTTACAATGCTTTTCTTTAAGTATTTGAAGGATTGTAACGTAACAGGCTAGAGTCTCTTGCCCTGGAGATCAGAACGAGGAGTAGTGGGTGAGAGCAAATTTAGGTTTGATGTCAGGAAACATTTCCTAACAATTAGAGTTTAATGGGATGCCTCAGAAGGTAATGGGCTAACCCTCATTGAGTTTTTCATGAAAATGGAGACACTCTTTGACACTCTGCCTGTTTCTGTAAATATTGCGCCAGGTGGCCACCAATGTCCCTTCCAAACACGACATTCTCTGATTCTGGAATTTTTCTTTCAAATATTCCTTTAGACACTTGGAGAGAACTGCATGATCCCATCAAGTCTTCTCCTTTTCACGATAGGTATCTCAGATTCTTTCAACCAGTCTTTTTGTGGTGTACTCTTACCACCCTCCATCACTTTGGTTTCTTTCCTCTGGAAACTCCAGGTTATTAATGTTCCTCCTAACACACAGAATTGAATACAGTACTCCAGATGCGATCTGATATGGGCTAAGTAAGATGGGACTATCACCTCCCTTATCCTTATCCTATGGAAAATAGGTTTTTGCCTCTGTAGGCAAATGCTACCTCCATTCATTTCTTTCTTCCCACAGCAAGTATTCAGAAAAGACTTAATAGTCTAAATGTAGCAGTCAGTAGGGAGAGTTTTCACTCTCTTTTCTTTTCCTTAATTTTTTTGAAAGTCTAATGAGCTCAGCAGATGGGTACAGGTAAAATGTACCTGTCATAGTGACATGAAAAGACTCTACTTCTCAGAATGTTGTGGGATTCAAGCCTAAGGCAAAAAGCAGGGACAGCTGGGACAAAGAAAGTATATGAGATATGGAGGAGAGTTTGATTTCTGTGAGTGAGGACACCTCCAGTTTTGGGACCTTCAGAATAGGTTAAAAACAGGAGTAGCCACAAGTAATTGGAGCAATAATGGCAGAGGTGTTGGTAGAAGTGGCACCAGAGGAAGTGGCACATGAGCAGCAGTTGGGTGGGTTGCCAGTACCCAGTCCTGCCATGGGAATATTGACTGTATTACATTCAGGACTTGATTCATTTTGGGAGATGGAGGCTAGGAACCAGCGCTCCTCTGGAGAGTAAAAAAATATTTAATTACAGATGGAAATAGAGAAGAGATATACAAACTGTTCTCTTTTGCAATGAGGAATTAGGTTACTAGTGTTCTCTTGCTCTACATGTGTTCTGAAGTAAATTTGCCCTGCTAATTTGTCTTGAGTAAATACTCTATGTTTGAAAGCTGATGACAAGCTTGACTTTTCTGGCAAGAAGGAAACCGAACTTACCCCTAGGGGAGAACTGAAACCAAGTCAGCTGCTGATTTCCCAAAGAGATTTGACCTAGGGATGTGAGACAAGGAAGGTATGAATTATTGAGAGCCCTTAAGATGGAGCCTGCATCTTTGCTTACCCAGAGCTCTGGTTCTGGATGACAGGTTTCCTTGCTTTTGAATCAATAGGTTCATTTTCCAGATACAAAATTGCTTCTGCAAATGTGAAGAAATGCATTCTGCACCCACCTTACTCCTGCCTCAAATTTGGCCAGTTTGTAATTTTCAGCAGAATAGCTTCAAAGGTTTGACGAAATTCCATATAATTGGATTGGAGAAGGAATGGCTTTGAAAGTGACTGTTTAGGCTCCAATTTCTTTACTAACCACTAGATCAATGCCATGGAATCAGGATGAATTTGCTTGAGTGAAGGCACAATCGTATAATGGAAAGCACACTGAGAGTCCTAAGTATATGAAAGATAATCTTGAATAAATGGTTCTGGGTTCGGGTTTCGGCTTTCCAGCTTACTGGTATGTAACCTCTGTGACATTCTCTTTAAGCTTTGATTTCTTCATCCAGTTCTGATCACCAATATCCTGTTACTCTGATGAAACTATATTAAAAGAGAAAGGTGACTAGTTACCAAGAAAGTTTGACCTTACTGTCCATAAAGGAAAAATGGAGAGGATGAAGAATATCTATTGTCTAGGTTATGATGTGCAATTGGAGGACAGCCATAGAGTTTGGAGAGGCTCTACATGTAGACAATGAATTGGGCATGAAATTGAATAGAAGGAAGAGAGCAAGCGGTCTATGGTTATTGTTACTGTCTGACTGGTCCTATGATTCATTAGTGAAGGGAGCTCCTGGTGATGGACTCCCTCTTCCAAAGCAGACTGGCACTTATTCTGCAATTTATAATCTTAGAAGGCAAAGAAAGGTTAAGTGATTTGTCCAGGGACATAACCAGAATGTGAATTTTTAAGATTTCAAATTTCTCCATAAAACAAAGGCTTAGGTTTTTAACATGAAACTTGTGTAAGTGATGTCTGTCAGTCAATCAAAAAGGATTTGTGAAGTGCTTACTTTGCTAAGCACAGGTTTGCAAGAGAAAAGAGAAGTCAGAATAGTCCTCGTCCTCAAGGAGCCTACACTGTAATGAGGGAGATAACCAGAGAAATACAAGGTGCATATGTATGTATTTAAATATGCAATATGCATCTAGATGTTGATTTCTACTATAAAACAATAGCATAACTGATATTTGTACAGCACTTACTATGTACCATGCAGTGTGCTGAGCTCTTTATAATTATCTCTTTGGATGCAATACACTCTCTCTTTTCCTCTCTCCCTCACTCTCTTCCTCTCTCTCTCCATCTATATCTACATCCATATCTCTAATTCTACATCTCTCCATATATTTATCTATCCCTGTATTTATATCTACAGCTATATCTCTATCTCTTGATTTCTATCTCTACTTTTCTATCAATATTGATAGCAATCTCTGTTGTTATGAATATATCTACATGTTTATAAAATCTTGTATTTACCTAGTTGTTATCTCCTTCCCTATCTATCAATCTACCTGTCTATCATCTATCTATCATCTATTTATCTCTCTGTCTATCTAGTATATGGAAGGTAATCTGAGAAAGTTGTTCACAGGAAGAACTTGGAAAGACCTCCTACAGAAGATGACATTTGAGCCAAGCTTTGAAAGAAACGAGAAAAACTAAGAGGTGGAGGTAAGGAAGAAGAGTATTCCAGTCATTGGGAGACAGAGAGAACACAAAATACTCTACCCTGTGAGTTTTGGTTTCCTTAAAGTGCAACCGAAGGCTATGTTATAGGCGAGAGAAGGCTATAGCATGCTAGCAAAGAAGTATGACCTTGGGCAAGTCATTTAATTTCTCTGAACTTCAATTTCCTCATTGAAAAATGAAATTGTCAGACTCTGGAATCTATCAGGTCTTTTCTAGCTCTAAATCTATGACCCTCTTAACAATGTCATTGTCGTTTGAGCACCCATAACTTGCAAGGCAGTATACTAGGCCCCTGCGGGTAAATGAAGAAATATAAGAGAGGGGTTGTAGATGATCATCACAATGACCATTGATATAGTGCCTACTATATAAATATATCATTTGGTTCTCATAACAACCCTATGAGGTAAGTGCTATTTACAGATGAGGAAACTGAGGTAAACAGAGGTTAAGTGATTTATTTGTCCAAAGTCACATAGCTAATAAGTGTTTGAGGCCAGATTTGATTACATATCTTGTGAGTTCCTTGTAGGCAGGGATTGCATTTTACCTCATTTTGCATTCCTAGTACCCAGTGCTGGCACATAATAGTTGCTTAAATATTTATTGATTGACTGGTTGACTCTAAGCCCAGCACTCTATCTACTGCATCACTTAGCTGTTTCAGATCATAGAATCTGATGACAGAATAATGGATTCAGAGCCCTAAGGGACCTATGAAAAACCTATTTCAACCCTCTCATTTTATAGGTTAAGAAACTGAGGATGTAGAGAGGTTAACTGAATTGTTCAGGGGTCATGCAAGTGGTAAGTGTCAAAGCTAGGATTTAATCCTAGGACCTGACTCCAAATCCAGCCTTCCTTTGATTGCACCATGTACTCACCTTTGCCCTAAAGGCAGTTAGAATCTGCTTACCAGGAGGTATGACATATCCATGAAAATAAGAGCAAATATAGGAAATTATAAATTCCAAATACATGTATAAGGTCTTCTTTTCAGATGACCATCACATTTCCACAATGCTTTGGGTTTAAAGACACTAATAGGTAGAACTGAAGATTTAGAGCTAGAAGGGAATTGTAAAGTCCTCTAGGCCCAGCCCTTATTTTATAGATGAAAAAACTGACTAGCCTAAGGTCACACAATATTAGGCTGCAGTGCTGGAAACCGAATCCAGGTCCTTTGGCTCCAGATCCAGGAGGCTGCATGATGGCTTGATGGTGATAGGAACAACAGGAAAGCAGATTGGGGCCACATTTTTGCGGAGTCTCGAATGCTGGGCCAAGGAGCTCAGATTCTATCTTATAGGTAAGAAAGGGGCACAAGTAATATTTTAAAATTATTTATTATTATTATTTTTGTATCAGGCAGGGAATATTTTGAAAGCAATATTTTAAGATGAATGAGGCAGAGGTATTCAGACCAGAATGAAATGAATTCTGAAAACTAAGCTTTTCCTTTAGGGCAATTACAGTTTTCCATTTCAGTCTCCTTTGTTTTTCCCCAGTTTTCCACATCACATTGCTAATTCTGACACGGAGTCTACCATTTGATGACCTGGACTTTGGATTAAGAGAAAGGGCGTATAAATATAAGAAACCAACCGATGCGGACGGGGGGAAGCTGGCCTTCGGCTGGTAGGCTGATATCTCCTGAGGAATTTCTCATGAAGCTGCTTGCAATATAGATCTTCACCAAGATTGAAGTACATGAGATAGCAAATCCCTCTGTTGCTGCCTAGCCCTTTTCTGCCTTCGTGTGGTAATTGCAGATGGCTCAAGAGAGACAGGGCAAGAATATTTGGCTTCTAGAAAAAAATAATTTATCAGAACAGCTCCCAGTGATTTCCGAAATGGAATTTGGAATTATGACTTTCCCTGGCTTATTAAAGTATTGATAGCCTTGATATTGAGTTGCTATAGAAAGTTTCATATCATATTTCCCAGTAATGCTGGAGTTGCAGAGTGTGGAAAGCAAAAAGCTAGAAAGGTTTCTATGTGAAATGGTAAAGCAGATTTGTGTAGACCCATATGTTGAGAAATCTTCACAAAATGAATACATTTAAATGTCTTCTCTTTTTAGGAATATCAGAATTAAAAAAGACAAAGGTAAGAGATTAAATAAACATATGTGTCTGTGCTTGGGGCTCCAGGTGCTGTGTGGAGATCAATAAAGATAGCTGACAGATACAGTGCTTTATCGTTTGTGAGACTTCACATGTATTATCTCCTTTGATTTTTATAATGACCTTAGGAGGTAGATGCTATTGTTATTCCTGTTTTATAGGTGAGGAAATGGAAGCTGTGAGAGGTTATGCGTTCCTCTGGGACAGTGTCTGAGGTAGAATTTGAACTGAGGACTTCCTCCTAACTCAAAGCCCAGTGCTCTGTATTATGTTTTCCCTCATTTTGGAGGAGCAGGGAGAACTATGATTCCACTCCTGATGAAAAAAATTATGTCTTCCTATGTATGTGGTTATCTGCTTTGTCATTTATAGTCTTAGAGAGCTTTTTGGGGGAACTGATAAATATGTGACTTGCCCAGGGTCACACAGCCAGAATATGTCAGAAGGCTGTATTTGAACGCAAGCCTTCCTGATTCCAAGGTCAGCTCTCTAGTCAATATGCTACACTGCTTCTCTAGCCAGTCATTCAACTAGCATTTATTAATATGTCCAAGCATTGTGTTTGAGATACAAACTAGGACAAAACCAAAACACAAAAATTAACAACAGCAAATGTTTCTACTTCTTATTAGAGAGATCTTAAAATAAAAGTTGGATGACCATTTGTCTGGTAAATTGTAGAGAGAGTTCCCATTTAGATCTGGATTGAATTTGCTGGCCTCTGACGTCCGTCCCAGCTCTGAGATCTGTAATTAAATGATGCAAAGGAAGGAACATTGGGTTTAGAATCAGAAGACCTGGGTTTAAATTTAGATTCTGTTTTCACTAACTGTGAATATGGACAAATCATTTCCTCTCTCTCTTTCCTCATTTATGAAAGGAGGATAGAGTTGTTGAGAGGAAATCATTCTGTGAACTGTAGGGTGTCATGTTAATGAGTTATCTACTATGGATGAATTAATTTATAAGCCTGGCTTTATCACTTCAAAAGATTTCCAGGTTTATTAGTTTCCTGCTAAAGTCCAAATAGTGTGCTTTTGAAGCAGGATACTCACAGTTATCTGCTTCATTGCCAGTGTTTAAAAGCTGTGATTATTTTAGGCAGAGAATTGAACTTCTAAAACCATTTGTGATTCCCCTGCCCCTGGCTAAAGGTGCTGCATTAGCTGTCCTGGAAACAAAATTTGTAGTAGCAAGATCTCACCTGTATTTATTTGGGTACATGAGTTCAGGGCCCTACGGGCAGTGGACATGTTCGATTTTATCTAACAAATAACCCAAGAACACTAATTCTGGCCAGTGGACAATCACCAGGTGGCAATAGCCTTCAGCAACTTATCACTTGAGCTGCACTTGAACTAGTGACCTGGAGGTGATTGACTCCTTGGTCCATTCATTCCCATGCAGGGATTTCTGACAGTATCTACTTGGACATCATCACTCACAATGTGCAAGGTTGGGAGTGGGGCAGAGAAATAGCATGGGGCTTTGCCAGAGAAAACCTATAATCAGGCTGGTTTCACTGGTAGTAGAATTATATTGTGGCAACAGCTAAAGAAATGAATAAGGATTATTTTGTTGGGGTTTCTTGAAAAGTTCTTTTATTCTTTGGGGAGTGTGTGTTTGTGTGTATGTGTGTATGTGTATGTGTAACTGCATCTGTATAAGAACTGCAGAATAAATGCTCTGAGTTTTTCAGTGTATCCATATTTGAATCTATGCTTTGTCACTTACCCACCTGAGTGACTTTGGGTAAGTTGTAAATTTCTCTCAGTCCTTAGGTCCCTCTTCTACAAAACAAAGGGAGGGGTTAATTAATTGATATCTAAAGTTCCTTTGGCTCTAAATCCTATGATCTCAATTTTTTATTGATTTTCACAGCTCAAAGTCTTCTTGCCCTCCTCAAGTACTTCTAGAGGCAGCTAGGTGGCACAGTGGATAAAGTACTGGAGCTGAGTTCAAATCCAGCCTCAAACACTTACCAGCTGTTTGACCCAGGACAAACCACATCATCACTGACTGCCTCACGTTCCTCATCTATAACGTGAGGATACTAATAGCAGCATCCTCCAAAGGGTGTTGAGATAATAATGACGTAATAATTGAAAAGCACTTAGGGGAAGACTGGCACATAGTAAGCACCATATAAATCTTAGTCTTTGTTATTATTTCACAGGGTTGTTGTGAAGCTAAAATGAGATATCTATAAAGTGTGTTTTGCTATATAAGTGGTTGCTGTTCTTTGAGCACTTTGAAAAAAATCTATCCATTGCTGTCATGGTTCCCTGCTCTGTTATACTCATCCAAGTGCCTGTCTTCTCTAGAAAAAGTATGAATTTAAGGCATTTATTAAACCTTCAATATGCATCAAGTACTGTACTTGATGTTAGGGATGCAAGTGCAAAAGCTAGACATCTGCCTACAAACAGCTTACATTTGAAAGAAGAAGGTAATGTATCAGTCAATAGGCCTACTATGTTCCAGACATTATTAGATTCTGGGGGATAACTTTTTTTTAAAGGTAATGATTCTCACTTTCCAAGAGGTAAGTCTATCAGATGTGACAAAAGGAATACATATAGGGAGAAGGATGTTTTAGTTTGGAAGTCATAGGTATGGTGGATAGCCATTGGCAGTATATACGGCAATAATCAGTGAATTTGATTGGGACTAAAAGACTGCCTGAACTCTTCCTCAAGGGTAGTCTTTGCCCTAAGCAAACATGTTATAAGAAAATCTAAGTTAGCTCAAAAGATAAAAGAAGGGATGGTTATCTATTCTATGGGGTCACAAAGAGTTGCCTGAAATTACTGAGCAACTATCTAATCTACAAAAGGATCCTTTATTCTCCAGATAGTCACAGTAAAATTCCTATATCTTCTAAACCATAATTCAATTAACACATATTTTTTTCAAGGATAGTCATATATGTAAAGTGAAATGAACCTCTATTTGGAGTCATGAAAAGCATTTAAATAAATCTTTAAACAAGGAAAATATACATTAAAATGTTTTAAGAATTCAGTTTTCATCTTACTGACTTTATAGATATTTCCCTTCATTCTTTTCATATAAATATAAAATACTCCAACCAAAATATGAAGTTATTAAGTTTGGATTCTTCTAATGTGTTCATGTCACCAGTATCTTGAACTTAAACAACAGTCTTTGTTTTACTTGCCAAATATGAAATGCATAGAGGCAACTTATTAACCAATCTGTTAATTTAATGATTAGTAGTAATTGGTAGCTTGTCTCTTCCTTCCTTCCTTCCATCATTTGGTCAATCAACATTGATTTATTAAGGTGTTTGTTAAGTCTTTACCATTTAAGAGGTTATATGCTAAGAGGGGATACAAAGAAAGGCAAAAATTACTTCTGCCCTCAAGTAGCTCATTTTCTAATGGTAGAGAAGGAACTTCCAATGGTAGCTGTAAATAACTATGTACATACATAGTTATTTGTGGATTGGATAGTGGGCTTGGAATAAGGAAGACTTGGGTTTCAACCTGTCTTTATGATCCTGTGCAAGTTATTTAAACTTTGTGTGTCTCAGGCAACTCTCTAGGATTTATTCATATTAGATTACATTAGAGCAGCTAGGTGGCATATTGGATAGAGTCCTGGGCCTGAAGTCAGGAAGATTCATTTTCCTTAGTTTAATTCTGGCCTCAGACACTTACTAGCTTTGTGACACTAGGCAAGATACTCAAATGTTTGCTTCAGTTTCCTCATCTGTAAAATAAGCCAGAGAAGGAAATGGCAAACCACTTTAGTATGTCTGCTAAGAAAACCCTAAATCAGGTCACAGAATTGGATATGACTCAAGAATCCCAACAACAACCTATCTAGCTTTTGAGCAGAATACCCTCCAGCTAGCCATCTGAGAGTGTGAAAGATTGCTGGTTGCTGGCTGCCTATGGAAGAGAACCCTGCAAGGGGGAGGGAGAAATTTCTTTTCTTATAGGTTGGGTCATCAGTGCCACTAGGTCAGTCAGAGAGGCTTTGTCCAGCAGGGGTCAGAGATATATACTTCAGATAGACTTGAATATAGTCACCCAAGGGAGAAACCAATTTTAAGGAGAATGACCACTGGTAATCAAGTTAGTCTGTGGGCAGGAGAAGCCTTTGGAAACTTTCAGTGTAAGGACTCTTTGAACAGGGAAAGGACTTCTAGGTCCCACAATACCATGAATTTTGATTTGCCTTTGGCACATGTATAATATGCTGCATATGTCCTTACCATCATATGATGCCATTTTACTTGAACCCATTCTTACAAATGTCATGCTGTGTACATTTGTGAGAAGGTTTATGAGTATAATGTTATGAAACCACTATTTTTTTCTCTGCTAAATACTAAGAATTAACTTATTGACTGATGTTAATAGGAAGTATTGGTGGGGGCTCAAGAGTTATAGCTTCAGGAGTAGCCACACAAAGGTTACTTTAAAACCTGGTATAGTATCTACCTTCTGGTACAAATACTAGTTCAGGAAGTAGAGGTGGTATTATAGGAATAATGTTAACATAGAACTCTTCCAAAGGTATGTAGAGAAAGATGAACACTTCCTCATCAAAAACGAGGAAGAAAATTGATAGATGTTCTTATAATATATACTAAACAGATTGCCATTTACCGAAATATCTTTAAACTAAATAGATCTTATTTCACAAAGCAATAATAAAAACTTACAACAAGTATACCTGACTGGATTTGTTGAAAGTAACCAAAAGTAGTTTTTCTACAGAAGGAACCTATGAAATGGTTAAGATCCAAAGGTGAAATAAAAGTGCATTGTATGGGCATCATTCACATGAATTCAAGGAACAATATGCCAACAAATCTACATCATGCTATTCGCTAAAGCATGTGTATTTGTTTATAGAAACTTAATAGTTTATGATAGTAAATTAGGATCAAGTCATTGCCACCAGAAATTTTAGCAAGGTTATACTAAAGAGATGGATCTATTGATCCATGAAGACTATTAATTTAAGTGGAGGAAATTGTGCAATATTTCCTTGCAGGCTACACACATTTAGCCTCTGCTAGATACCCAGGAAGACATAATCAGGTGCCTAGAATCATATACATGAAGCTCATTGCCCTCTATAAACTAATATCCTAGCTAAACTCCTGTATTACAGAAACAAATCCCCAAATATCCTTGTGATTTCAACAGATAAACTTTATTGGAAGTAGACCATAATCACAGACCAAAATACTGCCCACGACAAGACATACAATAACATCGATGACAAAAATTTAAGAACAGGCACATTTTGATTGATTTGTCATATTTAATACTCATATCTTCTAAAACATATGGAATGAAAATCTTTCAAAATATGGAGGCCTAGCAGAAGAAATTAAAACCAGTACAAATCAGCCTTGTTATCCTGTCTGCTACTAAAATTGTCTTGAAGAGTTTTCAGTGATCCTACAATCTGATATTCTTATTTAATTCCAAAAAGCATCCTTTACAATAGTTCTCAAAACATGGATACAAATTTACTAAATACAAATAAATAATAGGATGATAAGAACATGTCCTTGTAGTAGCTCTACCATGAAAAAGCTGAAAATAAGATAAAATAAAAGTAGTAATATGTACATGGATGACATCATGCTATACGACCTCATCACAAAGCCCATTAAGCAGCTCCTTTGAAAAGATGAAAACATAAATGATAATAAATATGATTGCAATCATATATAACTGTTATCATCCGTATGAACTCATCCAACAACATGATGGCAGAGATGCACAGAGCAAATGAATGTTACGGATTTGTTTACAGAGATGGAGAGGTTTATGAAACCAATTCAGGATCAGGTCATTGCCACCTGAAATTACAAAAGAATTATCTTTAAGGATCCTGGATTTATGGACCAGTGTAGATTATTCAAGGAAATGGTAGCAAATGTGAAATATATAACTAAATGTTTAAAAAATAAATACCTATTGAATACCCAGCAAGATATGACCTGGTAGCTAGAATAATACATCAGAAACTTGCACTTTTTCATAAATTAAAAGATGACAAATCACTCCACTACAAGTAGAAACCCCCAAATATCCTTGAGAATTCAATTAATAAACTAGATTGGAATTAGATGATTAGCACAGACAACATTGTTACCCATAATCACTTGGACCTAACCCTGGTCCATAAAAACAGTATATGCCAAATACAAACAATCTCCAAGCTTCATGGAATGAAAAACATTCAAAATATGGAAAGTCAGAGAAAGAAATTAAAGCTAGGTGGGAATAAAATTAATTGTACAAATCATCCATATCATTCTGTTTACTACTATAGATGTCTCAAAGATGTTTTCAGTGAAGCTACAGAAGCAGATATGATTTCCTATACTTACATCTCAATACTTTTATTCAATTACAAAAAAGCAGTTATTTTATTCACTTGTACAATATCTATGAAACATTTAGTATAAAAAGTAGCACCAGTGCTACATCAGGATTGTCTGTGCCTGAACACTGAGAAAGATGAGATCAAAATTAATAATGTAATAGTGTTAATGATAACTCATGCACACACACACACACACACACACACACACACACACATATATATGTAAAACTTTAAGCTTTGTAAAGCTCCTGTATACATTATTCAATTATTTTCCTAACAACACTTTGTGGTAAGTGCTGGAGTTGCTACTATCCTCATTTTACAGATGAGGAAATGGAGAGAGATTGAATGACTAGCCCGAGACCATCTAGTCAGCAAGTAGTAAGTGTCTGAGGTGAAATTCACGTGTAGGTCTTCTTGACTTCAAGTCCAAGATTCTATCCAGGAGGCCAGAGATATCAAACGAGCAGCCTGTAGGCAGCCGAGCTGCTCCAACACACTTGAGTGCAGAAAGCAGATTAAAATGTAATTGGGAAATATTTAACAAAGTAAAAATACAATAGAATGTAAATAATGTTAATATGTGGCTTTCTAAGTCAATATACTGCCTACAGGGATCCTTATCTCTTATTTAGTGGTTCTCCTTTCTACTTGTGTTTGACAACACTATACATGTTGGCCAGTATAAAAACTTTGCCTCTGATAATCCACAAAATGAAATCTCTTAGAGAAATAATAACAAAAACTCTCACTCCTCTAGCATTTTAGTGCTTGTCTAACAAAAATGTTATGTGATTGTCTGAATAATTCCCATTTTACGGACGATGAAACCGAACATCAGACAAATGAGATGACTTTCCCAGAACCATGCAATGAATAAATAAAGAAGTGAAGAAGGAAACCCAGGTCTTTGGATTTTAAATCCAGTGCTCTTAGTACTATTCTACCTAGTCTCTTATTGATAAGATCATTTTCATATGAATTATAGATCACTGATTATATTGGAATTCTCTCAAATAATATTCCTCTTTAATCTAAAATACAGAATGTGCCAAAATTCTTGGTACATCCAGACTTTTGGAACACCCTATAGTGATACACTATTTCAAGATTACATCTAAACCATATGCATCTGGAGGCCCAGGAAGGTTAATTGTTCCATTTATGACAGTTTTTGACAGACCTCTCACCTTAAAAGATTCATTATCATTGTAAGGGAGGATGATCTCTTTCTGAGCCCTCCACCATCCAAGTATAACTGGCTGTCTAGCTTTTAGGTTAGGTCAAGTTTCTTGCACAGAGGAATGACACACACTTCTTCTCAATTATATTTCATTTCATCCAATTTCTGACAAAATCATTGTTCATCAGCATGTGGCACTGTAAGCCAAGAGAGATGGGAAAGACCTTTCCAATGCAGCAGTCATTAACTGAGATAGAATTCATGCCAATCTTTATCTTGGTCAAATGTAGGCAACAATGAGCTTTTTCAGGGGCCATTTCAGCTATCCAATTGTTCATTTTTCTTATTATGATTATTTCAAAAAGCCTTTCTTATTTATTTGAAAGATTTTAGTCCAAGCCTAAAAGCTCTGATGGGTCTGGAGACCAGTTGTCTCAAAAGCTATTCGAGCCCTCTGTGTTTTTCAGTAATCATAGCCATCTAGTGTGATAAAATATTATTGTGGTGCTGAACGAGCTATTTTCTTGCTTTTAAGGAACAGATAAAACCATCAGATCAGCTCCGTCAGTCCTGAGGAGTTAGTTTCCTTCAAGGGTTGAAGAGGTTGCTGATAGCCTTGGTAGTTCTATCTTTAAAAAAATTTGAGATCATATTCAGGGAGCGTGTGTATCAATGTCTATGTCTATATGCTGAAGCACAGGGAAGAGATAGTGGTAGATGAATTGTTCTGTCCAAGATGTTGCAACTTAATTTGAGTCCAAAACTTGTGTATAGTGAGTAAGATAAAGGGAAAAACTGTTACACATTTTAGCTGAATTGCTACTTTAATCTTAACACAACTGAAATGCTACCCCCTTCACGAAGCCTGGGAATAGGAACTATTTCAGTGTGTGCATGCATGCATGTGTGTGTGCGTGCGTGCGTATACGCACGCACACCTGTGCTAGTAACCTTGGTGCTTAAATGCAGTGCCTTGCATGTAATAGGCACTTGATAACTGTTTTATTTATTCTGAATCATTCCCACCTCCTCCCTTCTACCACCTTTCTCCTTATATATTTAGTTTTATACTCCTACAGTTTGCTGATCATATAATATGTACTATAATTGCTTGCGTTTGAATTTAATTCCCCTATTACAGTCATCTCCAAAGTGGATGATGGTAGCCTGCCCTCAAGATAAGAGCATTGTCCAGACTCCAAAGGTATGGGTGACCAGGTAATTAGATGATGGGAAAAAGAGTCAAGTCACATCTTGCCCACAAAAACCAATTATGGTGCTTGTCTCCAACACAGCTACCAATACAACTTCCAACATTGCTTCTTTCCCCTTCTTACCTCCAGTATTTGAATTCCTAGTTATCCATACCTGAACCAGACATCACCTCCACAGAGCAGTTATACCTGAAATACTCCCTGGGCACCCTCTGCAGTAACTGAGCAGGTGTCATTGGGAAAATTCATTCCTCACCCCCAATATATTTACTTCCTCCCTTCAGGTGAACTCATGTCTGTGGGTGACATCTCTGGGACAGTGGGGTTTGTGCATAGGAGCAGTTACCAGTAAGAGTCGTGCCATTCCCCCTTTTAATCAGTCAACAAGTATTAATTTAGTGTTCATTATATACTGGGTATTGTGCTCAGTTCTTTGGATACAAAGGCAGAAACACAGACTCTGCCCTCAAGGGGCTTATTTTCTAATGAGAGAGGACAAGAGGGAAACGGGTATAAACTGAATAGATGGAAGGTAATTTACCATCTTAGTGGCAGAGTGGATAGAGTGCCCAGCCTGGAGTGCGGAAAACTCATCTTTCTGAGTTCAAATCCTGCCTCAGACATTTACTAGCTGTGTAACTTGGGCAAGTCATTTAACCTTGTTAGCCTCAGTTTTCTTATCTGTAAAATGATCTGGAGAAGGAAATGGCAAATTACTCTAGTATCTTTGCCAAGAAAATCCCAAATGGAGTCACAAAGTGTTGGACATTGAATAACAAACAATGATCTAGGAGGGAAGGCATAAGGAGTGGAGGAAGTGGGAAGTGAGAGACTGAAAAAGCTTCCTGAAGGAAAAACATTGGAGTTGAGCCCCTAAAGAAGCAGGGAAGCCAATAGGCAGAGGTAAGAAGGAGAGCATGAGAGTCCTGGGGCCAGACTCTGAAAGGCATAGAGTTGAACATGGAATAGACAGGAAAAGGAAAGTGTGTGAAGGACTTTACATGCTAATCAGAGCAGTTGATGTCTGATCATGAAGTTAGGGAGCTACAAGAATTTAATGAGCAGGGGGATGACATGGGCAGATCTATGCTTTAAGATAATCACTTAGGTAGCTGAGAGGAGGCTGGATAAGAGAGGAGGACAGTTGAAGCAGGGAGTCCTGTTGGGAAGCTATTGCAGTAATCCAGAAAGAATTCTAGGGGATACCTATGATTAGCGAGTGTTTTGTGGATGAAGATCCTGCAAAAGAAAGGATCAGTTAAATAATTATGAGGAGAACCTGGAGACAGCAGTGACAGGAACAGTGAAAGCTAAGAGAGTATCCAAGAGAAAGTGACAATGTCAGATACTTCATAAAGATTAAGAAAGAGGAGATTGAGAAAAGGCCATTAGAATTGTTAAATAGATCATTGGTGAATTTAGAGAGAACAATTTCATTCAAATGGTGAGATTGGAAAGCAGATTACAAAATGTTTAGAATTGAGTGGGAGAAAGTGGAGGCAGTGAGTGTAAACAGCAGAGAACATAAATCAGAGAGATACAGGATGATAGCTAGGAGGGTTTGTAGGTTTCATTCTGAATGGGGCAGTCATGGATGGCTTGTGATCCTCATCAGAGCTTTTAACACATTATCTTTCCCACTCTATCCACTTCACTTCTAGACTTCCCTATTACTTTTGAACGCACCCACCCCCATTCTTCTATTCAACCAAGTTCACAATCTTTGTGTTATCTCCAACTCTTTATTGTGTCATTCCATATAACAGTCAGTGGGCAAATAGTGTTATTTTGTACCACCATGAAATCTCTGCCCCCTTGTCTTTACATATATAGCCATAACCCTAGTTCAGACCCTCATCATCTGTCACCTAACTATTGGCCTTCCTGTTTTAAGTTTCTCTCCTTTCTGAACCATTCTTCCTACAGTACTCAATGATTTTCCTGAAGTGTAGATCTGACAGCATCTCTCCCTTACTTGATAAACTCTAGTGATTCACTGCTCATCATAGGATCAAATATTATTTCATCTTTGGCTCATTTTGGAACTTTTATTTTTTGTGAAAGTTTTGTACTGTATACTGTATATTTATTAATATAGTAATATATAATATAATTTATAAATAGGTAAATATATACAGATTGGGAGTGCATGCTAACAATTTTTTTTTTTACTGATGTACACAATCTAGAGTTTGGAGATCACTACCCTAAATAGAAGACACACCCAATTGACTGAAAAACTGCTTAGCCTGAATTGCTGTGTGCCAGCATGAATGGAAAATGGGTCTTCTTTGGATTAGGTGAGGCTGCTGAGAAAGGCAGAAAGTCTGAGATGGAGAGGCAAGTGTGGAGAGTTTTGAATTGCAGAAAGGAGATTTCCCTAGAGCTGCATGGTCTCCCAACATGTCCCTTGACTTCCAGTGCCTACAACTTTAGAGATAGTTAAGAATGGACTCCTGTTAATGAGATAATTCTTTCCTCAGGAGCTGAAATCTTATCCCTTTATTAAAGAGCTCATTCACTATTACATATTTATCCTCTCACTTTTTCTAATGTGTATAACTTCTCTAATTTCTGTTTAAAGCTTACTTTGATAAAGATGTTGACTAGCCACTCCTGATGCTTTTTTTGTGTGTAATCAGTATTTGGTAGGAATGATCTAAGTTGGGGATAGTAAGTTAAGGAAAGATCACTTTAGCTAAGGTGGTCAAGGGTGCTGCCTGCATCTTCCTTCCTGGTGGCAGTGCTGACTCAGCCTTCCTCTTACTTTCTACAAAGGAGATCGCCCTTAAGACAGGATGGGGCTGATCCCAGAACAGGTATCTATCTGAGCTACATACAGACCAATCATATCTTATAATAGACACTAACCACATAGATTCTACAAATTATCAGTCCTAGTTTTGAAGAGGTGAATGGGGCTGTGTTGATCTGGCATTTTTTTCAATATAGGGCAACTTCTGGTGATGAAATTACATCTACTAATTTTAATTGCTCCATGATTTATACTGTTAGAGTATGTCTCTAGGTACCTAGAGGTTGGGGTAGCTAATTGGTAAAAAGAGGTGGAGAGCTCCTGGAATCAGAAAGTCCTGAGTTCAAATTCAGGCAAATCACTTAACTGTGTTTACTTCAGTTTCCTCATCTATAAAATGAGTGGGAAAAAGAAATGGCAAATCACTCTAGTAGCTTTGTCAAGAAAACCCCACGGGGTCATGACAAATCAGATGTGACTGAAATGACTGAACAACAACTGAGAGGTTAAGTAACTTGTCCAGGGTTATACAAGATGTGTCAGAGATTGAACTTTCATAATAATCCCTAGGCTAGTCTTCTATCATGTCACTACCTCTCAGGCCCTGCTTATTGGAGTTAGAAAAACATACACAGAATATATAATTGCTAAGTGAATAATAATATGCACTTATACAATATTTTAGAGTTTATAAAATATTCTAACATTTTCTTATTTGATTCTTAAAACAAATCCATGAAATAGGTAGTAAAAGTATTATTTTCTCCCATTTTGTAGGTAGAAAAACTGATCCTTTCTCTCCCTCAAATTAATTGATACACCAAGGTGACAATAAAATTGATACAGCTAGGACTAGAACCTAGATATTCTAACTCCAAGTTCACTACTTCTTCCACAAGCCTTGCAAACTGTAAGTATTCTATCCTTTCAGTTATGATACTAGTAATGGGTAACAATGAAACTGACAATTTTGGTTTTTGACATTAAGAACTATGATGGCTGTAGGTGGGCGTGTATTCATATCTGTGGCTGGTTAACGGTTGAGAGCATCAATAATCCATCAAAAGTCTGAACATCATGTCTTGTGTAAGGATTCAATTAGTTCTGCTTTATTCTAGAGGCATAAAAGCTATCCCTTATTCTGGTCATCTGCCTTACAAATATGTCTTATTAGTCACAAGAAAAACCAGATAAAACAGTTTAGATGGTATGCTACAAATGCACCATCACTATCAGAAAACAAGTATGAAAGCATATTCCTTATTGATGATGGGCTACTTGTCCTTTCTGTGTAGAGGGGAATATCCAGCCTGGCTGAGTGACCTTCCTTAAACTCCCTGCTTCCTAATAACCTTCCTTAGGCTTCACATGGAACTTTGTTCTATATTTCTCTGATGCATTTATCATATAATATTATTCATTGTTGTTGCTTATAGTCTTATCTCTTCTTTGACTGTAACATTTAAATTTTTATGATTTAAAATTTTTTATCATTTAATCATCTTTATCATCCCCAGTACTGAGAACAGCAGTGCTTTGTATATGGTAGTTTCTTATTAAATGTTTGCTGATTAAATGAAAGAAGGAATGGTTGACCTTGGTAAACTGACATTACCTTCCTAATTGTCAATTTCTTCATATAAATGGGTAGGACTCGATCGCCTTTAAGTACTGAGATTTGATCATTTCATATTATTAAATGATTGATGGTCAATATAATATACATATAAGCCTATTACTTAGCAAATGATATAGTGACTCTTGTGAATGGTGTGGAGGTATTTGTATCTACTTATGGCCCTTGGGATCTCTGTATTCCTCCTGTTTCAAGTCAGGCTAGGGAAATATTTTGTAATAAGTACTGGACAAGAAATGGTTTGAAATCTAGATATCTCTTCCAAGTCTAATATGGCTCCATCCCAATAGCTCTAAATGATAAAATAATCTCATTGCTCTGCTCCAGGATTCAATATTGGGTGAAAGAAAATTGCTTTCTTATTCATGAAATCTCATTCTATTTTCTATCCTTTGACTCCTCTTACTGGGATTTTGCTAAATTGTTTCAACAAGCTGAACTCACTGCCTGTCAGTTAGTGAATGCCTAGAAAACATGTTTCACAGCCTTGTTATAAATGCATTTAATTTATTTTTTTAGTTACTGTAAAAACTCAGAATGTACTTGGAACTAAGAGAAAGTTGGAATTTAGAAAGAGACCCTAGGACTTAATAACTGTGAAAGTCAAATGTGAGAAAGACACATCTAAAAGTAGCTATAAAATGAATGCTCTGGGGACAGGATAGCTTGGGTGAGGGGTAGGTATTCTGAGTTATTACCTCTGACCATTGACTCTGAGTCTGGTAGGACCTGGCAGCTCTTCAATAGCTTAGGTGAGATCAGTTTTTTACAGGACTGCTCCTAGTAGGCAATAGAGCATAGAAAACCTCTTTGAACCTGAAAGTCAGGCAATAATGATGATCCCACCATTTGTATAGCGTTTTATAGTTTTTGAAGACCTTTTTCATATATCATTTCATTGGATCCTTACGATAACTCAGGAGGTAAACAGGGCAGGTATTTTTAGCCTCACTTAATAGTGGTAAGAACTTAAGCTGGGAGATTTTAAGGGACTTGCCCAAGGTTACATAGTTTCTAAGTCAGTGGTTCTTAACCTTTTTTATTTCATGGACCCCTTTGGCAGTCTAGGCTTTTATGGGACCCTTCTCAGAATAATGGTTTTAAATAAACTGTATAGGGTTACAAAGGATACCAATTACACTGAAAAATAGTCATCAAAATTCTTTTTTAAAGTTCATAAACCTACTAGGGTTATACCCCAAAGAGATCAAAGAAGAGGAAATGGACCATATGTACAAAAATATTTATAATATTCTTTTTTATAATGACAAAGAATTGGTAACTGAGAGGATACTTTTCAACTGAAGAATGGCTGAACACATTATAGCATATGAATATGACAGTATTCTTGTGCTATAAGAAAAGATGAAAGATACAAAAAGCCCTGAAAGACTTGTATGAACTGATGCAAAGTGAGTTAAGTGGAATCAGGAGAAAAATCTAAACAGTAAAAGCAATATTGTAAAGATTTAAAAAGTTTAATCACCATATTGATCTACTATAATTCCAATGAGTTCTATCCATGTCCAGATTGATGGATGCAGAAGGCAGACTGAAATATATTTTTCTTTCTTTCTTTTTTCCCCTCCTAGAATATTGGCTAATGCAAAAATTTCCTTTGTATGACTAAATGTATTTGTAATAGGTTTTATTTTTCTTTCCTTCTTATTAGGAGGGAGAAGGAAGGGTGAGAATTTGGACCTGAAAAAAAAAGATTAGGTAAAGTTTTTATTCTTTAAAAAAATTAAATTAAAGCTTATAGACCACAAGTGTTAGGAGGCAAGGCTACTTGCAGCACTGTTTTAGTTCAGGTTAGATGTTGGTATGATATGAGGCACTCATATTATTGAGCAGTTGACAAAAGGAAATTTCTTTTGTCCTAATGCATCAAGGGCATGCAACAAGGATATAGTGATACTGAACTGCTCTAGATGTGTTCCACCCTCATCTCCAAATGGTCACTAGGGCAGGGTATGGTAATTCTTTTGGTCTTCTGATATGCATGGGTCACTGAATTCATAGAGGTAGGATTTTTTATGTAACCAGGAAGCTGTGTCAAAGGAGGAAGGGGGCCAATAAGGTTCAAGGCACAATTTTATTCCTTTTAGAAAAAATGAAATCTTGTTGCAGGAGAATAATGCGTGAGAAGACTGGAGAGGTAGGAAGGAGAAAAGTTTGCTTCCCTGATTCAACTTAGAAAATATATACGTACATATGTATATACATATACACAAAAATATGCATATGTATATACATACAAATATATGTATATACACACACATATATGTGTGCATACATATGTGCTGTGTACACAGTGTAATGTTTAATAAGTGTTGACTAGTTGTTTAATAAGTGTTGACAATAAGACTTGACTAGATTCAATGGTCAAGCAACTACTGCTCTGCTAACCTTATCTTATGGATATGTATGGAAAGCTTTCTTTTCCATAAATTTAGGGCTTTTTCAAAAGCAATAAATTCCCATAAAAAGTTTTGGCAGTCCTTTGGACTTCATAAGGATCACTCAAGCACAAGAATTATTCTAGAACTTGTAAATCACACACTAATCTACTGATGACTTACAAAGCATTTGTAGAGTCTGGAAAGCTCAGTGATAAACAGGCAGCTCTTAAAACCTGTTTGCCTACCTTGTTTCAAAAAATAAATGAAAGCTAGAATTTCCTAGGGAGACAGACACTTTACAAGTTATCTCAAAGAAAATACTGGCGATGGGGGAGTTGTCACATGATGAACAACATGGGGGCACATTTTCTATGTTCCTCATGACCTCTCCAACCTCTCCAGGATAGAAATTATGCACCAAAGATAAAACTGTCCCCTTGACAGAATCTAAAAGGAAGTAAAAAACCAACCAAACAAACATGAACTGACACCTTAATCTCCTTTAACACCCGCTCCCCTCACTTAGCACTGCCCACAATGCTGCTAGCATTGAAACTGAACTAACCAATCCAAGGATCTATTACACAGGCTTTCAGTAAAACCAACCCCTTTCTCTTCTCCCTACCCCCCAGAGACAGCAGAAACCAGCCCTCTAGAACCAGTACTGCAAATCTCTGAATTGCTGGTGACGGGTTAGAGAACTAAGGAACAGAGAGAAGGGGATGATACATCAGGACAGGATGCTATTATAGGGTACTTTTTGCACTCCCCAAAGCCTGAGGAAAAGAGCTCAGCATCTATCTAGGTCCAGTTCCTTTCCACCAAAAGTCACTTGGGATAGAGATCCAGGCTGGTGACCCATAACTTGCCCAGTGTGGGAGGAGGCTGAGAAGTATTAAAATCCAGCCTCTAAAGAAACAATCATCAGAGGGGCAGGAGAAAATCAGCATTAGAGGAAAAGAAAGTAAGGAGAAGAAAAGACTGAAATTCTCAAAGATCTAAGGAAGAAGAAAACTCTAAGACTTTGAATACAAACAGATCAGCGGGGAAAATGTTAAAAGTAGAAAGAAATATGACCTGCAGATCTAATAAATGAGTACAGGGATATGTGAATAAATATTATAAAACAAAAGCAAACAATCCAACATGTGATGAAATAGAGGAACCTATGGAATGCTAGGAGAACATGGAACCAACACAAACCGCTGAGTGGTTTAAAAGAAAAATGAAGATTTTTAGAGCATAATTTATGTCCTGCATGGCAAAAATAATGGTCAGAATGGAAAAAAAAACCTTGACTCTTTGATGGTCTTCCCCAAAGAAAGAAAAATCTATCAATAGATTGAGAATAGAAATACACAGAAATAAAAGACAATCTAGAAGAGAAAGGAAAAAAAACAAACCCCAAACTAAAAGAAAATATAATCCAAGCAAACATATTGGCAACCTAAGGATCTTCCATAAAATCATAGGACAAAAACGCTGAACACCATAATGCAAGAAATAGTACAAGGGAAATTCGCAGAATTTTCTGAACACAGAAAATGGAATGAATACCTATGAAAATAATTCATAGACTGTCTCCAGGGATAACAAGCAAACAAAAAATAAGATTACAAACTTTAAGACATATAGTGGTTAAATTTAACAATTCAATTCAGACACAATCAGTTCCGTGATAGGGAGAAGATCTTCAAATACAAAGGAAAGAAAATTTAAACAACCCAATATTATTCTGCACCAACCAGAAAATGCAGGAAGGAAAGGAATAACATATTCCAAAGAACAATGAAAGTTCAGGAGGCATCCCAAGATGACCTGCCCTGAAAGTTTGATCTTAATCATAAATGAAAAAAAAGGTGAGTGTTTAATAACAGGCCCTTGAAACATTCTTAGAAAGAATATCAGAAATGGAGAGATTTTGCTTCTTGAACGCTCCAAACTACAGAAATGCAAGAGGAATGAATGAATGTAGTGACCAAGGACAGCGAGAGTCACAGAGCTATCTATAGCAGAGAGATTAGTGAGAGACTTCTTTCTAAATGTGCACTAGGAGGGAGAATTGCCGATGAAATTTCGGTGGGAGTAACTAATGGGTCAGGTGAATTAGAACCGGAAACATTTTACCTACAGGTGGATCAGTTTTTTTGGATGGAGGGTGGGACTACATTATAAATTAGAAGGCCACATGAAAGGTGACGAGGAGAGCAAGGGCATAAAGATGAGTGTGATATATCTCATTCAAATTGAGGATCCGCAATGAGGGGAAGGTGACTTCTGTGATCTCAGGAAGAGAAGACCCTAAAGGAAAGAGGATGAAAGAAAGGGGTGGGGAAGTATTGGAAAAAGAGGGGGAAAGCGGTGATAGGATGGGTTTCTACTGATGAATGCTTCTATGTGTGAAGATATTCTGTGAAGGGATATGAGGGCCTTATGTTGGATATAGTATGGGGGAATTTGATTCTTGAAAAGATCACTTATCCTACTTAGGGAGAGGAGGAGTTGGTGGGAGGACATTGATGCAGGGAGGACATTTTGAAGCAAATGGGGGAAAGAAAGGAACGAGGGGGAGCATATGGAACTCTTGTGGGCTGCATAATCAAGGCTATATGGTGGTGGTGATGATGGGCTCCTATAGTGTAACATTGTCCTCTCTGTTATATGACTGAATTAGCATTATTCTGGAAGTGAACCAGAGTGGAAAAGGGTAATCTTCTGGGCAAGCTCTACAGGATAGGGGAAAAAATAGTCTAGAGGAAGAGTCCACAACAGATACCTTAGAAGTTTTGATTGTATGAGAAATATTGTGAATAGAAGGAGACTAGATAATTTTAGGGGTCATGAACCAGAGAATGAAATTCTAGAGCAGAGAGAAAGAGGGGATGGATGATGGAGAAAGAGAGAAATCCTCTCTGGAAAGGGGAAGAAAAATGAAATTTAAAACACTAATATACAGAACTAGTTGAAGGAGTGGAGAAGGGAGAATCTACTTGTCTGAGAGGAAAAAAATGAAGGAGAATTAAATAACCCAATAAAAGCATGAAAGAAAAAAGGATTAAAAAGTAAAAGTCCAAAAGAAAAGGAATAACAAACAGGAAGAAGAACAGGTGACATAGAAGACAATGGGAATAGGACTACCTTAAAAAGAATAAACTAAAACAATTGAAGGAACATAGTGCTAGGTTGACAACAAAAGAAAGAAAAACCATAACTTAAAAACCTGATATTAGAGATAAATGAAGGCAAGTATAAAGCTAATTCATAATTTAAAAAGTAACTGGATTAAATAATCCAATAAAATGAAACAGATTTAACAAAAAAAACCTACAATCTATTGCTTATGAAAAATATATTAAAAACAGACAAACACAACATAAAAATAAGAGGATAGAAGAAATTTTCTATGCATCAAGTGAATTAAAAAAAGAGAAATTGCAAGAATTCTGACAGAACAAAATAAATTCAAAAGTAAAAAGATAAACAAGGAAAGTATTCTGTAAGGAATCGCAATAAACCAATATCATAAAAAACTTATATGCTTCAAATTCACAAAGGAAACATTAACTGAATTACAAGAAGATATAGACAATACCACGAGTGACAAAAAATTTTATTCCTTCTCAATTTTGGATAAATGTAACAGAAAGATTAAAAAGAGGAAAAATACAGAACTGAAAAAATTGCTGGAGAAACTAGACTTATGGCATCTTTCAAATGGAATTGTAAAAGAATATACATATTTCTCAGCACTATATGGAACTTTTACAAAAATTGATCATGTGTGAGGGTACAGAGATACTGCAAACAAATGTAAAAAGGCAGAAACAGTTAATAGAGCTTTTACAGATTATAATGCAAAAAAGTCTTTGAATCAGGGAACACAAACAAAAGATGCCTACCTAAATGGAAACTTAACAATGAAATCCTAAATAATGAGTGGTTCAGAGAAGAAATCATGGAAACAATGAATAATTATGTGAAAGAAAATGATAATGATGAAACAATGTACTAAAATTTTCACTATACAACTAAATTCATCACATGAAAATTATGTCCCAACAAATATGCGCTGACAAAAAAGAGGATTAATGAACTAAATATCATTTTTAAAAATTAGAAATCCAACAAATAATCATATCTAACATAAGCACAAAAGAAGGAGTATTAAAATTTAGAGGAGAAACAGATACTTTGAAAACCTACAAAACAAACCCCCCAAACATAGAAATGATAAATAAAATTATTTTTAAAAAGACCAATAAAATTGACAAACCTTAAGTTAATCTGATTAAAAAGAGGACAGAAAATAAAATCAATGAAACAGTACATGAACAAGGTGAGATTGCAAAACCGGAAGAAACAAAAAGATTAATTTGAACATATTATGCACAGTTATATGCTAACAAAGCTGAGAACACAAAAGAGAGGAATGCCTTCAAATATATAAAATACTCAAACCATCAGAAGAGTCCAACTTCTGCATAAATGTTACTTATTTTCCTAGTTGGGGATTTACAGCTATTGTGATTA
>CM053769.1:243757891-243780781 GCA_028658325.1 Potorous gilbertii
ACACATTCCTAAAATGCTTGGTAATGAGATACCTTTCCTTTAAGAGATTATATTCCTTGATATTTTCCCTTTTCTTCTCTCCCAAACCTTCATCTCCTTCAGAACACTCCTTCAGAACAAAACACAATGTTCTATAGGTTTTGTTAAATTAATTTTTATTGCTACCTTTTTTACATTACAGTAATTTCTGGATATTTTCCATATTATTAATTATTTGGAGCAATTTTTCATATTATTGTTTATACTTTACAATGATTTTTGGAAAACTGTTCATATCTTTTGATTTTTTTATCTATTGAAAAACCAATAGGGTTTTTGAGAGCACGCAATTTGTCCAATTTTTTTGAAAGTGTACAAAGACTATAAGAAGTACTAAGCTAGGAATTGGCCTATGGCTGGGAAAATCTTTACCACTCACTGGCTAAATGAAATGTCTGGTTAGATGAAAGCCATACAGAATCTGGATAAGATGTCAATAAAGAAGCTGTGACATAGGTTTGATTTCCCCAGGGGCAAAGATCATTCCTGGTCCTGTGAAATGCTTAGAAGTAAGAATTCTCATCAGTGGATTCATAACAAGACTTAATCCAATCCACGGGCATTTATTAAATACTTGCTACTCCTAGGGCCCTGTACAAGATGATGGAGGATGAGACATGCACCCAAATACCCACAGTACAAAGTAGAATATGAAATGAAAAGAGATTAAAGTTCTCTTTTTGATTTGATTTGAATTTTGAAGAGTTACAGTTGCTTTCAGTTGAAAGAATCAGAGAAGAATCCAAAGAGGAAAGAAGGGATTCTTGTGTGTAGTTTGAGGGTAGAGATTATCCATGTGAGATAATACAAGCAAAGACATAGAGGTGGAAAGAGCCAGTAAGAACAGGAGATGGACAATGGTTCAGTTAGGTTAGGATTATATGAAATGAAGTTAGAAGGATAAATTGGAACCAGACTGTGAAGGACTTTGAGAAACTAGTTCAGAAATGTATACTTTATATAGTTGGTTGGTTGGTTGTTGTCCTTCATTCTTGAAGCGTACCAAAATGACACCACCATGATAAACTCAAGTTTCAGTGTGTCTGACTGTAGCTCGTCAGACCAATAGAAGCTCGGAATGCTGTACCACAGGTTGGGCACAGAGAGTCCGCGTGGATATTTGGGGTGGATACCCCAAATTTGTGCATCCTATGTTTACTTTGTGCTGTCTCAGTTCTGCTTTGCTTATAGAGTATAGCACCCTTTCCAATGTGGGCATGCCAGACTGTGTGGTCCTGTGCCAGCGTCTCCCATATCTCACAATCAAATCCAAAGTACTTGAGAGAGATCTTGAGAGTGTCTTTGTTTTGCTTCTTTTGACCACCATATGATCACCTGCCTTTATTTAAAACTTTATTTAAATAATTTTTGAGGGAATTCCAGCTCTTTGAGGAGGGAGGCAGCTATGTGGCACAGAGGATAGAGTATTGGCCTTGGAGTCAGGAAGACCTGAGTTCCAATCTGGTCTCAGACATTTACTAGCTAACTGTGTGACCCTGAGCAAGTCACTTAGCCTGGTTTGCCTCAATTTCCTCATCTATAAAATGAGCTGGAGAAGGAAATGGCAAACCACTTTAGCATCTTTGCCAAGAAAACCCCAAATAGGGTCATGACGAGTTGGACATGAGTGAATGACTAAACAACATGGAGGAATGACATGGGGAGATTTATTTGTTGTGCTATGGGCATTTGGATACCTGCTTCATCTTCTAGCATCCAATCAAGGGCCAAATACAGAGGGGCCTGTAGCTATATTATCCCATCCTGTCTGTCAGAAGACTCAAAATCACTGGTTGGTAAGGGTATAGAAATGGCATTGTGAAGGATGGACTGAAGAGAGGCTATGCTAGCTAGGAAGCTATCACAAGAGAAGAACCCACAGAATTATAGTTGCAAAGGACTTTAGAGATCATGTCATTTGAACCCTTGATTTTACAGATTGGGAAATTGAAGTCATAAAAGATAGATAAGGGCAGCAAAGAACAGAACTAGGACTCATATTGATGTTTTCTGGCTTCAAATTCTGTGGACTTTCCATTTCATCACATCAGGGTTAACAAGAGTCTGAACCACACACACACACACACACACGAGTTACCTCCTCATTAGAATATAAGCTCCTTGAGGAAAGATTTTGTTTTCACTTTTTCTTTGTTGCCTCAGTGTTTTTTTTACTGTGTGCGGTCCAAGTGAGAGTTTATAATGACGGCTTTTCAATTGATCCATTATGAGAGTTACAAGTGAGCATTGACTTTATTTGCTAAGGATCATATTTATTTAATCATTCTTTGTTAGGGTAATTGTATACATGATTATTTATTTTTAAGAGCTTTTATACTGTGTTCCCAGAAATCTTGTTAGAACAAAAATCTATTCTCTCTCTCTCTCTCTCTCTCTCTCTCTCTCTCTCTCTCCCCCTCTCTCCTCCCGCCTTGAAAAATTTGTCTACTTTATGTTAGAAGGTATTTAAATTTAAGAACTTTCCAGAGATGTATTTTTATTTTATTTTATAAAATTAATTTTATTTTTTAATGAACAACAATCTCTTTTTTCTCCCTCCCACTTTGCCCATTGAGAGAAAATAACAAGATGCCTATAACAAATATGTATTGTCAAGCAAATCAAATTCTAGCATTGCACATATCCAAGAAATAGTTGTCTCATTTTGCACTGCAAGTGCATCATTTCTCTGTCAGAAGGTGGGTAGCATATTTCCTAAAGTGTATGTCATCTCTTTGCTCTTTAACATTTCCTCCCACCGCATAGATTATAAGTTCCTGGGGGCAGAAACCGAGCCCTCTTTGACTTTGTGTACCCAGTACCCAACAAAGGATCTTCTACATAGTGGGTATTCATTACCCGTTTGTTTTGGCAAATTCAATTGAATTATCCTTTTTAAGATTTGCCCTAATGATCTTTATATAAAATGAAAGACATTAGTCTTTGTCAGTTGAAGTTTTCATAGTTAAGTACACGTGTACCTAATATTGTTCTTACATATCTGTGACTTCTCTTCAGTTATAACAGATTTTAAGCTAATATCTAATCAGATGCAGTGCTAGTACTAATTAAATGATTACTTGTCAAGAGATGTAGCGATTAAGCGTCACTTTCATTTGTAGAGTTCTCTTATCCTTAAATATCCTATACAATATATATGAAAATAGTTCCAGAAGCTTTGTTGTATGGGTATGCTTGGGGAAGGATTTATTTTGTATTTATCCTATATATATTTATATCTACTACTCCATGATGAGAGACCCAGGAAGACCTGGATTCAAGTCTTACTACAAACACATCAATCAATCAACATTTATTAAGTGCTTACTATGTGCCCAGCAGTGTTCTAATTGCTAGGACGCAAAAAAGAGGCAAAAGATAGTCCCCTACTGGCTATATGACCCTGGACAAATCACCTAAATTCTTAGGGTTCTAGTAAGACCATAAGCTGCAGAGAAGCCAACCTACATGGTAGAATAAGTTTCTTCATCCCTCATTCTGGAATGGGCTCTTCTAAGTGTGTTTTACCTTTATCTTGCTCAAACAGAGGTCTCCACATCCCATCTTGGGCATTTCCAGACCATGTCCCTGTGGATGTATCTCCTTCTACACCTTTTGCTGTCTTCTCTTGTTAGAATGTAAGCACTTTGAGGGCAGTGTATCTTTCTTGCTTATACTTGTTTATCCAAAGTTTGGCTGTATTATGGGCACATAGTGCTAAACAAACAAACAAATACATTTGTCTGGAACTTCTCTATACCAATGGAGGTCCAGTATCAATTCATTATCTATTGGTATACTTAAATATGTACACATTATCTCCTGTGAGAGACTGTGAACTCTTTGAAGTTAAGAACTGTTTCACTTTTATATCTCCAGTACCTATAGCAGTTAGGTGGCACATTTGATAAGAGTATGGAATGTAAAGACTGGAAGTTTGAATCTGAGTTCTAATCTAGTCTCAGAAACATACTAGCTTTGTGACTCTGAGTGAGGCATTCAACCACTGTCTGCCTTGTCTTCCTTAACTGTGAAATAGACATCATAATAGCATTTACTAGATTTATTCTCCCCTTCTGTCATTCCTTAGTCCAGCTAGACCAATAGTTTTGTACCATCTCTCCCATGTCACACTTTCCCTTCCACCTTCATGGTTTTGCATATATTGTTTCCTGTGCCTAGGAAAGAATTTCTTTCTCACTTTTGCCTTGCAGATTCTAGTTTCCTTCAAAGATCAGCTCAAATATTACCACCTACCTGAGACCTTTCATGATCCCCACCAAGCTATTTGGTGCCTATCCATCCATAAATTACCTTTTCTGTGTTTGTAGTCTCAGGACTGAGTACAGTGCCTGGCACATGGTAAAAAATGATATAATCGCTAACATTTACATAGTGCTTACTATCTGCCAAGCACTGTGCTAACTGCTTTAAAATTGTTATCCAATTTGATACTCACAATGACCCAGGGAGGTAGGTGCTGTTATGATCTCCATTTTACAAATAAGGAAACCTAGGTAAACAGGGGTTATGTGACTTGCCCAGAGTCACTTAGCTAGGAAGTGTCTGAGGTTAGATTTGAACTCAGATCTTCTTAACTCCAGTTCTGACCCTCTATTCTAGCTTCTGATAAATGCTTGTTGATTATTTGACTGATAAATACACAATATTGCCTATATAGTGGCTATAACTATGGCTTCTCACTCAACTCATATGACCAATTAATTGCTAAATCTTGCCTTTTCTTTCTCTCACATCTTTTGGATATATTGCCTTATTTTCACTCACAGAGCCACTGTTTTAGCTCAGGCTGTCATTACCTCTCTCCTGGTAATTACAATAGCTTCCTAATTGGTCTCTCTCCTTTCCAATCCATCTTCCACACAGCTGTCAATCAATAGATCTCAAGAACAGGTCTGACATATTACTCTCTGGTTCAATCAATTCAGGGGCCCTTATTATTTTTAGGAGCAAGTGCAAATTCTGCTTGGCATTTAAACCCCTTAACAATCTGTCTCCAACCTACTTTTCAAATCTTATTATATATTGCATTACTTCTTTTTATGCATGTTATAACTAATCTAGGCTATAGACACAGCACTGTAGCTCTTATCTCTATACCTTTGCAACAGGCTGTCCCTCTGTGGCTGGATTGCACTACTTCTTGCCTCTACCTTTTAAAATTCTTTGTTTTCTTCAAAGTTCAGTTTAGAAGCAAATAAATTCGTTATCACCGAATGTCTTCAAGCAAAGGCTGGATGATCTCTTATTAGGGATTTTGAAGAGATGATTCCTGCTCAGGTATGTAATGGATTTAATGGTCTCTGAGATCTCCTTGAAAGAAAATTCTGAGGTTTCACTGTACTTTTCTTCATTTGGTAGGAATTCTTCACATAATTCATGTCTTCCCTTAAGTCAATATTTCTAAGATCTATGGTTTCATTGGCATTTAAGTACTTCCTAACCCAATGAAGATCACAACTCTCTATGTTGTAGGAAAGAAACCAGTATTTATTAAACCAGGCATTCATATACAATATATAGCTATTATTTCATTTGATCTTTGCAACAATCTTTAAAAGTAGATACTATCCTCATTTTACAGTTAAGGGAATTGAGGCAGAGAAAGATTAAGGTATTTGCCCAAAGTCAGATAACCAGTAAGGCCATATTTGAAATACGGTCTTTCTGACTTCAGGGCCAATGCTAGACCTTGTCTCTCTGCTTCCTATGTGGATAGTTTTCACAAAAAGTGAAAAGTTTATTGCCCTGTATCTACCATGGTAAGGAATCTTGTGAAATCAACCTAGGCTTATCTTCAAAGCACTAGAGATACCAATCCCTCACTAGGCTTGTTCCTCTGCCCCAAGTCTTTCCAGGTTGGTTGATCCCCTAAAAGAGCCTTCCAGAATTCTATCTCACCTCTGCTTCACAGAGACATTGAAGAGGACTAACGTGGGCATAATGAAGGACTTTAGGGAAATTTCCTTGCTCTTTTGGATAGTTTTAGTTGAATAAGTGAATTAATTGTGAAAAAAATCATTTACTAATTATTTACCAAATTCCAGGAACTGTGTTAAGTATTGAAGATAGAAATATAAAAAAGATACTTCCTGCCCTCAAGGAACTTGTATTTTAATGAGGGGACTTCAAATAAGGGAAAGGTTGCCAGGGAGTAGTGTTTTAGACTGAGAAGTCACCAGGATGTGTACTGGAGCAATGGGGCAATCGACTGACATGTTCTCTCCAAGGATGAGAGTGTTCATTTGATTGTTGCTTCCTCAGATGGAGAAGGCAAGGCAGGAGAGGGAGAGGAACATCAAAGACTGGCGGCATGGCATGCTTTCTCTTATGTTTGGCTAAAATATCTCCTCCCATCTGTGCTTGAACTAATAAATCCTGCTAAGTTCAAAATTCTTCACAACTCTTCCTGATTTCAACTAATTTTAGAATAAAACAGAAGTTGGCACTTATTACATACAGCTCCAATCAATACACCTCTGACAGTGTTTCTCAGGATCATCCAGAGGAAAGTTCTTTGTAGGCCTTAAGGTCTTTGTAAATGTGACTTATTATCTTTGACTGGAACCAGATAATAGCAATCACAAATGACACTAAAACTAATTTCAGATCTCCTGCTACATATTCTCAGCTATAGTGATGGTTTCTGATATTTTGTAGAGTTGATTAGGTTAGAGTTAGCAGTGACCATAAATTAATTCAGAATCTGAAAGGAATGTATTGGCTAATGATGTTGAAAAGCTATTAAATAGTGGGAGAAAGTACAGCACCATTGAACTAATAGAGACACCAGTTGTAATGGGTATCTTTTTACCTTTCATATGCTGACTCTTTTTTTCCTTTTTGTCTAATGGGATGGGATTAAGGAGGCCTGACACTGGGGTCCCTAGTATTTATATGATGAAAAGTTGAAGAGTCTCAGATTTCATCTCATAGTTTACCCGTGGGTAGGGAGTGTGGTGAGGGGATTTTTGGACGTAGACACCATAACATGAGTCTTAAATAAAAAGTAGTTTCAATAAGAGAAGATATCATGAAATTTCAGAATTAGAATGGATCCTAGAAGTTATCCAGTTTAATCTCTACTTTACACATGGAGCTAGTCCTGTGACCAGAATACATTCTCCTCACATTGGCTTCTTAGATCCTTGACTTCCATCAAAGCCTCATCCAGGGCTGTCTTCAGTCATCCTGATCTATATCTTACTGTTGGAAGCAGATGGTTCTGGAGGAGAAAGTGAGGCTGGTTGACTTTGCACAACCCTCCCTCACTGTGATCCAATTCCCTTGCAAGTCATGTCATCACCTCCCTGATGTCATGGTCCTCTTCCAGAACGAAGGACAAGCTACAATAGTCCATCAAAGTCTAGTTCAAGTGTCATTTTCCCCAGGAAGTTTATAAGCTAGTGCTCTCCCCCTATAAATTACTTTGCATATATTTTGTATTTAATTTTCTACAAACATGATATTTCTTCCTTATGGAATATAAGGTCTTTGTGGTCATGGACTACTTAATTTTTGTTTTTGTATCTCTAAAACCTACTACAGTGCCTGATAATAGTGGGTAATTAATAAATGCTTATTGAATTAAATTGAACTGAAACCCAGTAGAATATAAAAGTAAGCTCCTAAAGGACAGGGACTTTATTTGTTTTTGCTTTTTTATCTCTAGCACCTATTATAGTGCCTGACGAGTGATTAATAAATCTTAGACCCGGTGCTCTGCATTCTTCCTGGTTTGACCAATGTGGTCAAGCAGAATAGATTTGTTCCCTATTTCATTTCACAACCATTCAAATACTTGAAAATGTCAAGTTCTTTGAGGGTTTGGATTTAGTCAATGCTTTGAGAAGAAAAAAGTATCATGAGAATTGTATGTGACAAGTGTATAGGCAATGGAAATAAGTGATCACTTTCAGACCCCTGTTTAGCAACTGATGACACTTTTGGAAGTTCTGACAATTTCTCATGTTTCTTGACCATTATGAAAACTGATGATGGCACAAGTCCAAAAGTCTTCTCCTTGGCTTCCTTTTCTCATATATGTTTTCTCCCTTACGAGAAGACAAGCTCCTGAGAGCATCAACTGTCTTTGAATTTGTATGAAACAGAAATCAGGAACAACTCCATAGCATCTTAGATTATAAAACTAGAAGGAATATTGGAGATCACACCCTTAGGGAAGAGAAGAGAGAGGATAAGCATTTATTAAGTACCTACTATGTTCCTGACACTGTGCTAAGCATTTTGAAAACATTATCTGATTTGATTCCCACAACAGTCTTAGGAGGTAGTTGCCACTTTTATCCCCATTTAACAGTTGAGAAAAGTGAGACAGAGATTGAGTGACTTGTCCAGGGTTACACAGAGCGTGTTTGAGGCTGGATTTGAGCTCACTTGTTCCTGATTGCAGTTCTAGCACTCTATCCATTCAGCCACCTTGGTGCCTACATAGAGAGTTTATTGATGCACCCAAGGCCATAACAAATAACAGATAGTTGGGTTTTGAACTCAGTTCTCTAATTCCAAATGCAGCACATTTCCCTGAGTCATAAATACAAATAATGAATCGAGATAATCATAGATTACCTATAACTATTTGCCATAATATAAAACTCTTCAGAGAATTGTAGCAACTAAATTGGAATAAAAATTGAGCAAGTTAAATTGAAACTCTCCCCCACTCCCCACTCCCCTGTGCACTCATTGTTTCTCCTGTGTTTCAGTTTCAGCGAAGTGCACATGTATCTAACCAAAAGGATTTTGCCCTTGGGATCTTGTTATTTTTGAAGCATGTATAGTGCTAATTTTTTTCCTCAATTACAGACAATGTCCTGAATATGGACAGTATTTCTTTATTAAATTGCTTAAATGAGTAATGGTCATAGTGAAGAAGGGTTGTTATCTAGAAAAGGTTTTAAGGTTATATTGGAAGAAAATATGAATAATAAATAGAAACAATACACATAAAAACATAGAAAGGGAAGATACCTTGAATTTTTTTTTTTTTGGTCAGGAATTCCATAAACCAAATCCCTGGGTAGAGAAGATACATCAGGAAAGTCAATGTTGTCTGAAGAGGGTTTCAGGATAAAACACAGCTTGGTTTTCAGGAAGGAAGGCCTGTAATTTCTACCTCTTACAAAAATAGATGCTCACTATCAGCATGGGACTTTTTGAGCAAAAGAGTCTAGTTTAGAATCCTGGCTTTCTGTATGACTTTGGCCTGTTCTTTCTCTGGGCCTCAGTTTCCTCATTTCCTGCAAAATGAAAGGGTTGGATCTGGTGTTCTCTAAAATTCCAATCCATCTCTAAGATTTATGATATCTATGGATAGTTAAATTGAATATTTCTGACTATTCAATAAACTAAAAGGTAACATCATCAAGCTGTAACTAAAGTCATACTTGTAAGTAGAGGTTCATTTTCAACTTTTCTATCTGCTCTGTATGCTGTAGAAGTGGAGGTGGTAAGCAACTTTTGAAGCCAGTGAACTTCAGGAATCATTTACAATTGATCTGGGGGGGAAGAGAGAGAGAGAGAGAGAGAGAGAGAGAGAGAGAGAGAGAGAGGAAAGGGAGAGAGAGGAAGAGAGAGAGAGGGAGAGGGAGAGATAGGGAGAGGGAGAAAGAGAGGGAGAGAGAGAGAGGAAGAGGAAGGAAGGAAGCATGGTGTCTCTCTCGTGTTTATACAACTGATGTGGAAAGAAGACTTTGGATGACAGATTCTTCACATTCTCCAAGAGGACCATGACATCAGAAAGAAGATGCTATGACTTGCAAGTGAACTGGATTACAGTGAGAGAGGACCGTGCAAAGTCACCAGCCTCACTTTCTCCTCCAGAACCATCTGGGTTCAGTAGCTAGACATAGATCATGACAACTGGAGGATAATGCTGTATGGAAATACTTTGTGAAGGATCTGACCATATAGTGGAGGAGTGGGGCAAAGGTGATCTTAGAATCTAGGCTGACTGACACTTCTGTCACCATCATACATTTCAACTAGTTTCTCCTTGCTCTTTAAGTTAGTGTTAAGAGCCCTGACACACCTGACAAGAAGTGTTCCTTAGAACCTTCTGTAGAGTTATAGAATGATTGTCCCAGAACACAAGCCTTCAATGGACACTGGTTCTGTTGTTGTCCTAGTAAAATGCTTTCATCTCTATAGCCTGCAAACTTCCTTGTTTCTGTTGAGGGCACCATCACTTTTACGGTCTTTCAGGTTTGCAACCTCAGGGTTCTACTTGACTCCAAATTATATGCAAACTGTTGCCAAGTCTCCTACAACATCTTTCACATAGGTCCCCTCCTCTTCAGTCACTCAGCTGCCCTCATGGCTCAGTTCCTTATCTTGAGTGGACTATTGAAATCACCAACAGGACTTTAAGCTTCAGGTTCCTCTTCTCTCTGCTCCATCCTTCATCATTCTAACAAAATGATCTTCCAGAGGGAATCTAATGATTTCACTTCTTTGCTTAAGAACTTACTTTCATAGACTTGCTTTTACCTCCAGTACAACATACTAACTTCTTCATTTAGCATTTAAAGTCCTTCATAATTGAACTCCAGGCTTATTGTATCCTGTTTCCCCCTTTATATACTCTATGTTCTAGTAAAATTGGCTGATCTGCTATTCCCTTAAGCTCAATATTCTATTTTCTGTGGCCATCCCTTTGTATAGATAGTCCTTTGTGCCTGGAATGCCTTCTTGTCTTTCTATCCTTAGTCACTGGCACATAGTAGGAGCTTAATATATTTTTGTTGAATAGTACTGATGAAAGAGAGTCATGATCAGGGAGAGGCAGGGCAGCTTGAGAAAAGTGGAGTCAGTAAGGCTACTATGGTAATGGAGTCAACATCTAGGGGCAGCTTGGTGCTCTCAAAAAAGCACTCCATCTGGAGTCAGGGGCTTAAGTGAGAATTCTGGCACTTCCATTGATTATATATGTGACCTTAAGCCAATCATTTAATCCCTGTGGGCTTTTGTTTCCTCCTGTGTAAAATGAAAAGGTTGAATTAGATGACCTGGAGTCAAGTGGGGTCATGAAGAGTGAGATATGACTGAAACGACTGAGCAGTAACAACCAGGCCCCTTCTAGCTACAAATCTGCATTATGATCCTTTAGCCCTATGAGTAGAGGAGTGACATAACCCTGACACTGTATTAGGAAGATTACCTTAAAACATGTTGATTCTTCCTCTTCCAGTGGGAGTGAATTAAATATTCTGGGGCATACCATATTCTACTCTCTCTTAGTCAGGAACTGAGGCCTAGTGGATTCCTGACTTCTCTATCCTTTGACCTTTGAATGTATTACCAAAAAATGTATTTCTTGAACAGCTATTTTTCTACTAATTCATGTATTCTTGCACCCTTTCCAGTCTTCCCCTCTCCCCAAGAACCATGATCATTTGCAATTGTTTCTTGAAAGATATGTCTGTGTATTTCTCCATGGTCCCATTTAACATACAAGTAACTTTCAAGTCCAAAAGTCTTCTCCTTGGCTTCCTTTTCTCATATATGTTTTCTCCCTTACAAGAAGACAAGCTCCTGAGAGCATCAGCTGTCTTTGAATTTGTATTCCTAGTTTTTAGCACAATGGTTTACACACACTAAGCATTTATTAAATGTTCCTTCATTCATTCTTAGATTCTCTAAAGTGGAAGAAAGATTGGCATGGTAGAGAACCATGTGCCTTCAGGAGTAACCTGGGCCAACCCTGGTACCCTGGCACCATTAGTCATGGTGACTAGATTGGTCTAAAAAGATGGGATCTATAAGAAGAGGGAGGGTTGCTTGAAATCTTCAGAGAAGGGAGAACCTTTCCTGAAGCTTAAGGTACCTGAGTATCAGCCTGTTTTATTTTTGTTGTTGATTTAAATTAAAAATGCCCAAATCTACGACACATTATCATCATCAAACAATAACAACAACAGACATTTATTAAGCACTTACTATGTGCTAGATGGGGCAGGGGAGAAAAAGGAGAGTCATGGAAAGCTTCAGGAAGTAGGTATCGGCTGAGTTGGTCATACCTGTCTTGTATTTGTTGTTTTTTGGTCGTATCTGTCTCTCCATGACCCCATTTTTTTTTTGGCAGAGATACTAGAGTGGTTTGTCATTTCCTTTTCCAGCTCATTTTACAGATGAGGAAACTGAGACAAACAGGTTTGAGTGACTTTCTCAAGAGTATCTGAGACTGCATTATAACTTAGGTCCTCCTTACTCCAGGGCTGTCATTCTATCCACTGTGCCACCTAGCTGCCCCTATAAATACACTATAAGAAGGAGGAAAGCTTCTTGAGGGCAAGGGCTATCTCAATTTTGTATTCATATCCCTAGCAACCATAATAGAGTCTGGCAGGGAGTAGGCCTTTAATAAATGCTTATTGACTGATTGATATCTGATCCACTAGCCTGAGTAGGAGGGGTGAGGATGCTTTTGGAGATAAGAACCAGATGGTGTTATTGCCATGGGAGAACATGGAAGGGGGCAAAATGTGCCATAAAGAGGTTCCCAAGGTGAATCTATTCTGTCATTTCTAGGACTGGTTTGATATGAGCTAGATTTTGGGGATAAGTAAAATGGAGATCAAAGGATCATAGGTTTAAAACTAGAAGGGACCTTACAAATCATTTAGTCCAATCCCCTGATTTTTTAGGCAAGTGCATTGAATGCCTGGTGGGTTGAGTGATTTGTCCAAGGGTCACACAGGTAGTAAACAGCAAAACTGTGATTTGAACAACACCCCCCCCCAATTCCCCCAAATCCAGTGTTTTTTCTCTGCATTATGCTAGATTTGGAGTCAGGGGATGTGAGGTGAACCTTCCACTTACTATCTGTATGACCTTAGCCAAGTCACTCAACCTGAATCTGAGTTTCCTCATCTTTAAAATTAAGAGTTTTGGTCAGCTTATTTTGCTTAATTTTGTTTATTTATTATAAGGTTTTTAAACTGTATTTTTAAAAATTGGGGTTAGTGAAGGGAATGGGAGGGAGAAGGGGACTAGTAAATGATTTTTTTCTCCCCCCATGCAAAAAAAGAGGCAAATAAGCATGAGTCCTAAAGCTGATGCAATCTGATTATGAGTTTCTTAGTGATGAGCTTTTCCTGGTGGTGGGGGTTGTGGGTAGAAGAGAAAGGAACATGATGAGGGATGATAGAGTTTAATCCAAGCAGTACAATTGGTAGGAAATGAAGAAATACCAAAAGAAAAGTTATTCTCTTTCTTTCAAAGCAAAGGTCATTCCCTTTCTTTCATTTAATTAAAAAAAACTAAAAAAGTATCCTAAGTGGATCAGGCTTGAGTTCAATATTATCATTCTCATTTTACAGATGAATGAACTGAGATTGAGAAAGGTTAAGTGGTTTGTCTGGGACCACACAAGCAGAAAATGTTGAAGCCAGAATCTGAACCTAAGTTTCCAGCCCCCTACCCACGGATCTATCCTTTATATTTTGTTTTCTTATTTTTTCATAAGGATATTGAAGAGACTGAAAAAATTATTCAAGGTCTAACTGCCCCCTCCCCATTCCTCCAGAGATATGTGAGTAAATATAAGGTTTTCATGAAAAGAAGAAAAGGACAAAGTACTTCTCTGTTGAATAAAAAGGAATTGCCCTTTGTAAAATACCAAAACAAAGGTCATTCTCTTTCTTTCAGGGTTAGAACCATTTAATTAGAATTACTTTTATTTTATTTCATCTTATTTTATTTTAGGTATTCTAAGTAGATCCGGCTTGCAATCTACTGTAGAGATAGCTCCAGTGTGAGTGAATGATTAAAGTCACAACTCTTGATATCATTGCAATATTTTATCTTTGTTATCTGTCTCCACAGTGAAATATGCAAAGACTCTGACATTTTGTTTTGGGGATAAGAGCTCTTTTCAGATTCCTCTCTGCTGGGCTCCCCAGCTATTTGCTATTGTCCATCAACCCTTATCTGTAGGCTGCATTCTTGGATCTTCAACTCACAAAAGTTGAGATTCTTGTTAATCTATTAATAGATTTTAAATTCTTTATGTCCAATACATTTCATTTGAAATTTGGGGGTAAAGCTGTGATTATTTCAGTGAAGATGTCCATGCAATGATTTCAAACTATTTTTATTAGCCAACAATCAAGTTCTTCACAACTTTTCCCCTTTCTTAAGAAGAAAAATGAATGGAAATTCCCAAGACCATCATACTGTGGGGTTCTGTTCTGCCCACAAGGCCGGCAGGGGAAGACCAGGTATAAAAAGCTGTCTTATTCCCAAAGGGTTCCCGGGGGAATGTGTATGTTAAGCTGAAACATTGTTTATCTCCAATCAGGAGATAGCATTCTTCTAATTAAATTAGTGAGAAGGAAAAATAAATAAACCAATATTCAATTACCTGCAGAGGGAAGCAGAGCTGGGAGAAATTAAAAGGAAAATCAGAGGTACATTTGTTCTTATTTTTACATTCCCCTCCATAAACTGTCCATTAATCTCCAGAGCAAGTGCACTAAAGTGGAAACTATAGAAGGGTCTTGCTCAATGATGCCTATGCTTCCCCTTTAGCACAGTTCAAACATGGGCTATTTTTTTGAATGATAACCCTGTCAGCTAGAGATTAGGGAGAGATGGATCATCATACATTTATAATAAGAAATCTTTTTCAGACAGAAACAAAACAAAATAAAGGCAAATGATAAACAACTAATGTTATAGAGGAAATTTGGCTTGGAGCATTGTAGTAATGATGAGGATAAATAAAATAATGATAAGAATAAATAGCATTTTATAGCCTTTTAAATATTATAAAACCATTTAAATAGTTCATCTCTTTTAAAGATTTTCAAAATTTATTGATGATTTTTATTTTTATGTGACTTGCTCTTTATAGTTTTGCAACATTCACTTTTGATTCTTTTGGTGAAATGTATATTTGTTTATTTCATTTACATTGTATTCATTATATATGTTGTTTTTCTGGCTCTGCTTATTTCACTCTGTATCAATTTTTATAGATTTTTCCACGCTTCTCTGTATTTATAACATTCATCATTTTTTTTAGTATTTCAACAACAATATTCCATTATACTCATGTACCTCATTTTGTTTAGCTATTCTCAGTGGTTTCGAATTCTTGCTATCACACAAAGTGCTGTTATAAATGCTGTAAGGATTTCTTATCATTGGCCTCCCTGTTGTCTAAGCCTCATAAAGGAATCTTTGGATCAAAGGGTATTGAAATTTCAGTCACTTTATTTGAATAATTCCAAATTGTTTCCCAAAATAATTGCATTGATTCATAGCTCTACCAACAAAGCATCAGTGTGCCACAATCCCTCCAACACTGTGTATTCTCATCTTTTGTTGTTTTTACCAATTTTCAAGGGCTGAGGAGTAACTTCAGATTTAGTTTAACTTGAATTTCTAATATTTTTAGTAATTTGGAGTATTCTTTCATATGACTATTAATAGTTTGCTATCCTTCTTTTGAAAACTTTGTTTATATCCTTTGACCTGTCTCTGTCTCTGTCTCTCTTTCTCAACCCCTCCCTCCCTCCTTCTCTCCCATCCTCCTTCTCTCCTTTCCTCCCTCCTCACTTTGATGTGAAATTTCTTTCTCCCATTTGACTGTTTCCCTTCTTATCCTACATGCATTAATTTGCTGTATAGAGAAGCTTTTCAGTTTCATTTAATCAAGGCTTCATATTTTATCTTCTGTCCTTTGTTTGATTAAGAATAACCTCCTACTGAAAGATGTGAGAAGTATATGATATGATTCTCTTCTAAATTTTGGTAGTGTTTTAAATATTTTATGGCATCTTTAATATTAAGGCCATTTGTCTATTCAGAATGTATTGTGGAGCAAACTCCTTTCTGGTTTTCCCAGAAGTTTTATTTAAAATCAAATAGGGTGTTCTTTCCGAAGTATTTTTTTTTATTTCTGTAGAACACTGTGTTGAGTTCCATTGTTTCTGATTTTCCCTTGTCTAGTCTATTTCAATGGTCTCCCTCCCTACCTAGTTTTAGCCAGTAGTAGATGGTTTATATGTCTGCTGCTTTGACATCTGCAAGTACTATTTCTCCTTTGTCGCTTTCATTCATCATTTTCCTTGATAATCTAAATATTTTATTTTTCCAAATGAATTTAGTGTTATTTTGTCAAGTTCTATAAAGTATACCTCTGATATTTTGACTGGTATAGTATCAGTAGTATAAATTATCTTTGGTATTATAATTTTTATTTTGTTGACCTGGCTAAGTTATGAACATTGAATATTCCACCAGCTATTTAAGTTGCTCTTTGTTTCCTTAAAGATAATTTTACAATTGAATCTATGCTAGTCTTTAATGTACTTTGGTAAGTTGTTCCCCAAAACTTTGTGCATTATGTAGTTATTTGGAAGGAGATTTCCCTTTCTATTGTTGCCTTTTGGATTTTTTTCCTATTACATAGAAATGCAGTTGATTTTTGATCATTTTATTTTGTACTCTTCAACTTTGATGAAGCTTTTGTCTTAATTAGAATCTTTGCTGATTATTTAGGATTTTCTTAGTAATTCATTGTATCATTATAGTTTGATCTTATCTTTACTTACCTTTTTGCCTTCAATTTCTTTTTCTTGTCTTCTTGCTTTTGCTAGCATTTGCATTTCCAGAACTATATCAAATAATAGTGAGGAGAGTAGGGTGTCTTACTTTTCCTGTATTTATTAGAAAAGGTCCTATGGAAAAGGTGCTATCTCCATTTTGCATGCTTTCTTTTCGTTTTAAATATTTTTTATAATATTGGAAAAAGGTCCATCTATGCATGTGCTTTTTAGAGTTTTTAGCATGTGTGAATGTTGTACTTCCTTTTCTGCCCCTGCAATGCACCCCCCTCCCCCAGGTTTTCCTCCTATCTATTGAGTTAATCATGTGGTTTTGGATGTTTTCACTTGGAATATGATTATTTATATTGATTATCTGCCTAATGTTGATACATCTTTGTAATCTCTGGCATATATCCAATTTGGTCATGATAAAGATTTCTTGAATAAATGACTGTAGTTTGATAGAATTTTATTTAAAATTTTTGAATCGATGTTCATTAATGATATTGACCTACAATTGTCTTTCTGTACTTCATCCTTCCCTGGTTTAGGTATTGGGATTATAACTCATAAAAGGAATGTGGCAGGGATCTTTTGTAATTGTTGAGAATAATTCATGTAGCATAGGTTCTAATTGTTCATTAAAAGTTTAATAAAGTACTACTGTGAATCATGACGAGAGAATTTTTAAAAAGCAAATTCCTTTATAGTTAATTCTGTTTCCTTTTCTAAGCCTGAGTTATTGTTATTTAAGACCTCTAATTGGTCTCCTTTTAGTCTGAGTATTTTATATTTTTGAAGGTATTTCGTGTACATTCTCAATTTTGTTAGCATTTAGCTGTATAAAATCATAGATTTTCATCATTCTTTTTATTTTTTTCTGGTTTTGTTGTGATTTCACCTTGCTCATTTTTTTATTTGATTTTCTTCCTTTAAAAAATTAGATTGGCTAAAAGTTTATTAATTTTACTAGTCTTTTCAAGGAACTAACTTACTTTTATTTGTCAATTCCATGTTTCTTTTTTTAATTTCCAGATTATTTCTTTTCTAGATGTTAGTATCTCCTACTTTTGCTTATTATAGGTTTGTTTATTTGTTGGCATTATACTTTTTTATAATATCATTGTTTTTATAATTTGTTCTCTGACCTACTCATTATTTAGGATTTCATCATTAAATTTCCTGTGTCTTTTGTTTATATGACTGAATTGATTGCAATTGTTATGTATTGTACTATGTAAAGGAGGTACTTATGTTTCTGCCTGTTTATATTTGCTTTCTATAGCTCTGTGCCCTAATACAGGGTCAATTTTTATAGAAGTTCAAAGTGATAACCAGAAATACACATATTCTTTAGTAATCCCATTTAGACAATGCCATAAGTCTTCTATTTTCTCCAGCAATCTATTAGGTCTCTATTATCTTCCCCCACCCCTTTTTTATCTTTCTGTTAGACTTATCTAAAACTGAGAAGGGATACTGAAATCCAGAGAATCCAGGTTAAAAAAATAGTACAAACAGTTAGAAAGAAAAATCAAGTACCAAGGACTTGTAGTCAGTATCATAATTTAGCAGGTACCAATCTAAAGGAGTGGAGAGCTTTTAAGATGATACTCTAGAAAGCAAAGGCCAAGAATATCTTGGCCAGCAAAACAGTATAATCCTAAGGGAAAAAATGGGTTTGTAATTAAATAGAGAACTTCTAAGCACTCCTGATGAAAAGGTCAGATTTGTGTAGAAACTTTGAAGTTCAAACATGGGAGTTTAAGAGAAACATAAAAAAGGTAAACAGGAACAATGATAAAAGACTAAACGAAGATAGACTGTTTACATTCTAATATGGAAAAATGATACATGTGTCTCCTCTGAACCCTATCATCATCAGGGGTCATAGAGTGAAGTAGATAAAGCCTTGGAGTGTTCTGTTATGTCTTGATGATCTTTTTTAAAAAAAATCTTTTTATTTTTCCCCAATTACATGTTAAAACACTTTTTAAAAACTTTTTTTAAAGTTTTTAAGTTTTGACTTTCAAATTCTATCCTTTCCTCCCCCAAGATGGTAATATAATACAGATTAGACATGTTCAATCATATAAAACATTTCCATATTCATCATTGTATGCAAGAAAACTTGAAAGAAAGAAAAAAAGTGCGAAATAGCATGTTTCTGTCTATATTCAGACACGATGAGTGCTGTCTCTAGAGGCAGATAGAACGCTTCATCATGAGTCCTTTGGGATTATCTTGGATCTTTATATGGCTGAGAACAGCTGGGTCAGTCACAGTTTTCATTGTACAATACTGCTGTTAATGTGTATAACATTCTCTTGGTTCATCTCACTTTACTTTGCATCAGTTCATGTAAGTCTTCCAGATTTTTTGGAAATCATCCTGCTTAGATAATATTAAGAGAAGAATGGAAAGAGGGGAGAAAAGGATATTCTAGGAAAGGGGGAAGGGAGAGGAAAGTTAGGAAAAATTATCTCACATAATTAATATATGAAAGTGGACATATAATTAAACAGGGAGGTAGTTATGGGAAATGACTGACACTTGAAGTTCACATTCATTCGAACTGGGCAAAGAAGGAAAGAATACACACACACATACACTCACATCTACAGTTATGTACAAATACATTTCTCAAGAGGAAAATGGGAGGGAAAGGAGAGAAGGAAAAGGTTAGAGGAAATGTAGGTTATATATTATTATTATTAGAGTTAAGCAAAACAAACTCTAAAGATGTACAAAAATATTTATAGTTCTTTCTGAGGTGGCAAAGAAGAGGGGTCTGAGGAGATACCCACCAACTGGGAAATGGTTGAATAAGTTTGATGTATGAATATGATGGAATACTCTTTTCCTAGAGGAAATGATGAAGGTGATGGTTTCAGAGAAATCTGGAAAGAAATTGTATGATCTTATACACAGTGAGGTGAATGGAGCCAAGGTAACAATTTATATGATGACAATATGGCAAAAACAAACAAATATGAAACAATTGGGAACTCTGATTGGCAGAATGTCCTCTCATGTTCCAGAGGGCTATTGATGAAACATGCTGCCCACCTCCTGACAGAGAGATGAGAAAAATCAGTGCGGAATGAGACTTTTTTCCCCTGAATATGGCCAATGCAGAAATTTGGTTACAAACACTATGATGTTTGTAACAGGGGTTTTGTCTTTCTTTCATTCTTGAGTGGTTTTAAGGGGTTGGTGTAGGAGGGGGAGAAGGTAGATTTTGCTGATTGAAAAAAGTTACAATTAAAAAATAAAGAGCAAGTTAAAAAGAAAATAATAACTAACTTAAATATAAATGCATTTTTACAAACATTATAGTTCGTCTGATCCTCCCATCAATCTTGTGGTGTAGATGCTGTAGGATTTATTACCCCCATTTTAGAGAAATTAGTAATCAGGGAGATTAAGTGACTTATCTAGCATCACACAGATAGTGGTAGAGAAAGGCTGGCTACTAAAATTCCAAAGTTCTAGTTTTCCTATATGTAAGATTTTTCTATATGTACGAAAATGTGAAATAGGGAAGATTTAGCATCTTCCCCTAAAGGTATGAGCTATTTTTTTTAATAATGTCTTTTCTTCTACCATATTAAAGAAATTGCTCTGGAAAGGAAAATAAAAAAAAAGGAAAGGAAAATCTCAGGAGACAACAATTTATACTTCATAGTGGGGAGTAGTTACATATTTTACATGTAGTATGTCTTCACCTATAGTTGCACAGTAACATTAATGAGAGCTGTCACAACAGCTGCCAGACAGCCTCCACCCACATGCAGTTGAGATTTATATGCTTGGGCCTCTGCCATGGGCATCCATGCCTCACCCTTATAGCCCTGTTGCAGGGAAGTCACCCTTCCCTATGCCATGGCAGCTTTAAGGTTATTCCCTGTCTATCTTTAGGTTCTTCATAGATGTCTTTCACAGAAACTGAGTTTTGGAAAGGACTCTAATTGGTGATCCAGTTCAATCTCTCCTTGACAGAAGGCCTCAATCGTATTAGCTAACAAATGCGTTTTCAGTCTCTATTAGAAAAATCCCTATATTGGAGAATTAATTCCCTCTTTCAGCAGCCCATTTCATTTTCAGATACCTCTGATATTTGGAACTGCAGAGTTATGCATCTACTGAGGAACACTGACCGTCCCTACAGTGCATGGTGGCTATCCTTTTGCAACACTCCCCCTACCTCTAAAATGTGTCATTTCCATTGCTGCATGAATAATGAATGTTTCTTTCTGGCCCAATGTCCTAGTCACTGCTTCAGGGGAGACAAAACTAAGCCTTCATGCTACATGGAAAATGGAATTCTTTTGTTTGTATTTGGAGTGTTTTTTCTCTTTTCTCTTCCCTTTCCTTCCCTTCCCTTCTCTTCTCTTTTCTTCCTTTTCTTTTCTTTTTTTTGTGTATGTTGTAAACCCATGAAGTTGTTTGTATTGTCATTAATCTTAATGGGCAGAATTATATCTGAGAATATGCTTGAGTCTTGGTTTGCATCTAGCAATAAAGGGAGAAAGTGAGGAAGAGACGGGTTTATTCACCGGGACATAGTCAAGTTTTAGAGCAATGGTTATCAATTTTTCTAAGGCTCTTAGATCTTTTACTAGAATTTTTCTTCTTTGTCTTTATCAAACTCAGCTGTGGTATGGGGCTGGGGTTGAGAGGAGATGGAGCAGATTCCCATTTGACTAAACTTTCATTAGGATTCTCTGAAGACATCTGCTATTGCATGGGACCGTCTGAAAACTGTCATGCAAGAATTTTCACAATTGTGGTTTCAATCAACAAGAATGCCTCAAGTGTCTACTCTATGGCAGGCATATCTAAGTAGATGATGAGAATACAAAGACAATGAGGAATGAATCATCCATTCAAGCAGCTTCTATCTATTGGAGAAGGTCATATGCACATATATAAGTACAGTTAGCTCTGCTATAATATAATATATGCATTCCTAAAAATTACCATGATATGCAAAATGATGCAATTGAAATTCAGGGCTCATAGAAAAAATGGGGTTGGGGTACAACACTCAAAAATTTCACCAGTAGGGAAGGAGAGAATTTTAAACTCTAAAATTTTTAAAAATAAATGTTAAAAATTGTTTTTATGTTTAATTGAGAAAAAAATAAAAAGATTTAATCAGTGACACACTTAAAAAAATAGGAACCTAATAAAAATGGTAGCACAGTTTTATGTGTGTTAAATCATTAAGAAATACATAAACTCTACAGTAAATAGTGGCAGCCATCCAGGACTGCTGCTTAGTTGGCATGCACCCAGGTAATAAAGGACTTCGGTATCCTCACTGGGCTGCAGTTCAGGGGCTCGTTCAACTTGGAAAGGCGAATACATGTTTTCTATAATACATTACAAGGAAAAATTTACAAATGTGAAAGAAGAGGAAAACACGGCCTCATAGGATGATACACATGGTAAAGTGAGGTAAGAGGTAAATGAGAAGTGCTTATGTATTTGTGTGTGTGTGTGTGTGTGTGTCTTGGGGGGGTGGGGCTTACTAGAAACTATGGGAAATCAGACCTCAGGTTGAAGGTGATTTTACTTTTGTTTGAGTCACTTTCTATTCTTTCTTAAAAAAAAAAATCCATTTCCCCTGAACAGGCTGTCCCTGAGAAGAGGGTTCTCTGTAAATAAGTTTCCACCTTCTCATCCTGCAGGCATGAAAGCTCCAAGTAAAAATCAATAAGCAGGACTGATGGAGGGAAATGAATCATGAGATGAAAACGAAAAATTCAATCTAAGGCCATAGGAAAGCATGGCTTTTTAATAATAAATAAATAAGTGAATAATGAAACTGATCTTTTAAAATAGTGCTTTACATACTTTATCTCATTTGATTTTTATAATAACTTTAACAGATCGGTTCTCCAAGTATTATCATGCCCATTTTATAGAGGAGGAAACTGAGGCTCAAAGATGTTAAGAAATCTGCCTACATTCATTCATTTAGTAAATATGAGAGGCAGAATTTGAATTCAAATTTTCAATTTCAAAAATTCAAAATTCAAATTCAAATTCAAATTCAAATTCAAAGTCATTCTTTCCTATGCATTCCACTGGACCCCATTTGATCTAATGGCCCAAACAGTCTATACATGATAGGCTTTGGTGGGTAAAGGCACAATTTTCAAACATCTCTTTTAAAGGAAACACATTTAATTATTGGAATGGCAAATAGAAGATATGAATCTTTTTGTCTTATTCTGATCCTAGGGAG
>CM053769.1:243780881-243804513 GCA_028658325.1 Potorous gilbertii
TTTATAGAGGAGGAAACTGAGGCTCAAAGATGTTAAGAAATCTGCCTACGTTCATTCATTTAGTAAATATGAGAGGCAGAATTTGAATTCAGGTTCCCTCTGATTCCAAGTCTGTCATTCTTTCCTATGCATTCCACTGGACCCCATTTGATCTAATGGCCCAAACAGTCTATACATGATAGGCTTTGCTGGGTAAAGGCACAATTTTCAAACATCTCTTTTAAAGGAAACACATTTAATTATTGGAATATCAAATAGAAGATATGAATCTTTTTGTCTTATTCTGATCCTAGGGAGTATTAAACTTCCCCAATATTTCACTGTACCTCTTTCCAAATTGCCCTCTATATTTAATGTCTGATTGTCATGCACAATTGCCACCATTATTGTTAGCTCTAATGATCTACCTCCCTAGGCCTCTTACTGCACTATACAGGACCAATTATGTTTTCAGAAACATAAATGAGTTTCCATTCTTTTCACTTGGAAACTGTGGGTATTTACAAATGAAACTAATGCTTCAAGGGGTTGCAACCTCCCTGGCAAACCACATAACCTATGACTTCTCCTCATTCCAGTGTTAGGAACACTGTGGGAATTCAGTAGGCTTTGAAGGATAGCGATTTTATAAGTCTTAAAGAAAGCAAAGCTTCCCCTGCTTCCCCATTTGATTCTTTTCATAAAGGCAAGCACACAAATATCATTCTTGTATTTTTTTCCTGATATGAACCAATCTATTTTAACAAACTATTTAGATTGATATTACATGAGTAAAGATGTTACTTGAAAGCACTAAGGTGAACCTTGGTGGTGTTAATTTTTTAAAATGCTTTGCCTTTTAAAGTGTCCTTTCCTGGTCAATCAATAGGTCGACCTTTGCTAGAAGGTTTGCATATATATATTTCTGTGGGGTCTTTGGAGAGTATTCATCATATTACCAGAGCCCTTCTTTGAAATTCAATGTTGTAATTTAATTTCATGGAATGCATCCTATCTAGGTCCTAAAGGTTTAATGGAAAAGCAGTCGTAGTCCCCTGATTTTATGTGCAGTTTTTGACAGCAGGCAAGACAAAAAATTTATTTTCAAGGAGTCTTTTATCAATTCCATAGAATCTATGGTGGAAAAGTGATAGGAACTGGAAGTGAATTGTGTGACAGTTATTAAAGTAGACCTTTCACTTTCATATATTGATCTTTCCCCATACATCTTATAGGTAATTCTTAGATTTTTCCCAATGTAGATTTTAAGAGATAGCAGAGACTTTTTTGTTCTTCTTTTCTTTCTCAAGGAGCCCTTTTCCAGCCTGGTCTAGTGAATTAATGAGGGTCTGGCCTCCAGTTGGAATGAATGCATGTGCACTCAGATGTAGTCACTTGGTTGCAATTGCAAATTGCCACACCCTGGCATGCCAGGAAATAAAGATGCTGATTGTATTATTTCTAAGAAAGATAAATTGATTCCCTGGAAGTTAATCACATACAAATGGAGCATGACATTAAATGCAATGCTCTGCATTTGTGCAAAGGAGCTGGAATTTTCCCAGAGTTAAGGGTTGCTTAGCACAAGTTGGCTTTCTAGCTTGACTTTGTAAGCATAGGGTTTTCTAACAGCTTAGAGCATGACACCCCAAGGGCCTGTTTTTAGCTAATTCTTGGCACTGAGATGTACATTGTCATTCAGATTATAAAAATAGCTGACATTTATTTGAGATTTGATCATATGATACCTCTGGCAAGATAGGCGCTCTTATTTTCTCCATTTTAAAGGTGAGTAAATTTAGACTGAGAGATGAAGAGATTTACCCAGGGTCACACAGCTAATAAATATCTGAGGTAGTATTTGAATTCCATTTTTCTAGGCTTCAGTTCCAGCACTAGATCCACTACTCAGCGATGTAAAATAACTTGGTGAAATGTGAAGCAATTTCACATATAAAATCATTTTGCAATTTTTCTTTCCTTTCTTAAGTAGCTGATAAAAAGAGCTTCTATATAATGAACTTTTTGGAGTTTTTGAAGGTTTATATATATACTTTTTCCCCCAGACTATAGGTTGAAAGTCATTCTTGGGAAAGCTAGGTGGTGCACTGCATAGAGCACTTGTCGTGGAGTCAGGAGGACCTGAGTTCAAATCCAGACTAAGATGCTTGACACTTACCAGCAGTGTGATGCTGGGCATGTCACTTAACTCTGATTGCCTTGCAAAAAGAAACAAATGAAAAAAGAAAGTTATTCTTAAAAATTGTACATTTACCTTTTAGTCACAAAATTATGGTTATCTAGACACTTTCAAAGAACCACTGTTACGCACGTAATTAATGGGAGAAAAATATATTTAAATCTTAAATAGTAGCATAATTATATCTGTTGTTTATTATTTCTTTATAGAGCCAAATTATTTTTTAATGTATTCTGAATGTTTTCTACAATTATATGAACTTTTCTTTCCCATAATTCTGAGAAAATATGACAGTACTTTATGCAATTTCCTTTATCTCCAGAAGGTGGGGACTCTGTAATGGTAATTAAAATGAGAAGATCTTTCCCATTAATAGGCTCATGTGACCTGCTTAAGTTACATGGAAGCTTGAGTCACATGAGTCAAGGTCATATGGAACAAAAAGGGGTGAAGCAGGAAGGATAGAACAGAAAGAAGTGGAGCTAGAGCAGAACTGAGAGGAAAATGGTCAGAGTCTAGTCAGAACTGAAGGATGCAGGCAAACAGGCAGCTGGCTAGCATGAGTAAGAGACCTTCTTTGTGATTTTATTTAAGGGGGCTGGTTTGGGAAGCCTAGCAGGGGAAGGTTTGGGGCTGGTGTTGCCCTCTGCATAGATGTCTTTGTTACTATGATGGATTTGACTTTCTGGTGTCTGAATAAACGTTTTGGTTCTCTCTTCCATGTGGAGTGTCTGTTGTATTTCTTGACTCAGAATTGCGTTGGTATATTCATGGCCACTCTAGGTGCTGTGAATATCACATTGGTACTACAAATGGTGATGAAGAAGGGATCATGAAATATCAGACCTCTGTTTGGAGACAGAAGGATTTTGGAGGAAGAGATGGAGGTCTCAGGGTGGGAGGATTTACCTTGTTCCTCCCTGGCAGGAGAATGGACCAGAAGCATGTAGCACTGTTAAAACTGGGAACTGAGGCTACAGAAGGGTAGATCCAGAGATTTGGAAGGATGTTTGCAAAGGGATGTCAATGGAAGAGGGGAAAGAACTGGTAGAGTATGTAGAAGAGACTGGGTCTTGTTCACAAGTTATTGCCTTATGTGTGAAAGCAGAGATAAGCTGCTGGAAGAGAAAGCTCAGATGGAAAAGAGATTGGCTGGTTTTCATGAGAAGCTTTTTATCCTGCCCCATTCAAACTCTCCTTTAGAAGAGCAAGCAAGAAAGTCTTAGGTGGTAGAAGAAAAAGCTATTGTTAATTTAGCTCACAAAAAGAAACAAAAAAATTACAAGAAACAAAAAAAAAGATGCATGGAAGGCTTCTCAGGCAGAAGTACAGTAGGAGAATCAAGGGGGCCACACAGTATTTGGGAAGGTAATTGAGAATTTTACTCAGCAGGAGGTCACAGATATTTTGAGTCAGTTCACCGAAAGGATGGGAGAATTATTGGTATCTTGGGTGGTGAGAATCAGAGAAAAAGATAAATTTCTTTAAGAGAGAAGAGTAAACAGCCAGTGAATTCACAGTTGGAGTGATTGAAATAGATTTTGGAGAAATAGATTGCATTCCAACTGATGTATTGAAAAGAGGGCCTTGATATTAGACTGAGCAGGAAGATGAGAGCTGCCCCTACAGATCTTCCTGAGATGTTGTATCCAAGTTTATTACACCTGCAGGGAGAATGGGAAGTTGACCAGGTCCTAGTTCAGATTAAAGAAAGTATACCTCTAACCAGAATGATGACCCTAAAACTGCAAATTAGAAAATAGTAATCAAGAGTGAATGAGGCTATGATAGTGGGGTCCAGGACTCCAGAAGCATGGCTGACTCTGCTTCTGGTTATCATCTCTTTGTTTCTTTTTGGCATTTTGTTTGTTCTCCTTGTTTGTCAGATTTGTTTTCTGCAGGCTTAGTACCCTCCCCCTGTAGATGCTTGATGGCTTAAACTGGATGTCACTCCCTGTCCAAGGTGTTGTGTCATTCCTGGACCTGGTATCAAGCAAGCTCTGGATGCCTGCTAAAGAACTGACCCCAGTTGGGGCAGGGACAGCTCTACGTCCAATCTAAGCAGGAAGTAGCTAAGGAAGAAGAGACATTTGCCCCTTACACCAAGATTTTAGGTCCCATTCATTTGAGGGAGAATGATGGGGTGGCTTACTCAAGCCCTACTTAAGATACTGTTTATATGCTTATTTTTCTGTTATCCCTAATACAGTTCTGTTGATATCAGTTGCTCCACCGACCTATGTAATGCATACGAAAGATCTTGGAACCATATGTAATGGTAATTTAAATGGGAAGATCTCTCTCATTCATTACTAGGTCCATGTGACCAGCTTAAGTTACATGGAAGCCCGAGTCATATGAGTCAAAGTCACATGGAACAGGAAGGGGTGGAGCAGGAAGAGTGGAACAGAAAGAGGCAGAGCTAGAGCAGAACTGAGAGGAAACTGGTCAGTCTAGTCAAAATTGAAGGATCCAAGCAAGCAAGCAGCTGGTTAGCATGAGTGGGAGAGCTTGTTTGTGATTTGTTTAAGGGAGCTGGTTTGTGGGAAGCCTAACAGAGAGAAGACTTGGGGATGGTGTTGCCCTCTGCATGGTTATTATGTGCAGTTGCTATGATAGATTTGACTTTCTGATGTCTGAATAAATGGTTTGGTTCTGTTTTCCTTGGGGAGAATCTGAGTTATTTTGTGATTCAGGATTGTACTGGCCACTGTAGGCATTGGTGCTACACTCTCCACCCCTTTTCAACATAGCAATCCAGAACCTCTTATTGCTTAGTGATATTAGTGACTCTCAAGGCTGGATAAAATAACTAATGTCATAAAATAAATTTTTGCAAAGTTCATTTGTATAATCTAGAGGATGATAATTCATCATTTCTTTTCTTCAGAGGAAAAAATGTGAGATGTCTACCTACTAGTTGGAGTTGCCTCTCTGCAAGTCAGTATCACATTCCACTGCCAATTTTCCCAGATCAAGAGATATATTATATTTTAATTATTTCCCTCTCTTCTCTTCTCTCTTATTTCCTATTTGGGAAAGGGGGTCTCTGGAGATTTTAACCTTTGCTTCTTCTATGCCAGATTCATTTCAAGAAACTTAGTGAATGGTGTAACTATGGTACTATTATAGGCTCTGGGGCTGCAATTATTTTTTATAAAGAAAGAAGCAATCTGCCTGACAGAACAAATATACTGTTGCAAGTTGAGATAGTAAGATGTGTGCTCAGATAAATATAATGCAAAGGCAAAATCCAGACAAAACATTTAGGTCTATTTGAAGAGAGAGCACTAATTGATGTCTGTGTACGTTGGGGGTGTCTGTGTACGTTGGGGGTGTCTGTGTAGCGGGGATGTGAACAGTAAGGCTTTGACAAAGCCGTGAAGCAAGATGAGAGATATGAGAAGTAGAAATCAAAGGATACATGCCAGTCATGGGATCTGCTTGCAGCAAATGCACAGAGGTAGGAAATATCTAGATGAATTTAAGATATCTAGTTAGGAAAATCAAAATATATGAAAAGAGTGAAATGAATAAAAATTGCATGAAAAAGTACTTATTAAACACTTACTATGTACCAAGCGTTGTGCCAAGTGTTGGGAATCCAAGTACAAAAGTCAAACTAGGCCCTATCCTCAAAGTGCTTGCATTCTTTTAGGTAGAGCCAGTATATGTAGGGCAGTGGTGGTCAGGGAGGGGTATGTTGGTTTGCAATGTTGATGGTGAATGGAATGATATGGAAGTATATGGACACAACCTTTCTAGTAGCAGGTATTGATTTATTATTTCAAAATTGAAAAGCAAGATGGAAAGGAGGTTAGTTATAATTGATGTAGATTATAATTGACCACATGAGGCCAGTGGAACACCAGTGTGGGCATTTCAGAGCTTAAAATGTTGCGTCTTCCAGGGCATGGTCCCTGGTCTGGTTAACAAAACAAGGTGACCAAGGAATATAGGGAAAGGAGATCATGTGAAATAAGACTGTTTGAGCTAAAGGGAGAGGTTGGGGCCTTAAATACTCATCTGATAAAGGCCTTATTTCTCAAATTGAGATATGAGTCAAATTTATAAGAATACAAATCATTCCCCAATTGATAAATGCTCAAAGGATATAAAGAGGAAGTTTTCAGACAAAGAAATCAAAGCTGTCTATAGTCACGTGAAAAAATGTTCTAATTCGCTCGTGATTAGAGAAATGCAAATAAAAACAACTCTGAGATACTACCTCACACTTATCAGCTTAACTAATATGAGAGAAAAGGAAAATGATAAATGTTGGAAGACATGTGAGAAAACTATGACATTAATGCACTGTTGGTAGAGTTGTGAACCATTCTAGAGAACAATTTGGAACTATGCCAGAAAGGCTATAAAACGTGCATATCCTTTGATTCAGTAATACCACTACTAGGATATATCTGAAAGAGATAGAAAAAGTGGAAAAAGAAGACCCTATTTGCACAGAAATATTTATAGCAGCTCTTTTTTGGTGGCTAAAAATTGGAAATTAAGGGGATACCCATTAATTGGGGGATGGTGGAACAAGTTGTCATATATGATTGCAATGGAATATTACTGTGCTATAAGAAATGACAAGAAAATTAATTTCAGAAAAACCTTGAAATATACAAACTGATGAAGTGAGGAGGATGTTGTACACAGTACCAGCAATATATATGATGAACAACTATGAATGACTGTCTCGGCAATACAACTATCCAAGACAATCCCAAAGGACTCATGATGAAAAATGCTATCTGCCTCTAGAGACTGAACATACTATTTTTCTTCCTTCCTTCCTTCCTTTCTTCCTTCCTTCCTTCCTTCCTTCCTTCATCCTTTCCTCCCTCCTTTCCTTCCTTTCTCCCTCCTTGCCTCCCTGCCTCTCTGCCTTCCTGCCCTCCTTCCTGCCCTCCTTCTTTCTCTCTTTCTGAGTTTTCTTATACAAAATGACTAGTATGGAAATGTTTTGTATAGTTGAATATGTATAACCTATATCAGATTGCTTACCACTTCAGGGAGGGGAGAGGGAAGAGAAAGAGGGGTAGAATTTGGAACTCAAAATTAAAAGAAAACAACAATGAACATTAAAATTGTTTTACATGTAATTTGGGAAAAATAAAATATTATTTAAAAATATCATGTTAAAAAAAACAAATGGGTTGCATCCTAGAGGCAATAAAAGTGTTGAAGGATTTTTTGATGTGTATTTCTTTCTTTTCAACCATGACAATGGCATAGTTAGACCCCATGACTTAGAAAATAATTTTTGGCATCTCTGTAGAATATGGATCAGAGAGGGAAAAGGCCACGAGCAGTCAGGAGACCTATGGAAGAGTAATTGTAGAGGTAGAATTGATACGATTTGGCAAATGATTGGATCTGATAAGCAAGAAAGGAGAGTCAAGGATGATTCTCCTGTTGTGAATCTCAGTGACTAGAAGAATGGTGTTGCCTTCAAAAGGAATAGAAAAGTTTGGAGGGCAACAGTTTTAGAGAGGATAATGGATTCAATATCTTGGGTTGGAGGTTCTGAAGGTATACCAAGCTGGAGATGCCAACAAGTGGTTGGAGATGTGGAAGTAGAACTTGGACAGAGATTTGGACTAGATTTGTAAATTTGGCAGTCAGTGGTACAGAGATGATCATCTAACCTATAGGAACTGATCAGATCAGAAAGGGATTGAGGATGGAAAGAAGAGATGATTGAGGAAAGAGCCTGGGAATAGTATTTTCTTTAGGAATAAAGATTGTTTTTGAATCTATTTTTGATCAATAGAGCCACCAGGACACAATAGAAAGACTGATTAACTTGGAGTTAGGGGACCTGAAATTGAATCCTGATTGCCCTCATTCCCTATGTGACCTTGGGCATGTTCCTCTAGGCCACAGTTACTTTAACTACAAAATGAGGTGGTTGGATTAGATTACCTCTGAGATTCCTTCCAGATTTAGATTCCAATTTAATTCAAGAAATTTATTAAGCACCTGCGGTATTCAATACCCGTGTACATAGAAGGAACTTAGAACAAAGTACATAGTAGATGTTAGAGATGAAAAGTTGAAAAATGAGATGGTCCCTCATCTCGAGAAGCTCACAGTTAAGTAGGGGAGATTACGATTGTACATCAAGGAAATATGAGATGAAGACAAAGAAAGGATTTGAGTAAAGTGTTGGAGAGAAAATGGGAGAAATTACTTCCAGGCAAGAGTAGTACTTGTATTAGTATGAAATTTGAAAAACTTAGTATTTCTTTCTTTTTCAAGTAACTGGGGTAGAAAGCAAAAACACCTATTTTGTAGGTCTAAAGTTTTTTTCCTTTTTCTCTGGATGATCAATCTGAGCATAAGGAAGCCTGAGAGAGGAAAACAGGACATTTCATCAAAGGTACAATTATGCATGTTAAACTAAAAGCCCTGTTTTTTTTTTCCTTCAAATACTGCAGTGTTACTTTATTGCCACCCTAAGGCAGCCACGTGAAATCATTTCCATAGTTATATGGTGTCATGTCTAATTAAAAACCTGCTTATCAAAAGAGCCTAGTGGGGGAGAATGAAGAAGGAAGTATATGTACATCAGTGCTTGAAGATGTGCATTGGAAAAACCAGTGACATGTTGAAATTGATTAAATTTTCTTCTCTAGGCTTTATCTGTTAACATCAGTCAGATTCTTTTTCAATTTTAGTTCCTGTGGTAGGGGCTAGAGGTAAAATTGTTCTACCTTTCCCCTGGTGGCCTGAGCCCTGGATTTGGAATCAGAAGACTTGGGTTGGAGGTGCTGGCTCTTCCTCTTTTTGGCTGAGTAACCTGGAGGAATCCCCTGGACATTGCCAAGTGTTGGTCTTGTCATTTATAAAACAGGGTCTGCTAATAACTTTTCTGTAAACCTTAGAGGTTTTTTTGAGAGGATCAAATGAGATAATGTATGAAAAACTCTTCAGAAATTGTAGCCTGCCATATAAATGGGAGCCATCATTATTCAGACCTGAGCTGGTGGGGCAAGAGTGGGGTGGGGGTCGGGACAGATGGGACAGCATATGTGAGGAACAGAAAGTGGGCCAGTTTGGCTGAATGAGTTTGTGAAGGGCAAAAGACAGTTGGAGCCTCATTGTGAAGGTCTTTAAATCCCACGCGGACATTTAAAAATTTTTTTCTCTGAGGAGATGACTTTTTGAGCAGTGGAGTAATGTGGCCGGACCTAAGATTTACAGGAACACCATTTTGGCAGCTGGGTGGAGAATAGATTGTAGAGAGGGGAGACTTTAGGTAGGGAGATCAATTAGGAGGCTGTTAGGATATTAGAAAAATTCAGGCAAAACTGAGACTGGCCTTGTGAGTGAAAAGAAGGGGATGAGAGGAGAGATGTTGAGGAAATTGAAATGATGTCTTGGTTATTTATTGATTATGGGGAGTAAGGAACAGTGAGATATCAAGGAAGACTCCAAGGGTGCAAGTTTCTGGGGATATAAAGAGCTAGAAAGAATCCCAGAGGTCATCTAGTTAAACCTCTTCATTTGGCAGATGAGATAACTGAGTCTTAGGTTAAGTACCTTGTCCAAGGTCAAACAGTCATCATGATTGGAACACAAATCCTCTGAATCTAAATCTAGCACTTTTTATACTGTCCTCTGTGGCCTTCTAGTGCCTAGCGCAGTGTTTGCATGTAGTACTCACTTAGTAGGGGTAGCTAAGTAGGGGTAGCAGGGTGAATAGAGGGCCAGGCAGGAAGACATCTTCCTGAGTTCAAATCAGGCCTCAGACACTTACTAGCTGTGTGACCGTGGGCAAGACACCTAACCCTGTTTGCCTTAGTTTCCTCATATCTAAAATGAACTGGAAAATGAAATGGCAAACTACTTCACTATATTTGCCAAGAAAATCCTAAAAGGGGTCATGAAGCGTCAGACACAACTCAAAAAAAACAACTAAAGAATAGCAGCAATCAGTCAATTAGTAAAGTTTCTTACACTGGGAGGAAGACTCTTGAGGGCAGTGGCTATTTTGTTTATATCTTTGTATCCTCTGTGACTACCAGTGCCTGGTACATAGTTAGAGCTTAATAAATGCCTTTTTATTGAGCTAAATTCCAATTGAACATGTGTTTTGAGCCTTGTGAATCTGTATGCTGCTAAGAGGCATCACTGGCAACACCCCTGGGAAGAAAAGGTGCCAGACGCCAAAATTCCAAGATTACCTGGATGGGACCAGTCATTCATGGAAGTGAAAGCCCTGCAAAATGTATCTCAGCCCACTGTATCATGAGGGAGACTGACCCAACAGTCACATTAGCAGGAATACTTCATTAGTACAAGCACCTAGATTTTGTTAATGAGGTTACCCCTTCCATCAACCTAGATGTGACTTTTTTAGATTTGCTATGACCAGATGTTTTAGAACCTGCCTTAGCTTGATTTCTCTTGGTATAGCCTTTGGTAAAGCAGGCCTACCTTTCTGCTATAAGGAAACACGTAAAGGGATTTTAATAGGGGTATGAGAACAACAATAATAGTCAAAAACATATTATCTGGCAAGAGAGTTTAACACAAAGGTCACATTTCTAGTGCAAATCCCCTTGATTACATCTCCTCAGTTTTTCTCCAAACCATCCGTTAACACAGCCAGTTGCTGGGGAAAGCTTAGTTATTACTTGTGAGCCCCTGGGCAAACTACCTCTCTCTTGTGGTTGTCTGTAAAATGATGGGGTTGGACCAGACAATATCTAAGGTCCCTTAAAACTCTATGATGCTATGAGTGTTACAAACAAAGTTAATAACAGCACAAACGGCTCCTGTTTCTATCAGCCCCAGACTACCAAGGAGGAATGATATTGAATATAATTTCATTTCTGATAAAAATATTGAGAAAGATACATAAGGTGTGTTTTCTCTCCATTGGATTTCAATGGTCAAAGGGATCTTAGAGTTCCCCTAATGCAGCTTTCTTTTTATTCTTTCTTTCATTCTAAATTCTGCTCTCACCTTAGGGAAGTGATTAGTATAATGGAGAGACTACCAGATTTGGAATTCAGAGGAATTGGACTATAGAATCATAGATTTAGAGCTGGAAGAGATCATGGAGGTCCAATCTCTTCATTTATATATCAGAAGATCGAGGCCCAGGCAGGTTAAGTGACTTGTCCAAGATGACATTGATTAAATTTCAGAGCTGGGAGTCATACCAGGTAATTTAATTCCAAATTAGGAATATGTGGGGGGCTTGTTGTAAAATTTCAATATAAGACAAATGAAAACAGCAAGAGACAAGTTTCTAGGTAATTAATAATCAATTTATTAATTAGGCTAGCTGGCAATCAATAAATTGATGGTTAGCAGTAACCAAAGACACAGAGGAAGATCCTGAAATGCATTAAATCCCTTCTGAAAGGAAACTCACCTGACATGTGAAAACCAGCTTTGGTTGGTGGACATTTAATGAGGAAATGGGCTAAAAGTCAACTCCTCCAGCTGAGTGGCTTCATCATGATACTGAGAAGCTTCAAGGCATCTGGGTAGGGGAAGCTATCTCCATCCAACTCTCTTGTATATAAAGAGGATTTTGTTATCTTTTTAGACTTTAGTTTCTCAGAATTCATAGCTATGGCAATGTCAATGTCTAGCTTTCAGGTGTTAGATAACAATTCCCAGAATAGCTTCAAGGATTCTAGACAGTAATTCCTAGAATCATAGAGATAGTTAGTCCTACTGAGTCTGTGATATGAGATATGGGGTGACATAATTGACATTTACTATGCTTGCGCCAAATGACAATCTTGCTAAAGTTAATCTTTGAGGCCAATGTTGGCAAAATACTTTCTTTGTCTGTTGCCCTATAAAGCAAGTGGGCTCTGGTTAGTGAGTGGGAAATCTGTGTGTGCCTTGACCGGCCCCACTCAAGGCTTGAGGGGACTTAGGGGTGCACAAGCTGTACCTGTCTCGATTGACCCCATAGAAATGTAGAGATAGTTTCCCCCACCCTCCCTTCACACTGGCCCCTGGGAGAAAGTTGATTGGAGAATGCTTCAAAGTCAATGCTCCCATTATCAGCAACCCTCTTGAGAAGACTAGACTAGAATAAAGTAAGATTATTAATTCCAAAGCTGTCTTCCTCTCCTTCCTGTCTGACCAGATCAAGATTGAACCTATTAGAGGCTGGAGTCCAAAAACTTCAGTGTCTTCTGTGTGTTACCTGTGAAACACCTCTCTAGCTAGTTTTCTCCTACATGAGTTGAGTTGCCCTAAACTCTAATGGAGGGGACCAAGCACAGGGGATTCCTCCCCTGAAAAAGGCTCACTTAGACTGGATTCTGTTTATTCTCTAAAGAGAAATTAGGTTTCCTAGTTGGATGGGGTTCCACCCAACTAAGAAACATGTACCTTGAAGGCTAGGAGCAAATCTCCTTTCTCTGCCATGCCCTTCAAAGGCTGATCCCCTCAAGCCTTGATGGGGGCCGGTCAAAGCACACACAAATTTCCCATTCACTGACCAGTGCTCACTTGCTTTATAGGGAAATTTGTTTTCTTTGTCTTTTCTTTCCCCCTTTTAGTGGTACTTCCCTTACCTCCTTCCCCTGAAAAAATAAAAAAAAACCTAGTTGTCCTACCTACCATAGGTGTGACCTGCTACTTCACTGAGGTTGTCTTTCAGTGCTTCAGCCCAGGGTTCATTGCTGCTTCTGTAGCCAGTCCTCGGCTTGTTCTACTTCTATTTTCTGAGGGTTCTGAGTAGGTGCTGATGAGCATTCTTAGAGAAACTCCCCTTTCTGGAGCTTCCAAGCTGATAAAGTTGGAGGTTTGGTTAAAACAAAATAAAGTAGAGCGGACAGACATACGGATAAAGAATGTAACAGTGAAGTTCGTGAATGAGAATATTTTCCCAATATCTGTGCTCATTATAATGACACGATTAAAAAAACCTAGGATATTATAGTGAAATCATATTAGGCAAATCAAAAGTAATAGTAATAATGTAATCAGATTTTCAGGAGTGAATTAGTTCCATTAGTAACTTTTTTAATTAGGTAATGTGCCAATAGTTTACTTAATGTGAATATTTTTGTGAAATTCTTTAGGCGGGGGGAAAACTCATTAAATTAGAAATACTTGTTAATTAAAAAATTAATTAGAAAATGGAACTTGTTAATTAGAAATACTTGTTAATTATAAATGACTGAATGATCATGGCAATTGATATAAGATTGAAAGGTACTTGATGCAAAGGCATTACAAATTAAATGACCAATAATTTTTAGGACAAGGCATCATTTAAATTCTGTTAGTTATTTAAATGTAAAGTGAAATATGACTTGTTTGGGCTCTGCTGTATTTATTCCATGTTCAGAAAACAGAATCAAAAGATTAAAGTGAGGACCATGTGCTACTATACCTTTAAGAAAATTCTAATGTTGATGAAATGAAAAAAATAAAAATAGCAAAGAACACAGACCCTAAATGATATACTCTGTCTTTGTACATGTCCTCCATGCCTAGAATGCCCTCCTGTTTGACCTCCCTCTCTTGGAAAATTTAATTTTGTTCAAAAATTAGATCAGGGTCTTGCTTCTTGCCTTTGCTAAGCCTCCTACTTAGTTCTATCTCTTCTCAAAGGATCATATCCATACTTAGTTGTTTACTGCGTCTCCCAATAAATGTAAGCTCCTTCAAGATGTGGGTTACTTTTCATGAAAAAAGTCTTTGTTTCTCTCCCCAGTGTCTAGCAGAGAGCCTTATGCCTCTGATAGAGCAGGGACAAGAGGCATACTACCTGGTCAGTGCCAGAAAGTCTTCAGTGAGGAGGACTCATGTCAAAAGGAACCACAGACCTGGGATTCTTGTCCGAAGAGGAGTATCACTTCCCCTAACTGAAAATGTCAAAAATAGATGTAGCCACATTCCCAGGCTAGAGTAAAATACAGGAAGGCATGGTCAGTGATAAAGTACTCTAGGAATATCTGAGGAGGGAGATAGCACTGTCTGCGTAAGGAGATCAATTTGACTTCACAAAAGAGGTAGTATTCAGATCTGGAGACTGAGGAACCTGTTATTGGTCCTTTTTTTGCAAGATATTACATACTTTGAAATTCAATTAAATAAGAATTTATGAGGATGCTAACAAGTAAGTGTCTGAGACTGGATTTGAACTCATGAAGATGAGTCTTCCTGATCCTAAGCCCATTGTTCTCTCTACTGTGCCACCTGATAAAAGGATGAAATCTTTGCTTTCAAGGAGATTATATTCAGGGTAACTGGGTGACTGAGGAAATAGAGTGGCAGCCTGAAGGGAGGAAGAGTAATTTTTGTGAATTCTCACCTGGCCTCAGACACTAGTTGTGTGACTCTGGCTAAGTCACTTAACCTCATGTGCCTGTATTCTCATCTATAAAATGAGCTGGAGGAGGAAATGGCAAACCATGCCATGATCTTTGCCAAGAAAACTTCCAATGGAGTCACAAAGAGTTGGACATAACTGAAACGACTGAACAACAATAAAAATAAATATTAGGTTCACCTGGAGCATCACAACTTGTACACAGGCAAAAATATAACAAGGTGGGGAGTACAGGGTGCAAAGAGGAGATATGACGAAGTGCTATGGCCATATTTGAGGGTAGTGAAAATGTTATCAACTACAGGGATTAGGATGCCTTCACAAAGGAGATGGCCCTTGAAGAAAGAGAGAAAGAAAATAAGAAATCCAAAAGGGAAATGGAGAGGCATAGACAATGGCCTGAAGCAATACGCAAGGTAAGAGATTGAAGTTCTAATAATCTGGTTTGACTGGAACACAGCATATGGATGGAAGTTAATGTAAAATAAAAATGGAAGTGTGGACAGATTGCAGAGGATCTTTAATGCTAGAATGAGTTTGTATTTCATTGGTTCTAAGCCTTGGTTCTGCTACCTTAAAAAAATTTTTTTTAAAGCTGTATTTCAATATAATTGATTTCTCTATGACTGCTTTTCCTTTCTTTTCCTGTGACTTTTACTTGATTCCATTTTCATGAGTTGATTTTTAACTGCCTTGGTAGTTACCTGGGTATCTCTTTCTCTCTCATTCTCATTTAGAACCCTCAGGTTCTAAATGATCCATTGTACTAGATACTAAAGCACTGGCTGGACAGTTAGTCACTTAACATCTGAGTTTTAGTTTTCAATAAAATGGGAATAACCATAGCAATTCCCCACATTTTATATAAAATATGTAAAGTGCTCCCCTAGCCTTGAAGGGCTCTATAAATGTGAGTTGTTATTGTGGTTCAAGTTGGGCCTTAGGAAGATTGTTTTGGCAGCACAATAAAGAATATGTTAAACAGGAGAAAGAAGGGAGGTGGAAAGACCAACTTAGAAGTAAACTAGGATGGTAGATAGCCCAAGTGAATGGAAAGAATGGAGACAGTTGTAAGAGATCTATTAGGAGCCTAGCATGACAGCTTGGACATCTGCTTTCTCCAGGATTCTTCCATTAAAGACTCACTTAGAGGTTCTTCCTTGACCTTAATCTGATTGCTTTCCCCTTGGAGCTTTCCATTTTAGTAGGTTTCAGAGGTAGAAGTATGAAAATCTGACTAGAGTTTTCCCTGCATCGACCTTGGTTGGGTGCATCTATTCTGTATGATGAGAGTCTAACTGAGCTCACTATCACCAAGAAATAGTGATATGGGGCATGCAAGAACATTCCTTTTTTGGGGGATGGAGGTCAGGAAGAAATAGGTTCCAAGCCTAATCCACTCTCCATAGTCGAGTGTCACTCTTCCTTCAGGTACTGTTGGCTAGAGGCGACTTTAAACAATGAATCTGAAACTGCAATTATTATAAAATTCCACCTTGCAGAACACCCAGTAATTTCTAGTTCCTAATTCTTTTGAGAGGAGTCTGATTTCACAGTCGCTTCCTACAAACATCACAAAGGTCTTCTGGGTGGAAATAGGTTCAATTTCCTTATCTGCAAAATTAAAGGGTTGAATCCCAGAGCTAAGGGTCTATTAAATCTACAAGTAGTAATTCACATGCCTATTGTGCCAGACTAGAAGAAATCAAGACTGGCTTGAGGAAAATTATCCCTAAGTTCTAAACACAACCTTTAGCCATATGACCATACACAACCTACAACAACACAACCATAATAAAACTATAAACACCAAAAAACAAAAACAATCATAAATGGCTGACCTATACATACGTCATGTCTTCGCATCAGTTCTGGGAAAGAGACGTTTCAGGTGTTATTAACCTCAATTTACAAATTAATAAACTGAGACTGAGAGAGATTAAATGGTTTGCTCCAGTTTATACAGCTGGTGTCAGAGGTTGGATTGTTTGTCAAGTCTCTAGAAACAGTTTTCCCACTCTACTTGATGATCTCACTTTTCTCTTTTAGGATCTTGGTCTACTTTAACAATATTTTCTGCTTGTGCCCTCTTAGCTTACGGGAAGTAGAAAGAGGCATCAATCAATCAATCAGCACTTACTAAGCAATTGCACTGTCTCAGGCATTGGAAATCCAAGTACAAAAGTGAAACAAACAATCCTTGCCTGCAGGGAGTTTACATTCTATTGAGTACATGCATATATACATATGTATACATATATAATAAATATGTATAACATAGATACGTGCATATATCTGTAAATAAAACATATACAAAATGAATACAAGATAGTATTGGAAGGCAATATGCTAGAACCTGAAAGGATCAGCAAAGGTTTCATATAAAAGGTGGCACTTGCTGAGTCTTAAAGGAAATTTGTGATCCCATTACATGGAGGAGAGTGATATATAAAGTCTAGCAAGTTAGGAAGGTTGTGAATACCTTTAAATGTCAAACAGAGGAGTTTGTATTTAATGTTAGGTATAATAAGGTCCCAGTGGACTTTTTCTGAATAGAGGGGAGATCAGAGTTGTGCCTTGGGAAAATCATTTTGGCAATTTTGTGGTAGAAAGATTGGGGTAGAGAGAAAGTTAAAGTAGGAAGATCAAATAAGAGGTTGCTGTACGAATCCAGATGAGAGATGATAAAGAGTTGACCTATAGTGGTGGCTGTCTGAGTGAGAAAGGAACATGAAGAAGAGTTATGGAGATAGGAACAAGATGTGTTACCTAAATGGATTTCTGACATGAGTAAGGCTGTAGAACAGAGGTTGAGAATATGAGATAGTAAAATGCATGGTGGCACCATCATAGGGAAGTCTGGAAGAGAGAGAAGTTTGTGGAGAAAGATAATGAGCTCTCTTTTGGACATCTTGAGTTTGAGATGCCTTGGAGCATCCAATTTGAAATGTCCAGTAGGCAGTAGTGATATGAGACTAGAGTATGGGTATGAGACATGGGCTGGTTATATAGATTTGGGAGTCATTTTCGTATATTGATAATTGAACCCATGGCAACTAATGAGATCACCAAACAATAGACTATTAAGAAAAAGAGAGTATGGCCCCAGGATCTGAGCTTCTGTGTATATTGACAGTGATTAAATATAGCATGGATAATCAATCAGCAAATGAGATAGAGTATTAGCTGGAGAACTAGGAGAGAGAGTTGTCAAAAAAAAAAAACCAGGGTAACATGAAGGAGGAATGGTAGCGTGTGAATGTGGGTTTGTGGACCTCATTTTAGGACAAGTGGATTTTGAAGGACCCCAAGAGTCTTGGAAAGGATGTATTTGAGGTTTTTGCACTATGAGAAGGATTTATTATTTATTTAGAAAAAAACTACCTGTTTGATTCTGAAGTATGCACATGACCAAAAGAAATAGAGGAGCAAGTATATAAATGTTCTCCTGGGATGGAGGGGGGTCCTCCCTGGAGGCACCCAAAGTGGATTAGGTCTTCTTTAAGAGCATCTAAGTGGCATAGTGCATAGAGTGCTGGGATGAGGAAAGTATAACTTTGGATGCTATTTCAGATGTACTCTCTATGTAACCCTAGATACAAAGCTGTGTACCCTCTCAGCCTCAGTGTCATCATCTGTAAAATGAGGTAATAGAACCTATTCCACAGGGTTGTTGTGAAGTTTAAATGAAGTAATATATATGGGTATTACTATGTATGTGTATATATCCACACACATATATAAAGCTTTATAAACTTTTAAAGTACTACATAAATGTTAGCTATCATTTTTGTTTTTTATTATTGCTATAGTCTTTCACCATTCTTTTTGCCATTTTAAAAAAACTATTCTCCTTATTAGAACATCTTATATCAGTAAAACTCAGAGACCTTAGAGATCCTTTAGTTTATCCTTCTCTTTTTATGGATAAGAAGAATGGGTCCCAGAAAGGAGAAGCAACTTTCCTAAAGCCACACAGGCACTGTCCGTAGTGATCAATTCAAGACATATGGTCTTTTCAATATATCATACCATCTTTCTTGTATAGCAATAAAATGTAAGCCCTCTTAAGGACCAGGACTATATCATTTTTTCCCTTTCTTTTTCTATTGCTGACCACAGTGCTTTGCAAGTATAAATATTTGTTGAATGTCTATTGAATCAATATGAAGTTTCTCCAAGTCAGTTTCAGAGGTCTTCCCCAGACTTTGATGTTTTTTCCGTTCAGCTAGACCTCCTCATCTATTCTCTCTGTTTATCCATTCTTGACTCCAGGCTTTTTCTCATATTTTTGTAGAATGTATTCTTCATTAAAAAGCACATTGAGAATACTAGATATTTCACATATGTCTTACAATTCTATTTTAAAAAAACTTGTTTTTACTGTGACCTTAATAAGGATTTCAATGAGCAGAAAAGAACAAACGTCATGTAAAAGAAGCTGTTATGTTTGAATTATACACTTTTCTCTTAAGAGGTATATTAAATTTAATAGAGGAGTAACAAAACTACTCTGAGTTCCCTTCTGTCCTGTATTTTTGTGATGCTCTTTTTCCCCTGCTTTGTAATTCTATTCTTCCTCCTCTAAGAAGTATACCATGAGTCTTAATGGAAGAGTACTTGACTGTTGTCCAAGAAACCTGGCATAGACTAGCTGTAAAATCCTAGAAAATTTGATTTTCCCGTTTGGACCTTAATTTTCCCCTATTATCAAATGAAACATTTGGACTTACATCTTAAATCTCTTCCATATTCTATGATTTTTATGACAACTAAGTGATAATTTCCTATTTCCAAGGCTGAGATATCCAAATGACATAAAGCAGGGATCTTGGAAACTCCCTTCTTGCCTCTTCCTGGGAATAGACTTGCAATATTGCATAGGAGCAGGTCTATAGCTAGAACTAGAGGAAAAGTTGACTTTGACTCATCAATATTCCAGTAAGGTCTTCAGTGGTACATACTAGTAGGGAAAGTAATCTTGGGGGTTTGAATTGTTATAAGGATGAATCAATTATTTGGAACTGGGCTCATTGTGAACACTGTAAAATGTTTTCATATAGGTCAATGTTGATTATATCAATTTTCATTTAAGAGCTTTTGCATGTGAAGCTATGACAATATGATCCAATTTAGATGATCAAACTTCTGGAGAGTTGGGACTGCACACAATTTTTAAAAATTAAATTGCATCACAGAGAAAAATATGTGTCTATGTATGTGTGTTGATTGTTTTTTATAGGTAATACATTTTAGTGGAAAGAATATTGGACTTCTGGTCTTCAGTTTATGAGATGTATCCTGTCTCCTTTCTTTTTTTGAAATTTTGAAGTTTTTGTTTCTCTATATTTGAAAACACTAACCATCATCAACAATTCCACATATGAAGAATGGAAAAAACAAATCTCATTACACATAGTTTTCCTTCTATTTACTTTTTAAAAAAAATAATATACAGAGTCAATTCAGCATGTCAGTTCCGGAGTTGTTTCACTTGTCCATGTTACTCTCTAAATTATTTTAATCTCTTCTTTAAATGCTTCTTTGATCCTTTTCCTCTTTTTTTTTTTTTTAGCATTGCTTATCTAGCTCCTTTTTATTCTACCAATATTTCCTCACAAAACAAAGCAAAACAACTCAGCCTTTCTCTTGTAGCAGTTTAGCATGTCAAGCAAAAAAAAATGCTATGTATTGGTCCAAAAGTGTATATCCCATTTTCTATCCTTAGAACATCACCTTTAGGTGATGTGGGAGATATGCTTCCTCATTGATCTTTTGGAACCATTGCATTGTTCAGTCCTTAAATCTTTCACAATTGTTTTTTTTCCTTTATGATGTGGTTATTTTTCTCCTGATTCTACTCACCATGCTCTGTATCAGTTCATTCCAGTCTTGCCAGGTTTTTTTTGAAAATACCCATTTTATTACTCCTAAGAGCTCAATAATATTTCACTGTTTTCAAGTATCATGATTTGTACAGCCATTCCCCAGTTAATTTTATCTTCTAAACCATTTTTTTATCCTAATTCTTTCTTCCAGAACTCTTATTTTACTTATATTTCTATTTTTCTTTTTTGCTTTATTTCTGTTGTCATTGTTGCTCATAAATTCCTTTTTCTGTGGTTCTGCTTGCAATGGTTCTGGAGTCAGTCACTTCTAGGATTACCTCTTGGCCGTGTCTTGATCTCTGTCTTTCTTGATTGTGTTCTTATGTCCTTCTATTTGCTTATATCATAGCCCTAATATTAATTCCTATTTTTGTTTTTGTGCTAAGGTCTGACTTTTTTCCTCTCTTGCATTCTTGGACAGGGTAAATCAGGTCTCATTGCTGCTGAATTTGACTTTCTATGTTCCTGCTTCTGTCTTCTGCCTCCTCTGATGTATCTGGTCTCAGAACACTGGAGGGTTTTGGTGTCTCCAGTCAGAGCTGGGCAGGCATCCATCCCTGGTTGGAAGCCTCTTTTAATTTCCAACACTATGGGTCCTTCCCATTCTGGGTATTGCTCCTAGTTTCTATCTTTCCCCAGACCTTTGTGGTCAAGGTGAAATTGTGGGGACATAATCTTCAGAATGCCCTGATCTGGTAAGTTTTGAGCCTCTTTATCTGAGATTATATTGGCTATCCTGCCTCTTTTTAGCTAATGAGACTTAAAAAAGCCCCTCTTTTTAGACAGTCCTAGGCTGGATGAATGAGGTTATTTAGGTTTCTTTTTGGATTTCTTGGTATTTGTTCAAGTTGGTGCTTTTTTTTAGGTCATTACTTGTGAGCAGATATGGCAGACATAGTCTCCTTTATGACATTTTTATGCCACTCATCTTTAACCAGCAATCCCTTTTCTTCTTTTCTTGGATGTGGTCCAGGGATCTGTCTTCTCTTTTCCTTCTATACACCCTCTTGGCGATCTTTCCAGTATAGCATAATAATCGGAGATTCAGATCTTTGGTTAGCACCTGTGTAAGCTTTGTGACACTCCTACTCCATTTATAAAAGGAAGTAACTGGACTAGGGGACTTCTACGGTCACTTTTAGCTCTACATCCTTTGGTTCTTTGTTCTGATTTATATATTCAGTTGAGATCTCTATGGAGATGACTTTTGGATCTTTCCTTTAGCTCTAATCTCTCTCCTGAACTCCATTCTAGTGATCTACTGGATTCTTCTCACTATCAGCATATCAAACTCAATGTATCCAGGACAGAATTCAACATCTTCTCCTCTAAACATTCTCTTTCTCCAAACTTTCCTATATCTGTTGACAATATCACCATCTTTTCATTCATCCAGGTTTAGGAACTTGGAATATTCTGAGATTATGAATTAAACTCCTCTTCCTGGCATTGAAGACCCTATTCAACCTTCCTTCAATATGCCTTTCCAGCCCCATTTTGTAGTAGACCCTTTTACATACTCTATGCTCCAACTTGTAATTCTATCTCCCACCTTTGAAAGTTCACACAAATTATTCTGTTTGCACAGCATATACTCCTGGCTCTTCTCCACTGTTTAGAATAGTTTCTTGTTTCAAGTCTCTCACTACCACCTCCTCCATGAAGCCTTCTCTGATTCCCTCAATCATTTGTGCTTTTTCCCTCCTCAGTGTATCTTATGTTTATCGTAAACCTTATCATCTTATCTTACACTTATGTGTATGCATATTAGTAAGGATATATTCCCAACCCTCAAACTGCTATTGGGCAAATAGTCTTTATATACACAAGGAAGAAAGTAGCTGGGTGGTGCAGCAGATAGAGTATAGGGCCTAGAGTCAGGAAGATCTGAATTCAAGTCTGGCCTCAGACACTTACTAGCTATGTGACCCTGGGCAAGTCACTTAACACTGTTTGTCTTAGTTTCCTCATCTGTAAAATGAGCTGGAGAAGGACATGGCAAACCACTCCAGTATCTTTGCCAAGAAAATCCCAAATGGGGTCACAAAGAGTCTGACACAACTTAAATGACTCAACAAATATGAGGACCAGGTATAATCTAAAATTAGGAGGTAAATCGATTGAGCTCAAATGAGGTTGTCCACAGAGATACCTAACCCAGTGACTAGGAATTTTACATCAAAGATAGACTTGAGTTTGGAAATCCGACTACTTAGTCATTCTTTGTTCTAAAGAGCTTTGGACCTCTCTTTGTGTTCCTAGCACATAGCATTGTGTTCACTAGCAGTTACTAAATAGATACGAGTTGAATTATAATTTAAATTTGTTGGTTGAATTTAATTTTTATCTTGAATGTTTCTGAGAGCCTAGTATATGGAAGTGTGCATAGGAAATATTTTAAAATCTCAAAAATTTCTTCCCTTTGCATAGTAAAGAATACATTATTTGAGAGGCAGGGTAGTAGAGTAGAAATAATGCAGGGATTGGAATCAGAATATATGGGTTCTAGACTCCCAACTGGACACGTGCTAAGTGTGGGAGCTTGGGAAAATAAATTACTTAATCTGCATGTTAAAAATTGTAATTTTACTATCTATTTCCTAGAGTTACTGTCAGGCAAGCACCTTATGAAACTTAAAACTATAAAAATATACATTATTAGTATTTTTTAACCTAAAAAGGTAAACTTTCAGCAAACTTCTGTGTTAGCGTTTAATGAATACCTTGGATGTATGTTCAACCAGGAGAAGTGCAAATTGCAACCAGCTTCTGATAGAGACTGAAGAGTGATTTACGGTAATGATTTTTCCAGTGTGGCCTAAATTTCCCCTTTTGCCCCTTGAAAAATTACATTGTCAAATAGTATTTGTCAAGTTTGCTCCCCTGCTAGTGTGCATTTTCACCTTTGTGTCAGCAAACAGCCCCGCCCCCAGGAGAAGCTAAGAAGCAAATAAATTGGTAGTTTGTTCAATAACATCATATTACTTCTCTCCTCATCCATTTCAGTTTGCTCAACATCTTATCCCACCTCCCCCATCCCCACTCCCGAAACACAGTATTTCAGTTAGATGGGATCTCAAGAGGCACTGCAGTTCTACCCATGCTTCAAGATATTCTCTATAAAATAACTATTAAGTTGTCATCTAGGAGGCGGAGCCAAGATGGCAGAGTAGAAAGACTCACCTATGCTAGCTCTGAACCCACAGCCCATGGATTTCCTCTAAAAAGAACTCCCGA
>CM053769.1:243805013-243825873 GCA_028658325.1 Potorous gilbertii
GCAAACTGATACCCAGGAAAGACCTCAGATCAAAAAGGCCAAGGTGTCTCACTGCATCCTTGGTCATCTCCAATTATTCTGGTCTCTATTTTGCCACTGGACCCAGATAGCTCTGGAGAGTTTGCTCAACCCTGCCTCACATAAATCCAATTTACTTGCAAGTCATGACATCACTTTCCTGATGCCGTGATCCTCTTTGAGAATGAAGTACAGACAACAGTGGCAATAGCAGTGTTTAAGGTAAATGATCTCAACACATCCAATGAGAATGCCACACAGCATCAAGCTGATCAAATATAGTCTTAATATTGGACTTTGGATTTGGATTGGACTTAATATTGGATTTCATGATCATGTTCATATTTTTTCTTGATGCCTGAAATTCATGGAAATTCTTGATGCCTGAAATTCATGGAAAGGATCAGCATTCTAAAAGCAACGTTTGGAACAGGTCATATTTATTTGGGGCTTTGCAGTTCACAAAGTCCTTTGCTCACAGAAGCCCCGTGAGGTCGGCAGTACAGATATTATTATAGTCCATTTTATAGATGAGAAAACTGAAGTTTCAATAGGGTTTAGTGATGGGATTGTAATTCTCTAGCTAAGAAGTGACAGCCAAGATTCTCTGACTCCTCTGTATTCTAACAAACATTTATTGCAATAATAACTTACATTTACATACCGTTATCTTGTTTGAACCACAAATCAGTTCCATGATATAGATAACTGGGCCTGAAATAAATCTTCTTTGACATATCTGGTACTCATTCCACTGTACCACTGATAAATTCTATATGAGAGTCCTGTTTGCAAGTTAGGCTTATGCTCCCATCAGGATAAGATGGTTCTTTAAAACATACTTTCTAGTGATTTGTCTCATTTAATTTTACTTGTCTCGAGGGATGGAGTTTCCATTACTTACTCTCAAAGGCTGCATTCATGATGCTAATTAAGATCCAGTAAAAAGCTGGAAACAGGCTAATACATCCTTATTCAGCAGCCTTAGCAGGATTTCAGGTTTAATATGTGCCAGAAGCATGAATTCTTAAAAAGTGTAACATTTTAGTTAGCTTTCCTACTATAGTAATCAGGTAAATAATTTCTTTTTAGAGATGCTTACTCACTTATTTAAATATTCAGGTTCCATGCCAAAGATGATGCAGCTAGGTAGAGAAGTAGAGAAAATGCTGGACCCGGAGTCTGGAAAACCTCAGTTGAAATTTGACCTTATACACTTACTGGTTGTGTGACTTAATCTCTATCTGTCTCAGTTTCCTCATCTGGAAAATGGGGTTAATAGTAACACCTACCTCCTAGGTTTATTGTGAGGATCAAAATGAGGTTATATTTGTAAAGTAATTGGCAAACCTTAAAGTATTACATAAATTCTAACTATTCAAAATGATATTGCAAAACATCAGGTATATCAGTGAGCATGTATGTGACAGTAGCTACGTTAGTTGAGTATGATTTTAGTACATCAGTTTTCTAGAAACATGTCACAATTGAAGCTGCAGGAATTCAATCCAATATATTTGGGTAGAAATTTCATAGGGGCACATTTTGGCTTAATGTCAGTCCAAGTGCTTATTAGGCATTGTGCTAAGCACCAGGAATGCAAAAGAAGGTAAAATATAGTACCTGCCTTCACAGAACATAATTCTATCAGGAGAGACAAGATATAAATAGCTATGTACATAGAAGATATATTCAGTATAAATGGAAGAATGTTCTAGCAACTGGGAAGACTGGGAAAGTTCTTGCAAAAAGTGGGCTTTAAGCTCAGTCTTGAAGAAAGCCAAGGAGACTAAGATGGGGGTGTAAGGTACAGAGCAGAAATGGCTAGTACAGAGGTAGAGAGTTGGAATGTGGAATCTTGTGTTTAAGGATCTGCTAGTAGGTCAGGGTAGCTGGGTCACAAGAATATAGAGAGGAATTAGGTGTAAGAAGGCTGGAAACGTAGCCAGGGGCTAGGTGGTGAAGAATTTTAAATGCTAAAGGGAGCACTTTGTATTTAGAGCTCATTGAGTGGAGTAAGAGACACAGGCCAGAACTATGCTGTAGAAAAATCACTTGAGAGCTGAGTGGAAGATGGATTGGAGTGGGAAGAGACAAATCAGGAAGACTTGTTAGAAGGCTATTTGCAAATAGTCTAGCCTAAAGAAAATCTTCTAAAGAAAGGGGTGTGTGTGTGTGTGTGTGTGTGTGTGTGTGTGTGTGTGAGTAAGAGAGAGAGAGAGACAGGCAGATAGACAGACAGACAGACAGACAGACTCCCTTTGGCTATGTGGGGATGCTTAGGATCCCTTTCTCAGAATAATTTTTAAAACTGGTATAAATTCCATATAGCACATAAAATTATAAGAGAAACCAAAGATGTTGAAGTTCAATTGTCAAAAAAATGTTTTTTAAGAACCATACTGATGATCTCTCTTGTTAGTGAGTTCCCTGTTACTGTGCTCTTTAAGAGGAAGCTGTTGAGGTTTTGTCTTTCTTTTTAAAGGATATGCTTGCTTCAAGTACAGGTTGAACTAAAGGACCTCCAAAGTCCCATGCAGCTTTGCGATTACTTGATAAAATATCTGTATTAGTGAAGGATACTGGATGAGGACTCAGCAAGTCTCTTGTTCCCAGCCCTTGTTCTTTCACTAACTTGCAATGGGACCTTGGATAAATCAGTTCTATGGTTTTGTTCTTGTTGTGGAAAGAGTACGAAGATTTGGAGTCAGAAGACCTGAGTTTAAAACTTGGAAACTTTGCATCATCACCATCATAATCATCATTGTAAAAATTGACCGCTTCCCTTTAATACAGTGGTTTAAGGTTTACAAAGCATTTTCCATTTCTTTTCTCATTTTATCCTCACAATAACCCACTGAGGTAGCTGTTGGGATCATTGTCCCCATTTTAAGGAAAAAGAAGCTGAAACTAAGCAACATCAAGTGACTTGCATGCCTGGCATCAGATAGTTAGTATGTGAGGGAGGATTCAAACTACATCCTTCTGACTAAAAATCTGGGTCTCTATCTTCTTTGTCAATTAGCTGCCTCTACCTGCTTGCTAGCTGTATGTGCTTAGACTAGTCATTTCCTTTTTGTGTTTCAGTTTCCCCATTTAAAAAATGAAGGAAAGGGAAATAGATATGACTTAACCCAGGAGTATCAAACTCAAATGGAAACGGATTCCTGTGGGCCACATATTGACTTAGAAAACTACAAATTGATATTATGATGTTGTCCTGTATTTTTATTTATCTTATTACACATTTCACAATTGCATTTTAGCCTGGTTCAGGCCAAACTTGAATGTTTTGTGGGCTGCTTCCAGCCTGATGACCTCAAATTTGACACTTTTGATCTTACTATTCTTTTGGCAAGATTACTAGATTGGTAGACCTAAGGAAATATTATGATTTATGTAGATTTTAGTCAAATATTTGACAAGGATTTTCATCCCTTTATTTTGGACAGGGATTTTGAATCTGGGTGTTTTGATTCCAAATTCAGTCCTTTTTTTTTTTTTTTAGCATGTCATCCTGTAGCCATGATTGGTTGTTGTCCTTAGTCTTTGAAGAGGACCAAAATAACATCACCATGATAAGGTACATTTCAGTGCATCTAACTGTAGCTGATCCAAATAATCCATGTGAATATTCGGGATAGATATCCCAAATCTGCACATTGCTCATAGAACACAGCACCCTTTCTGATGTGGGCACACCATGCTGAGTGGTCCTATGTCTGTGTCTCCCACGTTGCACAGTCAAATCCAAAGTTCTCAAGAGAGACCTTGAGAGTGTCCTTCTTCTGACCACCATGTGATTGTCTGCCCCATGTGAGTTCTCCATAAAATAGTCTTTTTTGCAAGCTTTCATTTTGTATTCAAACATTGTGGCCAGCCTATCAGAGTTACTCTCTCTGAAACATAGTTTGAATACTTGGCAGTTCAGCTTGAGCAAGGACTTCAGTGTCTGGTACCTTATCCTGCCAGGTGATCCTCAGATTCTTTCTAAGACAGTTCAAATGGAAGTGATTCAGCTTCCTGGCATGGCGTTGGTAGACTGTTCATATTTTACAAGCATATAACAATGAAGTCAGCACAACAGCTCTGTAGACCTTCAGTTTGGTAGTCAATTTAATACCTCTTCTCTCCCAAACTTTTCTTTGGAGCCTTCCAAACACTAAGCTAGCTCTGGTAATTGTCAATGTGTACATCCCTGGAAAGTACACTACCAAGGTAAGTGAACTTATCCACAGTATTCAAAACTTCTCCATTTGTTGTAACCGATGGATGGTTCCACATATAGATGGTATGGTGGTGGCTAATGGAGTACCTGTGTTTTCTTGGAGTTAATTATTAGGTCAAAATTAGCACAGGAGACAGAATTGATCCATACTTTGCTGCATCTCAGCTTCAGAGGCAGCATTGAGTGCACAATCATCTGCAACACAAAGTCATGCACCAACACTCCCTCCACTTTGTTCTTGGCTTGTAGCATTTTCAAATTGAAGAACTTACCATCAGGATGGTAGTTGACCTTGATGCCGTGCTCATCCTCGTTGAGAGCATTTGTCAACATGACTGAAAATATCATGCTAAAAAGCATGGGAACAAGCACACAGCCTTGTTTCATTCCATTGGTGACATGAGAACAATATCCATGAACCCAGGCAAACATGCCATCATGAAATGGATGTACAATATTGATGAACTTCTCCAGGCAACCAAATTTTGACCTAATTTTCCATAAGCCCTCATAACTAATAGTATCAAAGGCTCTGGTCAGATCTACAAACATTACACACAGACCTCTGTTTTGTTCCTGGCATTTCTCCTGGAGTTGCTGGGAAGCAAAGACCATATTGACTGTTCCTTGGTCCTTTCTGAAGCCACACTGGCTCTCGGGTATATAACTATCTTCCAGGTAAAGGATCAGCCTATTAAGGAGGATTCTAGCAAAAATTTTGCCAGCAATGACTAAGAGAGAGATCCCCCTGTGTTTGTTACAGGACAATCTATTCCATTTACCTTTATAGAGATGGACAATGGAGACATCCTTGAATTCCTGGGGCAATAACCTCCTCTTGTCACATAACCTGGAAAATTTCAGTCAGCTTTTGTATGAGCAATGGTCCCCCTACCTTGTAAATCTCAGCTGGAATAGAATCAGCACCAGCTGCTTTGCCACATGAAATTTTAAAATTAGTTTTTTTATTAAATTTTTTTTCAATTAATAATGGCCCTCAAAACCACTTCTTCAATTGGAGGTTTAGCTAAGGAGGGACTGACTTCAACCTGAGGTCAATGATCAAGGGCTTGAGCATTGATTGGTGATGGTCTGTTGAGAACACTATGGAATTGTTCACGCCATCTCTCTAGGATCATGTCCTTATCACTAATCAATGTGACTCCATCAGCACTGAGTGGTTGTGATGCACCATAGGTTTTTGGTCCATAAATAGCTTTCAGGGAATCATAAAAGTGCTTTGGATTGTTACTATCAGCATAAAACTGAATTTCATCTGCCTTCTTCCTGAGCCAGGGATCCTGCACCTCTCTAAGCTTTGCTTTTGATGGAATTAAATACTGCCTTCTTAGAGGTGGATGAACTATCCTGGTGGTAAATCCTGTGGAGTTCTCATTTTTCATTTAGCAGCCTCTGAATTTCCCTATCATTTTCATCAAACCAATCTTGGGGTTTGCTAATGTTCTGACCCAGATGAGCAAATGCAGTGCTGTACACCAAATCTCTGAAAGCTACCCACTCCTTTTCTGTTCCACTGTTGCCAACTATGTATTGGCTCAAGTTTCCCTCCAAGTAAGCAACAAACTGTTCACACTCAGACATTAATTTGTTGACATTAATTCTTCTGGTAGTCATTTTGCCTTGAGGGGCGGCACTTTTGATGAATGTGAATATTTAGCTTGGAAAGAATAAGTCTATGATCAGTCCAACACTTTGCACCACACATTGCCTTTGTCACTCTCACATCTTGTCTGTCTCTTCTCCTTACAATCACATAGTCTATCAGATACCAATGTTTGCTGCACCCATGAAAGCCAGGCAAAAGAAAAGTAACTTCTGGTAGGTCTTATTAACCTAAAAGGGATTCAATTGGTAAATACCAAGTGAATGAATGTTATCTTAAAGTCAGATGAATTTATAGAATGGGTTATATGACAGTACAATTAGGTTGAGTCAGAACCTGTCCAATGATTGGAACCCAAGAGTAACGATTAATTAATATTTTAATGCCAACTTGAAAGTAATCTCCAGGGGAGTGTTTCAGAGACCTAGGCTTCACCTTCTGTCATTTAATGTTTTTTTTTTTATCACTGATTCAAAAAAGATAAAGATCATTAGCAGATTTTCAGCTGACATAAAGCTATATGGTATAGCTTGCGTATTGGATGGTGGAATCAGACAACAATAAATATCAACGTCTTTGAATATTGAACCTAATATCTATAAGGGACAGTCACCATGTTAGATGACAGATTCCAGTAAATGGATACTGAGCTTTACTGAGTAAGATGAATAAGGATCAATATAAAGAAAACAATTTTCACAAATACAAGATAAGGGAGAGTACCAAATGGAAATTCATCTAAAATAAAAGATCTTAAAGCTTTTGTGCTTTGCAAACTCAATAAAAGTCAATATCAGTCAGTCAAAATAACCATTGCCACTGTAGACTCCATTAAGAGAGGCATAGTATGTAGAACTGAACTGTTCTCGCTCTCTTCATTCTTACTTAGACTACATCTGGAATATTGTGTTCAGTTTTGGGTTCCATGATTTAAGGAAGTCATTAGAGAATGACCAGAGAAGTGGGCATCATGATGGTCAGGGCCTCAGGTTATATGAAGATCAGTTGAAGATGTTAAGCCTCTTTTGCCTTGAGAAGAGATGACTTGAGTGGGGAGAAGGACATGATAGCTATCTTTGAGTATTGAAGGGCTGTCTTGTGGAAGAGATAATAGATTTGTTCTTCTTGCCCTCCAGAGAGAAGGATTAGGAGGAATTTATAGAAGTAACAGAAATAGATTTAGTTTTGATGTCAAGCAAAGCTATCTAACAATTAGAACTATTCACAAGTGGAACAGTCTACCTTGGGGAGTATATTCTCTCTCATTGGAGATTTTCAAGACAAGACTGAATAAATATGTTGTAGAATAGTTTCATGGACAGCTTGGATCAGAAGTCCTTTGAGATTCCTTCCAGCTCTAAGATCATGTGCTTGCATAATTCTGTGGTCTCTTAAGCACTTAATACTGGGACCTGGTGATAATAAGACTAATGTGTAACACTACGCTGCCTATGAAATTACTGGCTAGATAGGAAGTGTAAATATGCATATATGCATGTTTCCTTTTTTTAATCATTCCAACATTTTGCAAGAAAGGTATTAACCACCTAGTGAAAGGGCTCCCATCATGTGGAAACTCACAAGATAGCCTTATATCTGTCTAACCTAAAGAATAACTATTAGAATGGGTCATAAAATATTAAGCCAGAATAGAATCTTAGAAATCTTATAGTCTTAAAAAAAATCTTCTAAACTAAGAACCTACTGGACCAGTGAAGAAACTGAGGCTGAAAATTCATTTGTAGAAAATCTAGGATTTGATCTAAGGTGTGCTGACCCCAAATCCATTGCATGCAGTTTTGAATATTCTAATCTTGTCTCTGTCATCTCTGATATCTTGGGTGAACCACCTCTTTGGGCTACAATTTGCTTCTTTGACAAATTGTCTTCATGAGATTAGAGGTCAGTGACTGTCAGTTTTGAGCTCTATGCAATTCTTGGCAACTTTCCAAAACAACTTTTCAGCTTCCAAACTTTCCAAGTAATGTATTGTATTTTCAAATCCCTCAAATTAAAATTTTCATTATATTAATTAGGAAAACTTCTACCTATAAGCTCTACCTACTGATATTAGATTTACCTGGAACCAAGAAGGAAATCTCTCCTTCACCTGCCTTTCATATGAGGCAGTAGGAAGTAGTGGATAGAGCCCTAGAATTGGAAGTATTGGGTTTGAATACCAAGTCTACTACTTATGTGTGTGACCTTGAGCAACTCACTGAGTCTTTATGGGTCCTAGCTTCTTCAGCTGTAAAATGAGAAAGTTGGACTAGATCATCTCCCTTTCAGCTCTAAATCTGTGAAGGCAGTAGTCTTTTCTAGGCAAAACATCTACATTTTTAAAATTAGTTTTTTTATTAAAATTTTTTTTCAATTAATAATTAGGCTTCTAGTCTCCTTACCATTCTGGTCACCTGCCTTTGGACATCATCCTTTAAAAATTATAAAACCAGCCAGTGGATGTAGAGTCAGAAGACTTGAATTTGAGTTCTGGTTCTGCTAAGGAAGGCTACTAAGTGGGCTTAGGTAGGTTACTAAAACTCTATAGCACTCAGTTTCATCTTTTATAAAATGAAGAGATTTTAACCAGATGGGTTCCCTTCCACTTCTAAATCTTTTGTTCCCATAATGGACAATTCTGATTAATATTCAACTGAAAATAGTCCAAGAGGCAACTGTAAAAAAAAATATAAATAGAAAAAAAATCTGGTTACTAGTCATGAAAATAGGAGGAAAGAAACCACAGATACTTACTTCTCCAAAGCAAACCCATAAATATCTCAAAATTCTAGCTAAAGGAATGGAATAGAATTAAAGGACAAAAAAAAATCAGGCATCATAGAAACAGAAGAGCTGAAAAAATATCTTCTCTTTAGAGGAATTTTGATTGACTAAATGAAGTCCTACTGCAATGATTCATTAGAGTATGGAGATAATCTTGAGTTTTTCACAGTCCTAGAGAGTTGGAGGTATATGGGGTGTTCAGGACTAGCACCTCTAGGGTGAGGACTTCCCAAACCCCTTTCAGGGCTACTTACCTACCTTTGTTGTCCACCTGATTCGCCCAGTTCCCACCTGTGATTCCCAAAAGTTGTAGCATGTGCAGTGCTTACACCCTAGTAAACCATCTGGACAAACTAGGTTGAGGATAACTAATAGGCCTCAAATCCATCATTGAGTTTGTCAGGTATCTATCCCAATATGTGAAGACTTCCCTGGATAGAGTGGGTAGAGGAAAACAATTTTGTTCCAGTGCCACGAAGGTGACTGAAGCAGGCACTATGGAGAGCTTAGAACTTGGTTAGATATTGAAGACACCATTGTCATCCACTGGATCCCAGGTCATCGCCAATCATCTTGACTTTTGTCCTGCTATTGGACTTTAATGACTCTGAAAGAGACAGTGAAGTGATGACTTCATGCAACTCTGCCTTGAATAAATCCAAATAATCCATGAGTTAAGACATGACCCTGTGAGGTCACTGGTCCTCTTTAAAAACAGACAAACGCTAACAACAAGGAGGATGTCCCAGTTGTTAGTGCCTTACCCTCTGAGATTATCTTTCTTTTACACTATGTATATCTTTTTTTACGTAGTTATTTACATGTTGTCTCTACCCTAAGAATGTGACCTCCTTGGAGTCAGAGACAATAGGTGTCAGTCTGAAGGAAGCTTTCCTTACTTGGATGCCAAGAGCTAGAAGTGTTAAGGATAGATAGTAATTATTGCTAGGGATGAATATATTTTGGAGCCCAATAGGATATTAGATCATGTACAAAATGAAGGCTTAGACATAGTTGTATTGTTCCTGCACACTGCATTAATCCGAATTATGGCTAAGATTAAAAACACAAGTTATTAGAGATCCTTCATCATATGACCCCAATCCTTTCTTTCATATTTCATATCTAGTTTTCCTTCCTTTCAGGATATGCTGAGGCACATGGCATTGGGGGTGGGGGTCCTGGTGTTGGTGTTTGCCTGCTCTACCATATTGAGTCTCAGGATCTCCCACTGGTTTGCTAAGGTTTGCTGCTGTCTTGCTCAGATGCTTCCTGTCTTCGGCTGAGCTCCACTTTAACTCCAGTGAGACAGACTTTTCTTGTCACTTCTCCAAGTTTCTTGGGCTAAAAAATTGTTTCTCTCCATTTTTTTGCTGATTCAACTATTCCAGGATTTGTTTGGGAGCATTATTTTATGGTCGTTTGGAGGTAAATATGAGAGAGTTACAGCAATTCACTGCTTACTCCACCATCTTGGCTCTTGGAAGTGTCTACTAATCATTCTTTTCTTGTACTTGAAGATGGCATGAATGGAGAAAAGAGAGTGAGAGTGCTGTTGTAGAGAGTAATTAATTCATTCAACATACCTTTATTAACGATCTTCTCTATATTTATAGTCTCTTCCTCTCCTGATATGTGAAGTGAACTTGGTTCTGAGAAGGCTATGATAGTAAAGTTCAAGATCTGGCATGTCTTACCAAGGTGGAAAAGTCTGGAATAGGGGTTGACTAATGACAGACATACATTATGTTCTCCTCCAAACACCAGGTAAATCAAGTACAAAGAATTTTGTCATAGGTTCCCATTAAAGTCAGCTCAAGGGCTCTTTACTGCATAGAGTCTTTTCTAATCCTTCAATGTCCACTGCTCTTTGTTGCTGTTTAAGTATTTTTTAGTTATGTCTAACTCTTTGTGATCCCATTTAGGGTTTTCTTGGCAAAGATACTGGAGTGGTTTGCCATTTCGTCCTTTAGTTCATTTTATAGATGAGGAAACTGAGGCAAACAGGGTTAAATGATTTGCCCAGGGTCACACAGCTAGTGTCTAAGGCCAGATTTAAACTCAGGAAGATTATTCTTCCTGTTTACAGACCTGGTACTCTATCTACTGTACCACTTAGTACCCTTTACCTTGTATTTATTTTGTATATATTTTACAATTATTTATATGTATCATGTTATTCCCCCCCTCCCCAGAATGTAAGTTTCTTAAAAGCACACTGTTTTATTTTTCTCTTTACATCACTAGTATTCAGCAAGATACTTAGCATATAATTAATGCTTTAAAATATAAATTTATTAATTGACTGATCATCAGAGGGTTGAATTTTCTTGAACATAGCAATCCAGTAATCTGTCCAGTAGGGCTTATAGGGCTTGTGTCATCCATCAGGAAATGGCTGAAATTATACATCCTAGGAGTATGAGGGCATTGTTTAATACATTATGGGCAGGCCACTATGGTGGGCCCAGAAAGTGTACAATTCACTTCAGCTTAACAAGCATTCATTTAGATCATGTTACGTGCATGGCTCTGTGCTAGACCCTGGGGATACACGAAAGAAAAGAAATAGTTCTTGCCTTGGAGAAGTTTGCATTTTTATGGTGTAATATAGCTAGTACACAAGTAAGTAAATATGTGACATATGCAAATTATTTTCATGAAGGAGAAAGTTCTATTAACTGAAGAGATAAGAAAAGGCTTTATGTAGGAAGTAGTTCCTTAACTGTTCTTTAAAGCAAGTTTTGGTTTCTATGAGGAAGTGGGAAGTGGAGGAGGGAGAGGAGTATATCCCAGGTATGGGGGACAGCTTGTACGAAGGCAGAGAAGCGGGAGACACACTGTTCTGGATGGGTAACAACTACCAGGCCAGTTTGACCAGGACGGTATATTAATTACCCTCACATACTTACCGTCCTGGCACTATGTTAGACATTGAAGACACTATTACAATAAGTGAAATAATCCATACTTTCAAGCAAGTAACATTCTAATGGTATAAGACATTGGGATTAGGGAAAAAGGGAAAGAACCTACAAGTCCTAAAATATTTACGTCATCTCTCTTTATGATGACAAAGAACTGGAAATTGCAGGATTGAGGAAAATCAACTGGGGAATGGCTGATCAAGTTGTGGCATATGATTGTGATGGAATACTGTGTGTTGTGAGAAATGATGGGCTCAGTCATGTTAGAAATTCACAGACAGACTTACATGAAATAATGAAGAGGGAAATGAGCAGATTCAGGAGGATATGGTATACAGTAATAGTAATATTGTTTTAAGAACAACTTTGAGTGAAGTAGTCATTTTGACTATTATAAACACCCAAATCAGCTAGAAAAGACATATAAGGGAAGACACTTACCTGCATCCAGAGAAAGAATTGATTAATAGCAGTATATATAGAATGGTTCTGTGTGGTTGGTTGGTGCTTGTCCTTCATTCTTTTATGTATATTATTTATTTTTGGTGCTCTATAATCACCACCATCAAAATTAGATTTTGTCCTTCATTCTTGAAGTGGATCAAAATGACATCACTATGCTAGAGTTGAGTTATGGTGTCTGACTGGAGCTGATTCCAATATGAGCTTGGAATGTTCTACCACAGGTTGGGCACACATAGTCCATTTTGAATGGATTCTCTAAATTCATGGATCTTGTGTTTCTTTGGATCAACTTCAATTCGCTTTTGTCACCTTTATGTGTTTCTGCACCTTTATATGTACATATTTTTGACTAATAGTAGCCATCACTGTTAGGGAAAAGGGAAGGAAAAAAAGAGAGAAATTTGCACAATAGCTTTATTATATATTTAAAAAGAATAGTAAGTTGTACATAATAGATAAAAAAAATCTTTTTTCCTATTCTACTATGCTATAGAAGTGCTTGTTTTATTTCTTAAGTCCAGAATAAAATAAAAAAAAACATTCTAATGGGGGAGAAAACAAAGATGTATATAAGTATATGTAGAATAAGTACTAAGAGAATAAATACAAGTAAATATAAAGTTTATATTATAATATATGTTAAATGTAAGGTATTTGAGAGGGAGGATGCTAACATTTGGGGAAGGGAATCAGGAAAGAATTTATGAGGAAAATGCTGTTTAAGATATGAATTGAAGGAATAGAAGGTTTTATAGAGCTGAATGTGAGAAAGGAGTGTATTCCAGGTATAGGAGACCGCCAGTACAAAGACATGAGGACTGGAGGTGGAATGCCACAGAGTGAGAGAGGGTCAATAATGTCCGGTGAACTGGAAATATAAGTTGGGGCCAGGTTTTTGAGGGCTTTTAAAGTGAAACAGCATTGATTATATACAATTCTAGAGTCAATAGGAAGCCAAAGGAATTTATTGACAATTTATTGACATGGTAAGAACCATATTTAAGGAAAAGCATTTTGGCAACTGCGTGGCAGACTAGTTGAAGTGGGGTGTGACTTCAAGATGGAAGTGGGGCAGAGATCCAGTAAGAGGCTATAATAGTAATTTCAGCAAGGCCCAGTAGGGACCTGAACAAAGATGACAGCTGTGTGAGTAGAGGGAAGGGTACACATGTTGAGGTAGAAACAGGAAAATTTGTTAATAGATTTGCTATGACTAAGAATATGAGTGAGAGCGAGGAGTGGAGGATAATGCCAAGATTATGACCTTGAGAAACTAGAATAATGGCAGTGTCTTCAATAGAAATATGGGAGTTTAGGAGTGAAGTAGATTCCAGGGGAGAGAAAATGGCTTCTGTTTTGGATATTGGCTTTGCAATAACTCTGGGACATCCAGTTTATAATGTTAAATAGGAAATTGATGTTGTGAGATTAAACATGGTAAAATGGAAAAGTGTTTGAGGATTTGAGTTTAAATTCCACTTCTAACCTTTAGGAAGTCAAAGTTAACAAACATTTATATACTTACTATGTGCCAGGTATTATATTATATTCTAAGTAAACATTTATTGACTAAACATTTAAAGCAAAAAGACATTCCTTACCCTCAAGGTATTTACATTCTAAAGGAGGAAGAAGACATAGGGAGGTGTTTTGGGAACAGATCAGTACCTTTTGTGGGGTCTGGTGTCAAAGTCCTGAAAGTTAGAATCAGATCCAGGGATGTAGTGAAAATTGGTTGATCTGGACCCCACCTTAAAATGGAGGTCCCAGAGGAATTTACCAGTGGGAGAAGGCTTTAGTTTTCTTATCTGTGAAAAAGAGTATTATAGTAGATTACATTTGAATTCTTTTCCAGTTCTAGGCCCAGGATGCTATATAAAAAGTAATTTTTTTTGGCGGGGGGGGGAGGAATTTGCTAACAACAGGGTGCATTTGTATGTGGTCAGGAATAGCCACACATAGGGATGGTACTTGAGATTGAATTTTTTTTTCTAACAAATCAGACTTAATTGATACTGAGCCTTTGCCAATTGCATCAAATCAAAATTGCTTGATTTTGTTTTATAATGTTTTCATGCCGTAGTTAGATCTTGGGCTTTGTAAGCACTCCAGAGGAACGAAAAGCTGATTTACAAGGATGAATCTAATTGACTTTGAGAGCTGGGAGAAGCTGCCTTGCTTCGCTAGAGAAGCAATACACATTTTCATTTTTTAAAAGACTGAAATTTCCATCTATGGACACGACAGCTTGTAATAATTCCACAGAGCTGTTGCTGCTTATCAGGTAGCTAATATACATTTTAAAAGTTGTCTAAATATGTATTTGTATGATAGATGATCCCTGACAGGTAAATAATTTCTATGATGAAAGCCCCTAAAGACACCACATAAATTTGCTGTTTATTCTTTACTTTTCTGGATCCAGCAGTGGGCTCATCATGATTACTTCGTGTGAGAAAAATTGCCTTCCTAACACCTTGTCAGAGTTAAACTACTGGAGATGATGTGCTGGTTTGTAAAAATACCTTCACAGGATAAACAAGGCTTGTCCTCCCCGCTTCTCCCCTGCTGATTGGATCTTTTTATAAACAAAGAACATACATCCAAATATCATCCCTGTCAAAACCAAATTGTCCAATATGGAAATGTGTGCTTTGCAACAGTGGCACATGAGCACTGGCCAATAAATAAGGAGAGGATTTGACAATCGCTGAAAGGAAATTAAATTAAATTGTCTGTTGTTAGAACAGCAATGGAGACAGTAATCAGGATGGTGAGAGCCATATTTTATTATAAATGGATTGCCCCCTCCTGCTTTGTTCTCATATGAATGTTCCAAAGTCATCTTCCACTGCAGTCAATGCAAGAGTTGGAAAATGAGTATTCTTCAGTATAACGCCCACATTGCTATGTCTTTCTGCATAGATTATATTGATTGATCGATCCACAAGCACTTATTAAGCATTTAATTATGCCCCAGGCACTGTTCTAGGTGCTAAATACAAAGACAAAAGATGACACCATTCTTGACCTCAAGAAGCCAAGATCTCAAGAAAACAGATATATGTTAAAGACTCTAAGATCTTGTAATCTGTTTCTACACTGCACCTTTGTGACCTATAGGCTTTTCTATACATTCTGCAAGTGAACCCTCCTATAGCAATTGTCTTCTCCAGTTTGAATAAGAGCTCCTGGATTGAGCAAGGACTAATTTTTTTTTCTGTTTGAATTTCTAGTACTTAGCACAGTGCTTGGTATATAGCAATTTTTTAGAATAATAAATGCTCACTCCTATCAGGGAAAACAACATGCATACACACACACAAACACACAAACACATATATACTTACAAAATATACTCATTAACCAAGAGGATCTTTGATTTATAGGTATATGTTGTGAGTGAGTGGATTCTAATACTAGAGAAGGGTTCATGTACAGTTAGAAGGGAAGAACAGACATCTCTAGCCTCTTCTCCTCCTGCTCTTCCCCAAGAGAGACATTCATACCTGCTAGGAGAGGAAGTAGGAGTTTGGGGCAAGAGACCTCCCTTCTCTCCTCAGAGAGAGGGGGCACCAGACCAGAATTCTATCTGTCTACTCCCTTAAATATTGTTAGTCTAGGGGATGCAATCTTGGGGTTCAATCTAACTTTTGATCTCTTTGTCATTATTATTGGGGCAAGGGGAACCCCTAGTTCTACACCCAAGGTTTGACCCCTTTCCTACCAAATGCCAGTTCCACGATGAACACACACAGAGGATAGCAAAGAAATCTATTTGTCCTAATCATAACAAAAGAGAAATCAGGAACGGTATACATAGGAGAATATATTCTGTACAAGATAAAGTACAGGGAATTCTCCCATTGAGAATGAGACAATTGAGTTCAACCAAGAGAGATTGTCCCTCATCTCATCCAAGGGGAAACTTCCCAAAGTCTCTACTTTAGCATGCTGGTGATAAGGACATGATAGAGATTGCTGGTTCCTCTCAAGCCTTCTTGGAGTCATTTCCTTCAGCAATCTTAAGTGGGGTTGGTTTTTTCTGGCTTTCCTCTAAAAGCTGGAACCTAGATGTGCCTCAAGAGACTCCATACTTGATGAAACTTGAGGGATTCCAAAGGATATTGGCATGTTAAGAGTTCCAAAGGGGACTTGAAGTCCTAAAGGGGACTGACTGAGAATCAAAACTTAGGAAAGTTTTCTTGACATCAAGTTTCAATGTTTCTCTTTACCATGTCAACCCATTATACCTAGTTCTGCCCTTTGAGATCAAGCAGAAAAACATCACATTTCTCTTCCATACGATGACTCTTCAGATGTTTACTTGAAGATAGATATCATGTCCACCATTTACTCTGCCTCTAATCTTTTCTTCTCTACTCATTTTCCCCACAATCTGGAAAATCTGTATAAAATTCTTTGACTCTCCCTTTGCAATAGAGAAGGAGTCTGAATTATTATGGTATTAAAAGATAAAATATGTTGAGGTATATAATGGTATACATATATTTTATGCATTTTTGAGTTTTTAAACTTTTTCTGTGTTTCTGTCTTCTGGCCTTCGTGTGTTGTCTGAGGCTTTCACAAAACTCCCTCCAAATTCCCATTTAATTTCTTATGCTGACCCACTATATATGAAACCATGATGAGGAAAGTTGCAATGTGGAAAGGAAAATTGCATTTTACCTCTTTTATCTCCTTTTGCATTTCTTAAAAAACATAGCTCTTTGATAAAGTCATCAAACTGGGAACTAGCAAAGCATTTGATAAGGTCTCTTATGTTGCTCTTACAGAACAGGTAGAAAGATGTGGGATGGTTAGTTAGATGGATTTGGTACTAGTTGAATGACTGGACTTGAAGGGTACTTAATAATAATTCAATGTCATTTTGGCAAGAGGCTTCTCCAGTTGAATACCGTAGGAATCTATGCTTTGTCCTATGCTAGTTGGCATTTTTAAAATCAATAAATAAATTGGATAAAAGTATCTAGGTCCTTGGGTGAGGTCATTTGACTGAGTCCAAATTTTACAGAATAAATTTTTTTATTAAAGGGATTTGTTCTGTGAAATTTGGATTCAGTCAAAGGGCTGCACATGTGCCTTGAGACCTCAGGTTCCCCACCACTGTCAATCAACCAATCCATTGACAACTATTTATTAAATACCTCTAATGTGCCAAGCACTGTATCAGGTCCTAGAAATAAGAAGACAAAAATGAAATAATCTTTGCCCTCAAGAAGCTTAGGCTCATTCAGGAAATACAACATGAATATATATGTAGCACATTGGAAACATACACATTTAAACATGTGTATGTATGTGTGTAGATATAAACATGCATTCATACCCAAATGCAAAAATAAATTTTCAGTAATATTTAGGAGGTACACTAACAGTTGGAGGGGGGAATCAGAAAAAGCTTCATTTAAAAAGTGGTACTTTAGCTGAGCCTTGAAGGAATTCTAGGAAGTGGGAGAGTGGAGTGTGTTTCAGACATCGGGGATAGCCAGTTCAAAAGCAAGAGATAGGGTTGTGTTTGACAGACAGGAATAAGGTCAGTTTGACTCAACTATAAGATGTATGAAGGGGAGTAATGTATAACAAGGATGGAAAGATAGGTAGATAGCAGATATCAAATTTGTAGGTTACACATATCTGGAGGGAGAGCTAATACACTAGATGACAGTCAGTATCCAAAAATTCCTTGATAGTGTAGAATGTTGGAATGAATCAAGTGGGTTGAAATTGAATAGGGTTAAATATAAAATCTTACATGGGTTCAAAAAAAACCCCATGGATTCAAAATACAAGCACAGGAGGAAATAAGAATTTATTTAGCACCAGCTATGTACGACACACTGTACTCAGTGCTTTAAAAATATTATCTCACTTGGTCCTTATAACAAACCTGTACAGTAAGTGTTATTATTAATACCCTTTTGAAGATGAGGATATTGAAGCAGACAGAAACTGTGACTTACACAGAGGTACACAATTAGTAAGGGTCTAAGGTCAGATTTGACCATGTCTTCCTGACTCCAGATCCAGTGTTCTACCTATTGTATCACTTAGCTGTCTCTGTGCAAGTACAAAATGGGAGAGACATGGTTGGATAACTTTGTCTGAAAAAAATTACCTAAGGGTTTTAGTGGGCTGCAAGATTTATATGAATTAACAGAATGATGGAATAACCAAAAAACTTCCAGGAATAAGGAGATAAGAGTGGAAACTTACTCTGCCCTGGTTAGACCTTATATGGACTGTTGTTTCTGGGACGCCTCATTTTGAGAAGAATATTGATAAATTGGTGATGGAGAAGGTCAATCAGGTTGTTGAAAGACCTTGAACTCATTTTATGTAAGGATTGAATGAGGAAAGCAGGGACGTTTAGTTTGGAGAAGAGAAAATTGGAGGTAGGGGAAGTGGTGGACATGATAGTCCCTTCTAGCTCTCACATACTGTTAGCTATCACTCTCCTTCTATCTCTATCTTATATTTTCTATTATGTTCACAGCCAGGAGTTAGCTCTAACCTCCTTGCCCTCTTTGGGACCTCACCAAGCCCATATTGTTTGGGGGAGAATTAGGAAATGAGGAAGGCACCTTTTCAGTTCTCCTTCTTTCCTTTGGCACAGTCCAGATTTCCTTAATAGAACTGCTTTTACACCCAGAGTCTATTGATTCTTTTTCTCTGGAACCTTCTGACTTGAATTATGAACTACATGATGACTAGCTTTTCAAGGAACTTGAGTGAGTCCAGTGTACACATTTCTTTGCCTGGTTCACAGTGCCCTTTTCTTTGTTCATGTGCTATGCTCTTTTATATATTTTTTTCTATAAGCTCTCATAAGAAAGTGTTTTGAAATTTTAAGGGACCAGCATCTTATTAGGGATGGTACAGTCTGGAGGGAACATTTTGTTAGTGGCTGCCTTAGGTCTTGCTCCAAGAAATCTATTTTCTTTTTCAGTTTTGAGCTGAGGCTGATCAAATTTTTCTTACTTGAATGGCGTTTCTTTCTTTCTCTCATGTTATACTTCTGTACTTTGTCACTTCTTTAAAAAAAAATATGCTACTGATGACTCTTTGCTATAGGTCCCAGGTCCCTTTTACAAGCTTCTACAGATACTTTTATTAGCTGAGTGACATCCCAATTCTTTAATACTAGGTGAGAAATTTTCTTAGCATCTCCAGAGCCTTCCTTCGACTTTGCTCCCAGATATATTCAGTCTTTTAAAAGAATTTCCCTCAGGAGTGCTGTATATCCTGATACATTACATTTTCACAGAGAGGTCAACATGTCTAGAAACCTATCCTATTTCCAGGTAAGGGCATGCTGAAAATTGCATTAATCTTACTTTTATCACATTTCAATCTATCCTGGCATGTATGACCAAATTATAGTATCTTGTTTCTTTGAGACGTATCTCATCAAGTTCTTTATTTAGCTGAAAAGGGACACTGTTAAGGCTGTCAGGTCCCAAATTGTACCTATTTTTCCTTAAAGTATTTCATAAAGGCTGTGTATTTCATCTTCTAGCTTTCTTCCTCCTTCCTTCCAGTTAAGAGAAAATTTTAAGACAAAGGAAGAATAAAATTTGTCATCTACTGTCCATGAAGAGACACAGTTCATAATAAAAAAACCAAATTGAACAAGATGAAAAATATTCATAAACTAATATGCATATTTAAGCTTCAATTTTTTTAGTGGCACCAAAAAAAATAATAAACCTAACCAATACTATACTAGTCAGCACTGTAATGAACCAGTGAGTGGTTACTTCACTTCCAATCCTAGTGAGAGGGAAGCCCAGATGCAAAAAAAATAACAAGAGAATAAAAAAAAAAGAGACAGAGAGATAGGTAGACATGGAGACACATACACAGAAGCAGAGACAGAAAGTCAGGAAGGGAAAGATTCCCCAAGTGAAGCTCAGAGGTAGCTCTCCCAACACCAGTGAGCAGGTAAGAGAGACAAAGACACTGAGTCTCAGAGAAGGCTTGACTTTTCCCAGGTCACACACATGACAAGGAGAAGATCTGGTTGAGATTTGAGCCCAGGTTCTCTGATTCAAAATCCACCTTTCTTTCCATTGCATCACGCTGGAGATTTGTCATCTTGATTCAGTCAGCCTCAACTCAAGACAACAAAAGAGAATAGATTTAATGGAGATTTTTCTCCTTGAAAACCAGCATAATAAATACAATGTAAGGGAGGGAAGAATTTGAACAGGGTTCAAGTATAGAGTATATTCAGTGGCAGATCAATGCAGCGACACAAAGATAGGCTATGCATAGTTCATACTTTCCCCTGATTATATTAATCTTCTTAGAAAATTACACTGCTTGAATCTTCTGAACATGAAGAAATATTTTAAGGAATGATAAATAGCTGATATTTACTTAATAGTTTACAGTTTAAAAACCACTTTCATATATATTATCTTTTTTGATGATAAAAATCTTGTGAATTTGTATCCAATGCAGTAACATAAGGAGTCTTTCTGAAACTGCAAAGCTCCAATAATTATTTGCTACTATTATTATTGGGAGTATGAGTATAATCATTACCATCCCCATTTTATAGATGATACTGATGAGGACTAGAAGGGAGGTGGTGGTGAGACCCCCACAAAGACCAGGGTAACAGAGGCAGGCCCCCTGGAAGGAATTTGAGAACTCAAGCATTGTTGAGGTCAAGATAAAGATTTACTATGCTTTTCAGTGGGCAAGAGTTCTTAGGAAACCTACAACCTTAGAGGGGTACAGAGAAAGTTTATATAAGATATTCTGTAGGGAAACATGTGCCAAATA
>CM053769.1:243826373-243859257 GCA_028658325.1 Potorous gilbertii
GGGGCAGGGTTAAGGAAGAGAGAAAATGAGTTCAGTTTTGGACATGAGTTCCAACGTCTACTGGACATTGAGTCTAAGATATCTGAAATATTGTTGGAGATGTGAAACAGGAGGTCAGCAAAGAGATTAGGCCAGGACAGGCAGATTTGAGAAGCATCAGCATAGAGATGTAATTAAATCCCTGTGAGCTGACAAGATCATTTGATCTCATGACCAACATTCCATGAAATTATATTAATGACTGCTTTTGAAAGCATTACAAAACCAAATCTATCAATTCCTTTATTTGTCTCTCAAGGAAGGTATAAGTCACTTTTCCAGAAAAATGCAACTTTGTTTTTTGTTTCTGGTTTCTTATAGAGTATAAAAATTAAGATCAATATGATCTAGTTCTTCCCAGAGCAAATTAATCTACTCATTGATCATTGGACAAGGATCTGTCATTTAGAATGCCAACAGTCAAATTAAAGAACATGTATGATCTAAATTCTATGATTCCTCTCACCCTCTTTCCCTTTTTCCATCACTGTAAAACTAGAAGGCAGTCATATAGGACTGAGGACCATTCAATAATTTTCTTTGTTTTATTGATTTCCATTACCGAAGAATTAATTACCACATGGACATTCTAATGCTGATAATCATTTTCTTAGACTGTACAACTCTCAACCAAAAGGAGGATGGTTTGGACCTTCAGGAGCATAGAAGCTGGTCTAGCTTTCACTCCCACTTCCGTAAACAGCCCCCTTTCCCCCCATCCCACCCCAGCTCTAACAAATAACCCACAGAATTGTTTGTTCATAATGGCTACAGTGGCAGGAATTTGTCTTTCTACCAGCAGAATGATAATGGATTTTAAACTGTTTATACCAGTCTTTAGAAATGGAGACCTGAGAGATCTGGAAGAGGACAAAGTACAAAAGAAAATGGTCTTAACTGTTAGCTACTATTTGTTAAGATGCATGAATGGAAAAAGTAGCCAGAATAACTTGGAATATTTCTCTAGAACCATTAAGGAGTATTTTAAAATGTTCATCTTTTGTCATTTTTGTGGTTATTTTAATTAAGAAATTGTCATCTTGAACATTGCAATAACTAATAACTCTTCTCTTTGGTTGATAATTCCACCGCCATCCCCACTACCCTTCTTTATACTTAGCCTGGGCTTCAGAAAACAGATTTGGTCAATTCCCAAGACAGTACTCAAAGCCTTTCCAACATGGTTTAACCTTACATTCTTCTGGCATAAATTCAGAGAATCCCTGGTCATAGACATGTCACAAATAGGAATAAGAACACTCTTATTCAATCATTTCAGTAATGTCTAACTCTTCATGACTCAATTAGGGTTTTCTTGACAAAGATATTGGAGTAGTTTGCCATTTTTTTCTCCAGCTGATTTTACAGGAGAGAAACCTGAGACAATTAGGATGAAGTGACTTGCCTAGAGTCATACAACCAGCAAGTGTCTGAGGCTGGCTTTGAACTCATGAACATGAGTCTTCCTGATTTCAATCCCAGTGTCAATCCACTGTACCACCTGTCCGGAGTTCTTCAAGTAACTTTTTAAAACAGATCAGAGAGGATAATGTATTCCAGTCTGGTTTAATCCAAATTCATCTGAGAGTCTTTTATTGATATGTGTACATTCATCAATGCTTTTATGGATGCAGTCCCTCCACCAGTATAGATTGTGACTCATCCACACTATCTTATCCTTTCTAATTTTTGTTGACATCTTTCCATAAATCTTCCTGTCATCCTGATATCAGAGTGCCCCTCCTGACATGAAGATTGACGAACAAATTTGAGGATGCCTCTCACAAAATCTCTCTGCATACTGCTCTAATCTAGAAAAGTACTGGGAGTATGAACACCTAGCTTGTTTTCCTTCCGGAAAGGGGTCCTCAGCTCTCTTTGCAAGAATGTAAACCATGCCTGGTGTGCTATTTCCAGTGCTGGCCACTACATTTTTAGGGAAGGCCCAGGTTAGTAAGACCACATGCAGAAGAGGGCAAGTAGAATGATGAGAGAGTTTAGAGATTATGCCATGTAAGGATCAGCTGAAAGAACTATGAATATTTAGCCTAGAGAAGAGAAGACCTGAGGTATATGTTAGAGTAGTATTCAAGTTTTTGAAGGACTGTCATGAAGAAGAGGGATAAGAAATTCTCTTTTTGATCCCAGATGAAAGAAACAAGAACAATGGGGGAAAGCTGTAGAAAAGAAGATTATGACTAGTTATAAGGAAAAGCTTTCTAACAGACCTGTCCAATGTGGAATAGGCTGCCTCAGGAATGGTGGATGCCTTCGGTCCCCTTCCCCCCTCCCCCAATAGCCACACACCAAAGGTGTCAAATCGAAACTGACTAGATGACCATTTATAAGCACTACTGCAAAGAGGATTCTTAAGGTGGAAAATGAATTGGATTGACATCCCTTCTTATGATTCTGAAGTCAGAAATACACTAAAGAATTGAAGTGAGAAATATGGAGGAAACTTTTTTCCAGAAGTGTATCCTGACATGTGGAACCTTGGTTCTAGGTCAGAGAAATGGTCAATGCAATCATCTCCATTGACTTTGGTTCCCCACTACTTGTATGGGATTTCTAGAATGGCTTTCTACATGACCTTCCTCTCGTTCTGATGTTAAGCTTCACCATCCAGTCAACAGTGATTCATCAAAAGAAGTTTGACTTTCATTATTCAGACATGTCCAGAATCCATACTATCTCAAGAAATAATCATAACCGGGGGGTAGGTGAGGGGAGTAAAAATCTAAGTTTTATGGTAGTGATTGTAGAACATTAAAATAAATAAATAGATTTAAACTCTGGTCAGTTAGAGTAAAATAGGACTACTGTCTTTTGGGGGGTGGCTGTTTATTTCCAATGCTTATCATACTCTTTCCTTATAGTAGGCACTTAATAAATTTGTATGGGGGTAGGCAGGGAGGGCTGGGTGAATTCCTTTTCTCAGATCCTCATGCTTTTCAAGAGGATGATATTAATGAATACAAATAGTCAAAAGTTTAACATAGAATACAAATTGGGGGGAGGGAGCTCTGTAAATTTTTTAAATTAGCAAAACATTTTTTCTATATATGAAAATTCAATATTGTCAATTTTTAAAATTTAGTTTTCAGTTTTTTGCACTCTTCCATTATTGTCAATTTTTAAAGGAAAATGAACATGGAATCAATAGTTTATTATCTTTCACCACCAATGTTTCTATAACTTAACTTTGATGTTCAAAATTCTGATAACCTAAAGGAAGGAATGGCATTTCAATTTTGTTTGTGTTGACATAGAGTGTTTTATGATTAGCGAAATTATCATTGCAGCTTTGAAATACAGATAATGAAGAACTCTGGACCCTTTGACCATTTGTTATTCTCATGAAAAGTTACCCTAGCAAAATAACTTCAAATTAAATTATCAATATCTTGACCATTTGTCCCTTGAAGAAAGTAAACTTCAATGAGATTAATTGCTATCTTTTATATTTTAGACATTTTAAAATGTAACAATATAGCTGAACTAGTATTTAGGTTGCAATAAAAACTATTGAAAGGAGACATCTATCTGTCTAGAAACAAACATTTTATATGAATAAAGAAAAATATTCAAGAAAATTCTGGGGATTTTTTTGCTTTTTTAAAATTTGTTTTTATTTCATATACAGGATAGTTAATTTATTAAACGTGTAATGACTTAAAAAAAAAGAAATTATCATAACAGAAACAATGTGGTATGAAAGAAACTTTTGGGATTTCTGACCAGAACACCTGGATTCACCTCCAACCTACACGATTTATTATAGTGTTGTCTTGGGTAAGTCGCAACTTCTCTAAGAGACCTTGATGTCCTCATATCTAAATGAGGAAATTAAACTAGATGATTATCTTTAAGTAGCAGCATGCAGCAAAAAGAGCACTGGCTTCAGAGTCCGATTATCTGGATGAAGACACGTGGCACCATTGTTAATACCTAAATAATAACCTTTAGCAAGTTATTTAATTTCTCTGAGACTCAAGTTTTCCTCATCTGTAACATGAAGGGGTTGGATCAGGTAACATCTGAGGTCTGGAAGGGATCTCCAAATCTAGACCCTATGATCCGTCCCTGCTTTAAATTCTCAGATCTTCAGGGTAAGCAACAACACGGAAAGGAAGAAAACCTCCGGTTATTTTACTGGTAAACATTTAAACAAGAGGAAGAAGTGTGAGGTTCCCGTTGTGAGTCTTTATTCATATTTATCCTGAAGCAGTTCATCTACCAAGCTGACTCTTCCCCCAGCTTTGTGAGCAGCATGGCCTGCCTGGCAGGAGGATATCATTACGTAGGGATAGTTTGTCTAAAGCTGTTCAGACAAAATGTCAATAAGTTGGCTCAGCTTGAAAATATGGCAAAAGTCTGAAATTGTCACTGCAAGATAAAGCATATAGCCCTGTCTTCTATAATCAGAATCAGGTTATGTCTTAGGAATACTATATTTTTCTACCTTTCCCTCTGTGATTGCAAGGCCCTTCATTTGATCACTTTCATATATCCTAAGGAGCACTTAAGTTCTGAACTACTTGCGCGCTACCTCAAATTAATCTTTTTAAAAAGTTGGGGTTTTTTTAAGCTATAATAACTGAGAATATTGGAGTTGTCAGAGCTAGTAGCTTCCATATTGACATATTCCTTTAGAAAGCATGTACAATAGGCGGTATTTCAGTGATTGGAGTTCTTAGCCCAATCTCATGATCCATGACCTTTCCCCATATTAGAGAACATAAATGAGCACATAGACAGATCAATAAACAGCCAGAAATATATAGATGATTGTTTTAATTACCTGCCTTAATGGAATGACACCATAGGCCACCAACTACCACAACCCTTATTTTAGCCGCTATTAACCCTTTTGACAAGTCATGCCAAAATATAACTATTGTCTATTGACAGTTGTACATTTCAGACACCCTGATTTTCCTTTTCTACCCTCTCCTGGAAGTATGTGACCAGAATTCTGTCATTTGTAAGCTCAGAGAAAGGATCATTTCCTTGAGAGTGATTTCACCTTTTCTGATCTGTGAAGCATAAGGGTTTTTGATTCATACCTGGGAGTTTTGGGTTTTTTTGAAGACACACATATCCTGGAAGAAACCAGACTGAGAAAAAGGAGATGCCTTGTTTTAGGAAGGCATAGCAGAATAAACCTCCAGAGAGAATGTGGGTAAGGAGGAGAAGCATGCAGCAAAAGAAGATTGCAGACTAAAGCATGTCCCAGGTAGGAGACGGGCAAGACCTGAGAAGAATTTAGCTCTGTCTGTATCTAACAGGTTGGAGGAAATAGAAATGATCAAGACCAGGCTAGCCAACTATCTATACTCCACAGGAGAGGCAGAATTGTGTCTAAGGTCAAAGTAAAACAAGCTGATAGCTGCAGGCCCCATGCCTCTTTTCACTGAGCGGTGAGTGACACAAGGCAGCAGCTGGTAAGAGAGAAGAGGGCTTCATTATATGGTGCTAGGGTTTTGTTTTTTCAATCTAAGACTCATATGTGTTCATCTAATCAATGCATAAATTCCTCTCACTATCAATAACAAAGTGGATGAGTCACCCCTTTCCCCCTTTCATATGCCTCCCGTAGGCTACTACTTGATTTCTTCCAGGTGCCATAGACCTTTATCTTTGGCAGATCTGATTTACTTTTGCCATTAATGTTCTCCTCCAATGACTGATTACGGAGAGGATGGAGAAGGAATGGAGGGGGCCAGGTCCCACCAAGCTGGAAACCTTCATGTAGAAGGCTGGGGATAGACTGCATATGTATTAACCAAGGAATAGACTAGAAAGACTCATTACTAGGTTATCACGAATTGGTGAATTTCTAAACTGAAGTAACTCTCAGCCACCATCTAGAAAGTCATTTAGGGCCTAAGATCTGTAGGTCAGTGGAGACAAAACCAAAAGTGACAAAATTGTGGATCCTTAAAGTTTATTTGCAAGCTCTGTAATTTAATGTTTATGTAAGCATTCCAGCTGCCACTACAGACATTAGTATCTCTCCATTCTTTGTAATTCTTTTCCATGTATCCCAGGAAACTTCCATAAAGATTCCATCTAATGAGAATTTTTGAGGCCTTCCTCTGACTTTTTTTTCCCAATATTTCAGGTATATAAGATTGTAGCTGCTGATCATCTATTAACTTTCACCCTCAGTATATAGAATAATCTCTTTTTCTAGATATTTATCTCCTTACTGTGGTCTTTTATGCCACTTTTTTTGGATGTGTCATCATTGAAACGAATCTTTCCATTGCTTTATTTTCTTTGAAAAAAAAATTGTTGCAAGGAAGAGGGTTAGGGACTGGCACACCGTAATTTACCCCATATACCACACCTGAGGGAAGGTCTTGGCAGCAGGTATGTAGGCACAACTAATAAAAGAGAAAAATATTAATCCATAAATTGAACAATCTTTCTCTAGATTTTTTAATACCAATGTGAGTTCATTGGTTAAGGAATTTCTATTGAGGAAATGCCCTGTGCCCACACAAATCAACAGCTAGTCTTCCACTGAAATTCTACTTGCTAAAGTCTTAGACATCTGCTTGGAACACGGAGAATTAAAGGGACTTGCTGGGGTCCCACAGTCAGTGTGTCTCAGAGGTAAGACAAATCCAAGTATTCCAGACTTTGAGGCCAGCTCTCTATCCACCAGAAAATACTGCCCTACTGGACAATGAAGTCCATGGATGATATTATCATACAAGAGCTTTCCTTACAAAGAATTTTGAGAACATGCAACTTGGCTTGGGGGAAAGAACTCTGGATTGGAGTCAGAAAACATGAATTCTAGTGCCTTTTCTCCTCATCTTGACGGGCTATGTGGCCTTTTGAAAATCTTTGAGTCTCAGTTTTTACCAGCTTGGACTGGATGATCACTGAGATACCTTTTAGCAAATATTTTGTGATTCCATAATGGTACTTTCTAAAATCGTAGTAATGTTGGCCAACATAAGCATCGGAACACTAAACATATCCAACTATAGCTTGACATACAAAGACTTCTATAAGCAAACTCCAACCTGCATTTATGGCCTTATCTTCTGGTATGCCTCATCTATATTACATCAATGCCTTCCTGAAACTCAACTATCCCTTCACTACCCCTATTTGTTTTAGCACATTCTTTTCCATGTCCAAGTACACTCTCATACTCCCTTCCACTTATGTCTATTGAAGTCATATCCATCCTTCAAGGAGCAACTCTAACACCATCTCCTCCATTCAATTCGATGTCTAGCATTGAGACACTGAGAGTGAACCTGCAAGGCACCAGGGTATTGCTCCATTTACTGTTCTGTATTCAAATATATGGATGAGACTAAGTCCAGCCTTAAGGAGACTGCTTCTAATTAGATGGATTAGGATCTACTTTCTCATATCCTTCATTTCATAAAGTCCATACTCTGAGGAATAATTTTAATTATTGTTCATGTCTAGGGCTTTCCCCAAAAAGGTAGAGTAAAAGATGGATTCAATGCACAATATGTATCAATGTACAGGACAGATATTTTATTCTAATGCACAAAAAGGAATGATTAGCATAAAATAATCCAAGCATACATTAATAAAATAATTAGTACAAAATTCAATAATAATTTATAACAACAGTTATAATATATTAGAAGGCTAATATTTAAACTTAATCAGAACAGAAAGGTATTTGCACAATTGTCAATTAAGCAATTTACATTTCACTTCAGCTCTGTACTATCATAGTACTCCAAACCTAAACCTCACCCTCAGTTGTTTCTGCATTCAACTGATCCTGTTTCTGTTCTAGTCAAGTAGATTTATACTTGGCTGTCACACTACTCTTCCCATGGAACTTAGGATCACAAGATGTCCAGAACTCATGAGGTTGCTTCAGTTCCTGGATACACCCAATTTGAAACTGATATTCAATCACCTATTCAGAAAAGTAAACACACCAAGAAGCAAAGGACATCAGGGATCCTGGCATAAGCTTTCCTAATTGAGTAAGGCCTCCAAATGGCATCAGCAGGAGAGTGAAGGGACCACACACACACACACACACACACACACACACACATTTTCATGGGAAAGTCAAAGCAGAGCCCACTACTTGCCACACAGGAGAATCACTGACAATCTGACAATAGGGTTAAACTGGAAACGATTTCTCCATTTAACATAGGGCAGGGGGGAGGAGTAAGGGCCCAGGCAGGGTTTTCACCATTATCCTAAATCACCATGTCCTTTTATAACTGGGTCACCATATAGCCAGAAGAATCCAGCAAAGTTATTAACCCACAAAAGACCCAAGCAATGACTCACTACCTTTCTCAGAGTATCCAAAAGTTTCTTTGTTGTTGTTCAGTTGTGTCCAGCTCTTCATGACCTTGTGGACCATACTGTCCATGAGGTTTTATTGGCAAAGATACTAGAATGGTTTGCCATTTTCTTTTTCAATGGATTAAAGCAAATAGAGGTTAAGTGACTTGCCAGTGACTTACAGCCAGTAAGGGTCTGAGTTCAAATTTCAATGCAGGTCTTCCTGACTCTAGGTCCAATACTCTATCTGCTGAGTCATCTAGCTGCCCAAAAGTTTCAAAGGGACTCAATAGGTCCATTTGGCTTCCACTGCTCTCAAATTTATCCTGTGATAAAAATGCAACAAAATTTTATTGTCTACTATATGCAAGTCACTGTGCTAATTGCTGGGAAGAAAATAACAGTGCCTTTCCTCAAGGCTAATTGAAGATTCCCTTGATCCCCTCAGCCTAAAATAAATACCACCTTGAGTTTATCATTTCTTTTTGTTTCTGCTTTTAAAGTGGTATTTGGAATTATAGGTGTTAGAGCCAGAAGGGACCTTAAAGATAATCTACTCTAACTCCTTCATTTAACAGACAAAAGTTCAGAATCAAAGTGGTAAAAAGACTTGCTTTGGGTCACACAAATAGTAAATAGAATTCAAAATCAAGTCCTCTGCTAAATTCAGTGTTTTTTCACATTTTATTTTTGTATCATAGTTATTTTTACACATCTTACATAAAGACTGTAAGCTGCCTGAGGTCAGAGGATTCCTGTTTATGTTGGTATAGCCCAAAATATTTAACACAACACATGGTCATGGAAGGTACTGAATAAATGTCTTTTGAATTATTGAATCTTGTTGTATATCACCAAACCCAATTAGTCTAGGGCAATTATACAACTAGACAATTATATTTCGACATTTCCCCAAACCCTTTTTTTCTGGGCTTAATATCTTTTCCTATTCCATTTGTCAGTAGGCACTCTTGAGCATTCATTATTGCATGCCTTTGTGCTCAACACTTTTCTTTTCTACCATTCCTCTCTTTGCCCTCCCCGTTTTGCTTTATGCTAGTAGCCCCTGGAGACTCCCATTATCTTTGGCTCCCAGACCTCTTTAATCTTTCTTATAACACCTCCCTAGGAACTCCTGCCCTTTCCCATTTCCTTCAGGCCCACTTGACCTCTCTCTAGTCTCTTTGCCTTTTCACACTCCGCTAGGCCATTTCTTTTCTTCTCTACTCAAGGGTACCATTGTTGAAGGCCTAGGAGACCAAAATTCAGACATGGCAGGGATGAGTAATGAGTGAAGCCATGGTTTTACTTCATGCTACTCTTTAATAGAGTAGCCTTCATGTTTGCCATGAAAAAAGGTGATCCTTAAAAATTTGCCTGAAAGCTAAGTTTATGACCCCAAAGCACTGGTGGATGAAGGAATTCACAGGAATCTGGTTTATTTATGGTAGGTACTAAGGAATAAAATCCACTGTGAAAGTCACATACTTCTTTTAACAATGGCAAGATCGGTTTTCTTGCATAAAATGTACAGTGGGAAGTGCAATGGACTAGAATAATAGCTAATATTTATATAGCACCTACTATGTGCTAGGCATTGTGCCAAGGACTTTACAATTATTACTTCACTGGCTTCTCCCACAGCACAGGGAAGCAAGTGCTGTTATCATTCCTATTTTACAGAAGACGAAAATGAGATAAACAGAGGTTAAGTGACTTACCCAGGGCTGCAAAACTAGGAGTATCTGAGGCTGGATTTGAACTCAGGTCCTGACTCCAGACCAGGCACTTTTATCCACTGTGCTACCTAACTACCTAGAAGTCAAAGATCTTTCTTCAAGTCTCAACTCTGCCACTAACTGTGTGATTTGGGGCAAGCCATTTTTAACTTTCTGGGCCTCAATTTCTTTATCTGTAAAATGGTTCGGTCTTGTCTGACTCTTTGTGACCCTATTTGGGGTTTTCTTGGCAAAGAAATGGGAGAGATTTGCCATTTCCTTCTCTAGCTCATTTTATATATAAGGAAACTGAGGCAAACAGGGTTAAGTGATTTGCCCAATAGCTAATAAGTACCTGAGACCACATTTGAACTCAGGTCTTCCTGATTCCAGGGCCTGGCATTTTTATATACTGTGCCACTTAGTTGCTCCTAAAATGGTAGGATAGATGATCTCTAAGTTTACTTCTAACCCTATCATTCTTTGAGTTTTGAGTTTTAGCATATTGAAAAAAGGAGTTAAAAAAAATTTAAGTGAGTTGCCTGGTACAATTCACCAAGAGGGAAGGAAATGATTCAAGGCTACTGTGACAGGCAGTATTTAATTCACTAATATTACTTCCTGTAAACCAATCTGTATAAAGCACACATGCATACATGTACACATACACATACACATACACTAACCCTTAAATGGATCTATATCATTAATGCAGTATCCCTTTCTGTGATGCAGATCTCAATCCATGCCCTTTCACTTGGTGTGACTCTTGCCTATGCCCTCCTCCAAATCCAATAAGGTGGGTTTCTTTCTTTAGCTCCTTTGACATCACATGGCAGGTGCAGTACACATAGGATACACCCACTTACTTTAATGGCAAATATTAATAATGACAATGATAATAAATAGCTAATATTTATATGTTTACTATGTGCCAGGTACTGTGCTAAGGACTGGAAATACTCATCTGAAGAACTAAGGGAAAAAATTACCCAATACATCTGTGCTCAATGACTTTTCCATCCATCAAAAGATACATCCCATCTGTTCAGGGCATCTGGTGTTTGCAGAGCGACTCCCTTGTGGCAAGATCTGGATTAGCACTGAACTCCAACAAGCAAGAGTTTGTCATTAAGAATTTAGGGGCACGGGATGCCCCCTTTCGGTGTGATACTACCCCAGAGAAACAAGGAAGAGAAAGAAAGAAGAAATGTGATATAGGAACTCCAGTTGGCAAAGGATATGTTCAAGGTCTACAGAGGAAGTTTTCATGCAGTGCTGTGAAGCACCTCTAGTACCATTTCATTTTGACAGGACCTCTAATTTTAATTTCCATTGTTAACAGATTGCTCACTAAAGCAATTTCCAATATGAAAAAGATGAATATTTTATCTCCAACTCCAAACTCAATCAGCAAAATCTTGAGGAGTATGATTAGTATGAAAGCCATAAAGTCACAAAGAAGGTTCAGAGGTCAGGTAGATGTTTTGGATGTAGTGTCACAGAAGGTGCCTGAATGGAGTTGCTTGAAGATAGGTGGCTTCATCTCATAGAGGAGGTAACATTTCAGAGGCATGATGGGCAAGTCTCATGCTTAACCCCTGATTTTGTCTGAGGTCCCTGGCTTTTGGATTTGATCACTGTGGCTATGTTCTTTCACTCTCTCATTTTCAGTGAAGACTTTTTGCTGCACAGCTATTTGGCTGAGAAACCCACAATTCTGAGACTGGGCCAAGGCACAGGGAATAGTCAACACAAATAATAAAGCAACAAGAGCATCGAGGAAACATATAGCAACAAACAGTGGCATCTGAATAGCACATTAGCAACCAATAACTGCACCCTTCCATAACTTCCATATTTCCCTAAAAAATAAATTGGCCCTGGATTTGAATTAACACTATCTCAGGTTTTATATTTTTAAAGTATTCTTAGAATTTAATCCAAAATTTCTAATCATATATTTGGCACAATGTGATATTATGAGAAAGGCAGTATTTAAGCAAATAGCATTTTGCATTCTGGAAGGCAAGCTTTAAAAAAATGTGCAGTCCCTTTTAATTCTATCTCTAATTGCTGCACTCCATACCACCCAGAACCATAGAGAATTGATAAGATATGCAAATGAAGTAGCAATTCATAGCATGTATTAAATTTTACATTTAAACTGTTAGTTAAGCTGTATACATTTGTAAATGTAAACATTAACCCTCAGGAAAATTATTTTTTAAACTACAGCACAGTTGGAATGAATACAATGATATACCACAGAAACATAATCAAATGTGGAGAAGAATCTTCTTATTGCTCCAAATAATCCAGAAATGGGTCCAAAGAGTTGAATTCAGTTGTGTGATTGAGTTAAGCCAGTCACATAAAAAGCTGTCTTTCCAATATCATGTTGTGCCCAATTTCTGATTAGAGAGTTAGAATTAAATTACAAGAATACCTTTAAAAATAAAATGAGAGAACCTGAGATCCAGGTGTTAAGTCCAATTGAGGGTCCATTTTTAGTAAGAAAAACATGAGAATTATGAAGGTTGTAGGTTGTTCAGTATTCTGTGTGGGAATTTGATGACATCCGTTCTCCTCTCCTGTAAAATGAAGGTATTAGATTAGATGGCTTCTAAATCCCCTCCTAGCTCTGAATATGACACTAAAAATCAGTCTTATATTCTAAAACAATTCAATTCAACAACAATTCAATAAATATTTATTAAGCACCTACTATGTGCAAGACTGAGTGCTAGGAGCTAAGGAAAATGCAAAGGTAGGGATGCATCAGCAACCCCTACCCATAAGGGGTAATTAGGTGATGCAGTAGGTACCTGAAGGCAGGAAGAGCTGAGTTAAAATTCAGCCTTAAATACTTAGTAGCTGTGTGGCTCTGGGCAAGTCACTTAACCTATGTCTGCCTCAGTTTCCCCTTCTGTAAAATAAGGATAATAGCATTTACCTCCCAGAGTTATTGGGGGGACAAAATGAGTTAATATATGCAAAGTGCTTTGCAAATCTTAAAGCACTATATAAAGACAATTATGGTTATTTTTATTACAATATAGTATGGAGGATAAGAGGCAGACAAACATCTATAATACATGTGAAACTATGACAATCATATACAAGATGTATTTAAAAAGTGCTTAGAGGAAATAGAGAATGAGTTTACTTGCCCTTTGGGAGATTAAGGAAGGTTCTATGGAGGAGATGACGTTTGAGCCAGGCTTTGAAGTACTAAGAGTATATCTCAACAAGTGGGTAAGGGGAGGACAGGACTTTTCAGGCATAATAAAGCATATGAGCAAAGGAATAGAAGCAGGACAATTCAGAGCATGTTTTGTGCATGAGGAGCCCAAAAGAGTTTGACTATTGCTTCCCCAGCAATAGGGAGCCAATGACAGATTTTGAGCAGTGGAGTCATGTGATCATAACTATGCATCAAGAAGGTAAACCAACAGTGATATATAGGATGGAATGAAATGGAAAGAAACTCTGCTTGCCTGTCTTGGTAGGAGGGAAGCCATCTATTTTCACCATCACATAGATCCTTGGAATGCTATTCTGCAGGGTTCCATCACTTTAGCCTTTGGTCTGAGGGTCAGAGAATTGAATTGACTAAAAGAGTAGGGTTGGATAAAAATGTTCAGTATTAGATCAGATATACAACCTCCAAAATCAGTTCCACATCCAATGCCCAGCCAAACAGTATTTGAATTCCTTAGTGCTACAGTATAGACCTAAAATAATCTACTGAAAATCTCCTTCCTTTTTGAAAATTTAATAAGAAAACAGAATCAAGAAAAAAAATCCCAGAGAGGATAGAGTAATTGAATTTCTAATGGTCTCCAAGAAATAATCCAGACTGAGAAGTTCAAGTTGGTACTGAACCAGCTCGACCCTGCCAGTTCTCAGGCTCATGCTGTCACGGTATAGCCCCATTTCAATATCCAGTGACATATTTCCAATGACTATGATTATGAATATTCAGCAGAGTAAACACCACTGGCATTTCCTAAATCAATATTAATGGAAACTCTCAGGCAATCAATATGCACAATGTAAACCTTCATTGATGCAGCTTACAAATGACCATCTTTCCCCTTTTAATGAATAAGGATATAAAGATATACAAACTCTCTCTATGAAACTGGGCTGAGACCTTTAGAGCAAATGCTTGAGATTTCTACCCTTTAGGGACTTTTCATTTTCACATCAATATCTATGCCTCATCATGGCATAGAAACAACCCTGAATTCTCAAAGGTTTTGCAGGCAGGACAGTTTTGCTGCCTCTATCAAGCTCAAAAGGTTTCTAGTACAAGCCTAGGACAGATTGCACAGGGCTGTTTGTACATTGTTGGCGCTTAATGAATGTTAATTGAATTAAATTGAACTGAATTATCATCATGGACCAGCCTAGCTATTTCAAAGAGGCTCAACCAGAAGGTTGGCCACTAATAACATTTTTTTTAGCCATAGCAATTCAAAAAGACCATCTGCTATGACCTTGTAGAGAAATTGTGATGTTGTGGGTAGAAGCAGTACCTACATTCACAAAAACATAGATGTTTAAAGGAATGAAGAAATGTGTGTGGCTGACTTTAGTTCGGCCTCTGAGTTCCACCTAAAACGCAAGACATTTTGGTTCTTTGAAGGATCTCCAGAAAGCAGCAAGGTGGCACTACTGAGAGAATATTGGTCCTAGAGTCAGAAAGACTTGTGTTCAGACGTGGCCTCAGACACTAGGATTGTGACCCTGAGAAGTCACTTAACCTCTACCTGCTTCAGTTTCGTATGTAAATACGGATAATGATAGCACCTACTTCCTTGGATCAAATAAGATAATATTTATAAAGCACCTTGCAAATTTTAAAAGTTGCATAAATGGTAGCTATTATTAGTAATGTAGATACAGTGGAATAAACTAAAATCTACCCATACTTTCTCATCCTGCAAGATCTTGTCCATGTCAGTACAAAATTATGGGGGCCTTTATCCAAGTCTCTTAACCAGATGTGAGTACAAGTGGAACTCATGGGCTGTGCAAAGACTTTTCCAACATAACTCTTACCCTCTTTTTAAAAATATCCCGTATTTGAAGGGTCATAGTATTTTATTTTGAAGCCCAGGCCCTTTTCCATTAAAGTTTCTTTGCTTTCAAATAGGCCAATAGCTCATATCCATGGAGATGATGGCCCCTCTGTCTTCTATGCCTCCAGTTCCTTCCTGACCTCTTGGGGTAGCTGGGTTCCCCAGCTGTTCCAGACGGGAACAGGAACAAAATCCCTTCTTCCATTAACCTCCAGCTTAATAAGATTAAAATAAAAACTTCTAGGTAATAAGAGAAAAAGTAACATTAAACAAAACTAACCACTAACTAATTGCATGACTATGTATGAGGTACTCTTGATTTTCCCATCTCTAAATTATGAGGGCTAGTCTGGATCATTAACATTACTTCTAGCTCTAAATTTTAGATCTTATACTCATTATAACGCATCCTAACTTGTATTTCAGGAACGATTCTACATGTAAAATTAAGTAAAAATCTTGTGATGGCCAAGTTTTATGGTGCGGAGTTGCTCTTTCATGCAACCTTCTCTTCTCTGTTGAGCAGTCAGGTGACACAGAGAACAGAACTCTTGGCTTAGATTCAGGAAGACATCAGTTCAAATCCAACCGCAGATACATACTGGTTGTGTGACACTGGGCAAGTCACTTAATTCAGTTTATCTCAGTTTCCTCATTGGTAAAATGAACTGGAGAAGGAATTAGCAAAATCACTCCAATATCTTTTCCAAGAAAACCTCACATGGGGTCACAAAGCATTGGACTCAACTAAACAATAGATTATCTACTAGGAGGTCAACCTCATTTTCTTCAGGCTCTCAGAAGCTTACCCTTTGCTTCTTCCAACTTGATATAGGAAAGGAAAAGGAAATACTAACTGGTAAAGGAAAAGGGTCCATTCTCCCTTCCTTTTCTCTCCAGCATTTGGAGTTTGGTGCAAGCAATATAGACACACTAACAGATAGCTCAATGCTGCCAAGAAGCAGGGGAAAACCAGCCCCACTGTTTCTATCCACCTGTCTATCCCCTTGGAAAACTGGTCAGGAAACTGCTTTAGGATAATAGTGAAAGGACTAACCAGAAAAGTTCAGCCTCATCCCTCTTCAAGGGTGTGCCAAATTGTCCAGAAGGCGCTACCTTGGAAAATGGAGAGAGGGAAGGAGGAAAAATGGAATAGAAGAAAAGTGGCTTCTATACATCCCCATGTAGAATTTTGATTAAAGAATACCAAACAAAGCAGACTATTTTCTGATGGGGATTTTTCATATTTTCAAAGATTTAACTCCGTTTTAGAAAGGAATTTCTACAAGTAAGACCCCAAAGTATTCTTCTCAGCATCCCCTAAAACTATTGAACCAGTATCAAAAATCTGTTTGATTGTTTAACATCTGAAATCTGGTTTTGGTGGGGGGAGGGAGAAAGATTTATTAGGTGCCCAGAATGTGCATTTAATGGGCACTGTACTAGTCATTTCAGTTACCTCCAACTCTTCATGATCCCTTTGGAGTTTTCTGCAAAGAGACTGTAGTGGTTTACCACTTCCTTCTCCAGCTCATTTTTACAGGTAAGGAAACTGAGGCAAATACAGTTCAGTGACTTGCTCAGGGTCACATGGCTAGTAAGTGTCTGATGCCGAATTTGAACTCAGAGATAAGTCTTAACACTTTACAAATGCCATTTGATCTTCACAACAATCATGTGAGGTAGGTACTATTATTATATATTATTATACTATTACTATTATTTCATCACTTTTCTGTCAAAGAAACTGAGAGAAGACAGATGTTAAATGACTTGACCAGGGTCACACAGCAAGCAAGTTTCCAGGGTCTTCCCTCACACAACAAGAAAGTTCCAGGGTCTTGAACTCGGTTCTTCCTGATTCCAGGCCCAGTGCTTTGTCCATTATACTGCCTAGCTGCTCTTGGGCTCTCTGTCAGTACCATGGACCTCAATTCTATATTGAGGGGTGGGGGTGCAATAGTGAAAGGAAAGCTGAAATTTAGAATCAAAGAGAAACAGAAGCCCAGAAGACCAGCTCTAACTTTACTGTCCCACTTTTGAGAGGGACACAAATGATTCTTGAGTGGACTGACATCTTCTCCTTTTCTCTTTCCCCTCTCCAATTAAAATGGATGGGATGGGTCACTCAAAGCAGAGTAGGCAGGTAGAAAAGTCATCATAGATGGTAGGACCCTATTCAAATTCCATTCTTTGTCCATTTTTTAATATATATCTGCCTTCTGATAGCAACATTTGGAAATTGGGAGAGAAGGGATATGGGGGGTAGGGGTGAGTTTTTATTGTTTTGTAAAAGTTATGATATTGCCATTCCCTAAACCAAGTTTGAAAATCTAGTTGCAAAATATGCCATTCCTTCCATAGAGTCTGAATCATCAGAGTAAACATGAGAGCAAAAAATGACCCCTCTGTTCATAGGGTCATTAAATTTAGAGTCAAGGGGAATTTGGTATCTTTTTTAATTTAAAATTTAAAATGTTCGAATCAACTGAGAATATAACTTATCCCTGTGCTTGGATGGCCTCATTTTACAATAGTAATTCACAGAGCTCATGTGAGAATAAATCTTATTTACATCCTGCATTTTAGGCTTGAGTCAATGCTTTTCTCACAATAACCCTCGGAAGCAGGTAATGCAAGTGCTAATTACCCCATTTTGGAGACGACAGAGGTTATATCTACATTCCCATCTGACTAGCTATCACCTCATCTTGGATCAGCCCCACCTATCCAACAGAGACTAAATGAAAAGAAACATCCAAACACTATTCTGAGGCTGGAAAATGTGTATATATGGTTGTTATGTGCAAACATTGAAAGAGGAGGAGAGGAAAAGGGAATGTAATCAACCTGTTTCTGGCCCTGCAGCCATTTTTCCACAATGAGAGGGAGAGAGCCAAGTCTGCTCGGGTGGGTAGGAGCTGACTCAGGAAGCCAGGAGTAAGGCAGGAAAGGTTAAAGTCATGGCTACAGCAGAGCAACTCAGGAAGGAGCAGACAGCAGGAGATTCAGCCTATGAGTCTAGATTGCTGATTGCTGCCCTTGAGGAAAAGTCAGAAACCAATCAAGCGTCCCCTGCCTTGCACCCAAACAGTTAGGTTGTGCAGTGGTTAGAGTGCTGGGGCTGGAGTCAGGAAAACCTGAATTGAACTCCAGTCTTAGTAGTAAGTATAACCGGAACTAGTTACTTAATTGCTGTCTTAGTTTACCCTAAAGGAAGATAGTAACAGCACCTGCCTAACTTGGCTATTATGAGGGTCGAAGGAGATTATATTTGTAACGCACTAAGCACAGGGCCTGGTATTAACAGGTGATTGTCCCTTCTTTGTCCCCTTTATGACTTGTATCACCTCACTTGACACTGCTCCTTCTAAAGACTGTAAACTGAACTTCACAGGGAAGTGTCTGTCTGTAACTTGGGGGAGTGAATACTGAGTCTAGACACTTCAATAAACTATGACTGAGAAACCGTGGTTTTGGGTCACACCTCTAGACTAGCAGAGTGCTGTCCAGGTCTGAAAAGAGAGGCAGGCAAAGAGACCTGCAGTAGCTGTTTTAAATACCACTTGGGCATATCCCTTTTCATCCTGTGATAATAAGTAGGGATAGGGACTGGACCTGTGTTTTCATCACTATAAGGAACTCCCAGGTGAGGAAACTCTCTCTAACAGTGCATATCAACACCTTTTCTAAAGCTTAATCTCAGAATATGGGTGGCCTCAAGGCCTAGGTTTCCCCCTCCTATCTTAGAGTGTTGCCTAGAGTCCAGAGATCTTAAGCAACTTGCCCAGGGACACCCAGGCAGTAGGTGTCAGAAGTAACAAGTAAAGAAATAATACACAGCCAAGTCATGCTCTGCAATGATATCAATTAGAATATGTTCATTGTAATTAATCCTTTGAAATATTTCAGAAAGAGGGGAGGGGATAGTTTTCCTCAAGGAGAATGCTTGAACTAAGAGCTTACTGAAATGGATTGATCCCCAGAGTCCCCACCCCTAAACTAACAAGACATGAAGTGCACTGACAGGAGGAGTGAATCTTGGAGGAAGGAATAGCAGACTTCTGGGAACCATTGAGAACTTGACATTGCCAAGGACTATGGGTAAAGTATATCTTTACCCATGAGGAAGAAGGGATTGCCATCCACTGGGCTCTCCTTACCTAAAAGGAACAGTTTTGTCCTTTGGGAGTTAAATACAATTAGGAAACTTGGCACTTAAAGGGATGAGGTGATATAACTAGTTATAACATAGTAAGTGTTGGGGCAATGATTTGAACTCACATATTCTATCTTCATTCTGTGTTTTTTCCACCTCTCTCAAGATCGCACAAGTCAACAAGAGATCCTAAGCTGGAGGAAAAGGAGAAGGAATAAACATTTTTAAGTGCCTACTATGTGCCAGGCACTATGCTAAGAGCTTTACAAATATTTCATTTGATGCTCACAACTCTCTGAGTGTGTCAGGTGCTATTATTTCTCATTTTACAGTTGAGGAAACTGAAGCAGAAAGAGGTTAAGTGACTTACCCCAGGGTCACACAGTTAGTGGATATCTGAGGTAAGATCTGAACTCAGGTCTCCTTGATTTCAGATCCAGAACTCTATCCATTGCACTCCCTAACTACTTCTAAACAAATTTAGATCTACTAGAAGTGCCAGTTGGCCAAGATTTCTCTCCCATACAGCATGCCTTAATATTTCAGTGGCCATTCGAAGTTATGAAGTAAAGATTTAGGTATGAGGTTCACAACTGTGAATTACAGAAAGAGCAATGATAATGTCACAGTCCACAATTCAGAGTCATTACCAACCACTTTTACTTTAACCCCGCCTGCTCAAAGCGGGAAAGGAACATTCTAGTCCTTGCACAGTGTTGGAAATGAGATACACAGCAGAAAGGATCACATATCATGAGAAAAAAAAAAAAACATGGAATCATTTAACAAGTGGGAAAGTCAGTTTCCAATTTAAGAGGCAATCTCAGAGTAGAAAGGAACTCAAGAGACCAGAAAAATGCTCTTGAAATTGTACCCAATAAGGAATCATCCAGGGGCAGCTAAGTGGTGCAGTGACTAGAGTATTGATCCTGGAGTCAGGAGGACCTGAGTTCAAATTCAGCTTCAGACACTTGATGCTAGTGTTTGTGACCCTGGGCAAGTCACTTAACCCCAACGGCCTCAAAAAAAAAAAAAAAAAAAAGGATCATCCAGCCTTTGCTTGAAAAGCTTCAATGATGGGGAATCTATGCGCTTGGGAAGCAGCTGGTTATACCTTTCAATGTCCCTAGCTGTTAGGCAATTTATTCCTGACATTCAGCTTACGTTTGTCTCTCTGCAGATATTATGTCTAGTTCAGGCCTCTAAGGCCTAGCAGAACCAGACTAATTCATCTTCCACATGACAGACCTTCAGATATTTGAAGAAGATGATCCTGTCACTTTGCAAATCTTCTCTTCTCCAGGCTAAACATCCCCAGTTCCTTCACAGGTATCTGTCAGCAAATGCAAGGACTGAGAGCTTAAGGAACACAGTGGGGCCAGAGTAGAATGAGGAAACCCAGATAACAAAGGATCACATAGGATTTGCTCATTCACTGGGCTCTCTACTCTAGCTCTTAACCCTACTCCTCTAGGTCCAGGCAGCTGGAGCTGGGAAACAGATGTACCAAGCCTGACAAAATTAAGATTTTGTTCTATACTTCCGAGATAACGTATTAAATTAGGGACATTTTATTAAATCACACAGTCTACTGACTTCACTCACAAGCAATGTTCAAACAAGTGTCCCTGTTCCCCAGATGAACTGCAAAGTAAAAACCCTGACTGGATTTACAAAATAAAAAATCCTGTCTTGGCAATCTCAGTGATGTTCCATGGAAAAAAACAAAAAGGGAAAATAAAAAGGTATACCAACTGGGGAGCTAAGTTTCAGTCAGGAAGCATATCTTGCAATGAATAAGTTAGGCATTGCCCCACCCCCTCATCCTTTTTTTTTTCCCCTTTCCTGATAGAAAACAAGTTGCATATGAGAAAACATACTTGAAATCTCAGCACCTGGACTGGCTGCAAGAGCCATTTTCTGTGACCATGAGGAGGGCCTAGACATCAGCTGGTGGAGAAATAGTGACATCCAGTGGCCAGTTTAATCAACAATGCTTTTTACTTTTTCAATTGCCCAAGTGGAGGAGGAGGGGGAAGGAAATGTACATCTTGTAAAGATGATAACCCATTGTATCCCTATACCCTACCCATCCCACCCCCCAACAAACATTCACCTCAAGTCTGTGGTTCAATTTCAAAATTTCCCAAAGCGAGTTGCTCAGCAGTGTCATTGGATTAGTAGAACAGGACAACATCGTAGAGTTGGCATGGCACTTAGGAGGAGCATCGAATACAATTCCCTATTACAGAGGAGGAAACTGAGGCTTTAAGAGGCTGTGATTTCCATAGGGTCACACAGGTAGCAGGAATCCAAACCAGGATTCAGACCCCCATCTTCCCAATCCTAAATGTAATACTCTTATCTGGAACATAAAATAGCCATTCCCATGAGTTCTGCTAAGAGCAAGTAGAAATAAATAACAATTTCCACACTTTCTCTAAGTGTTGCTGTATGTGTTGATTAGAAAATGACTGTCACCAATGCAAATGCCAGAAAATAATGCTTTTCATGTCAGAAAAGACATTATTTTCCTTGACTTTCTTTCATGGTTCATCTTTACAAATTTCTTACATATGGTTAATGTGGTTCTTTTTTCAGTGACTGAATTTTTCTTTTTAATGACTTCATTTTGAGAAATGGAAAGCGCATCAAGAGGTGCTTTCTGGTCCTGGCTATGCATATTATAGCTTCAGTTTAAAGTAGAAGTGCACAGAAATTCTGGCTTTGCTTGGGTTGCTCAGTGTCTCTGGGCCTTACTTTACTTACTAGTTTCATCTGTTATCAAGTTTTATTTCTACCTTCACAATGTCTCTCCCGTGTGTGCCCTTCTCTCCAATCATATAGTCACTCTCCCCCTCAACTATAACCCTGCATTACTTTTCACATTACAATAGTCTTCCTAATTGGCCTCCCTGCCCCAGGTCTCTTCCAAACTCAATTCATTCTCTACCCAATTGCCAAAATGATTTTCCTAAAACATAAATCTGACCCTGTTATTACACTATTCAACAAATTCCAGTGACTCTCTTTGACTTCCAGGATTAAATATCAAGTTCTCTATTTGACATTTAAAGCCTTTTGGACCCTCCCTTTTCTGTCTTCTAATATATTACTCTCCAATATGCACGCTATGGTCTTTCTACAATGGCCTGTTGGCTGTTCCTCCCATACAACACTCCATCTCCTGCCTCCATGCCTATGGATCACTGAAGTATGGGTGGTTGTAGGAGGACAGGTGGGAGGACAATGCTAGAGTTCCCACACCCAGCTGCTAGCCTTCCTTCTGAGATTACATTCACTCTACTCTCTCTATGTTGTATATTGTGTTCGATCTATTTCATTTTTTTTCATTTTTAATTTATGGAATAAAACAAGCATTTCTGTAATAAAAAAAAGATAATTGCACATGAAACTGCAAATCTATTGTGCACAACTTGCTATTTCTTTTAAATATATACTAAAATTATTGTGTAAATTTCATTTTTATTCTTCCTCCACTTCTACCCTAGAGATGATTACCATGAGACACAAATATGTATGTTTGTATATATGAATGTATATCTGTATATATATATATATATATGTAAAGTTATTCTATACATACTTCTACTTATCAGTTCTTTCTCTGGATGCAGATAACATCTTCCTTCGCAAGTCCTTTGTAGTTAATTTGTGTATTTATAACAGTCAAAATGATGGACTCACTTAAAATTGTTTGGGTTATATCCTTCATTAAAATGTGAGTTCCTTGAGGACAAGGACAGTGGTGTTTTGTTTTGTTTTGGTTTTTTTGATTCTTTAATTGATTTTTTTAAATTTTAATATTTTATATTTTCCCAATTATATATGAAAGCAATTTTTAACCTGAGACTTTTACAATTTTGAGTTCCAAAATTTCTCCCACCCTCCTATCTTTCCCTCATCATTGAGAAGGCAAGAAATTTGATAAATATTATACATGTGCTGTCATGCAAAACATGCCCATGCTAGTCATGTTGTGAAAGAAGACAGACAAAAGGAAAAGGAATGGGGAAAAATAGCATGCTTCTATCTGCATTCAGACTCTACCAGTTCTTTCTCTGGATGTGGATAGCATTTTTCATCACGAGCCCTTCAGAATTGTTTTGGATCTTTGCATTGCTGGGAATCCTTAAGTCATTCACCACTGATCAACTTACAATGTTGCTGTTACTGTGTACAATGTTTTCCTAGTTCTGATCATTTCACTCTGCATCAATTCATATAAGTCTTTCCAGGTTTTTCTGAAAGCATCCTGCTCATCATTTCTTATAACACAATAGTATTTCATCATAATCACATATCATAAACTGTTCAACCATTCCCCAATTGATGGGCATTCCCTCAATTTCCAGTTTTTTGTCACCACAAAAAAAATCCTACTATCAATATTTTTGTACATACACATCCTTTTCCTTTGTTTTTGATCTCTTTTTGGTATTACTGGGTTAAAAGGTATGCAGTTTTATAGCCCTTTGAGTATAGTTCCAAATTCTCTCCAGAATAGTTGGATCAGTTCACAACTCCACCAACAATGCATTAGCAGGGAGAGTGTTTTTGTTTTTCTTTATATTCCTAGTATTTAGCACAATGCCTGGCACATATTAAGCATTTAATAAATGCCGGTTGATGGACTAACTTTAACCACCACTTGGTACTGCTTATCATTCACCCATCCTGCTGAATTCTAATTTACGTTCTGGGAAGTTACTCTAGTGCCTTGTGCATGTTACTCTGGACAGTGACCTTACAGCCTCCAACTCAGTTGTCTGCGTCAAGTTGTGTGTGAGTTTATGTATTTATCCAATCAAAAAACAAATATTGATCCTTCACTCACTAGCAAATCCCACCTTACTTTACACTAGGATTTATAGAGTGTTTTGAAGTTTGCAAAGCACTTCACAATTATTATCTCATTTGATTTTCCCTCCCGGGAGAGGGGCGCTCTTACTATCCCCATTTTCCAGATGAGTTACCTGAGGCAGGCAGAGGTTAAGTGACTTGCGTAGGGTCACATAGCTAGTAAATATATGAACCTATATTTGAACGCAGCTCTTCCTGACTCCAGATTCCATGCTCTATCCACTGAACCACCTATACTTCAGTGAACCATAGTTTCCTAATTGTGACATAATTGCAATATCCCTCCATAGAATCAGAAAAATATATTTGAATACTTCATGCCATGGGTTTTCCATTGCATAATAGGGCAGTTGGGTGGAGCAGTGGATAGAATGCCAGACCTGAGGTCAGGAAGACCTAAGTTCAAATAGATCTCAGATACTTACTAGCTATGTGACCCTAAGCAAGTCATTTAATGCAGTTTGCCTCAGTTTCTTCATCTGCAAAATGAAGAAGGAACTGTCAAACCACTCAGTACCTCTGCCAAGAAAACCCCAAATAGAGTCACAAGCAACATGACTGAAAAATGACTGAACAACAAGAAGGAAAGATTACTAGCTATTGTAGTATAAAAATTGCATTATGCAATTAGCAATGCATAATAAAACATCTACCAAGCAGGTGTGGACTTGCCCCAAGCCTCAACCCCTTAGCTCCACCCTTCCCCCACTTCCCACAATATGGATGATGCCTTAACCTAGGGGTTCTAGGAATTGTACAGTTTGAGTTTCTTTAGCTCCCCACAATTATGCACCCTGCAAGTGGACAGAGGAGTGCCCTCTTAGTATTGATTTACAAATCCAGCAGAACAGTCTTTAGATTAAGACAAAGAAAAGACAAAGACAGAATTTCTGGAGAAATGCTGGATCTGGGGATGAGAGTATGGAGGATGGGCTATGGATTTGGATAAATTCAGAATCTCAGCTCAGCTTCAGCCTGGAGAAGAAGAGTTGGAGCTAGTTTACTGCCTCCTATCAAATACCTCAGATCTCTTCTAGCCACAAATAACCCACCATAGAGCAAGAGGAGAGAACTCAAAAGTCCTCCTGCCACCCCCACACACTCCTTCTGTCCCCTCTGACTTTGATCTTGGCAGCCCCCTGTCATAGTTGCATCTCTCTCCTCATTTCTCATCATCAGTCCCAGACAAATCTCTGACATTTCAAGAGGCAGCACAGGAGAAGGAGACACAGACTGAGGAGGCTGAATTATCTTTATAATAAATAGATGGTACAAGATAATCTCTAAGGCCCCTTCAGCTCTAAAATTAGAGAATTTTGTGGAATATTGATCTCTGATGTAGATTACAAGTTGAATGTAAGGCAGCCAGACTAATTATTTACTGTTTCAATTAGAAAACCTTTACAGATTTTTTTTACAGATATAAGTAAGCATGTGCGGTAAGAGAATCAAATCCCTTGGGCTTTAGCTCTAAGGCTTTGTTGATGGTCATTTTCTTTTTAAGGAAGTTGATCTTTTAAAAAAATGAATCCAATTCCTCCCAGTTGTGAAGTGTACATAAGTTTAGGCATGTCAGGTTCTACAAAGCAAATATGTCTGTGGCTGTGTCTACATAAACTACTATTTTTATCCACCAATTAATCATTTAGTTTAGTCAAACCACTAGAAATTCAGTCACCCAAAAATCAGTCAATTTGATAGACTGAACTGACTGATGATTTGACTGAATTATTATTTTTTTTTTACTGAAATGAAGGCATGTAAAACAACACTACTGCTCTACTCTCTCCCACAGAGGAGAGCTTACATGTGGGAGAATTTAGCTCACTGGATAAACCTTTCAATTATTTATTGTGAAAGAAAAATAGGACAGGAAGTAAAATATCTATGGCATTTAATTTAAATGTCATCTCCCCCCAAAGTAAGATCTAAAAAAAATGAAGTCACAATAGCATCCTTCTCCCAAAACTGAGCTGGAAAATTGATTGGAGAAAAAAATTATGAGAGAATTCATGAATGATAAGAAAAGTTCACCATATTCAGCCACAAGATTTCTACCATCATCTTAAAATGACTGGAAAATCTCCATATTTTCTAAAGCAATTCTTTTTTAGGTTTTTGATTACACATTATTTTCTTAATATATTTCCTGCAAAATTGATCAATTTGCTATTCCCCATACTCTATATTCCACCTCCCATTACCATCCCAAGCTGTCCACCATATGTGGAATTCACCTCCTTATCTCTATTATAGTAAAATAACTAGTGCTCTTGAAAGTGCTCAAGTGCTACCTCTTATAGGAAGCCTGTCTCTACCCAGTCACGTGCCTTTTTCCTGGATACTTCAATATATTTAATGTTTAATTTTCTGTGTACATATGCATATTGTTTTCCCTCAATAAAGTGTAAGCTTCTTGTGGGCAACAACCATTTCATTTTTTATCTTTGTAACACAGAACAATACCTGCACATAGTAGGCACTTAATAAATGCTTATTGAATGAATGAGTAAAATTATTTTTCCATTTAATATAAGACTCATCAATAATTTGGTCATGTTCTACACATAAAATGCTAAGAGGAGAAAGTTCACACAAAGACGATGTTTTCAATAGTGAGAACTGACTGTCCCTACATTTCTGGAAGAGTCTGTTAGTTTCCCCCTTAGTGCTACCTTAGGTGCTACCTACTATTAAGAGTTCTTCAAAAGGCTAAATAGATTCAGAGGAAGAAAAAAGGGAGAAAGAAAGGAAGCTGTCATTTGATAGTAATTATTCCTCTTCCACTCTTGTGCATTACCCATGCATGTGCCAAAGGTGTTCCCATCTGGGTTATTATTGTTTAGTCATTTCAGCTGGGCCAGACTCTTCGTATTCCCATTTCTTGGCAAACAACCTGGAGTGGTTTACCATTTCCTTCTGTAGTTCATTTTATAGATGAGAAATAGAGGCAAACAGGGTTAAACGACAAGTAGTAAATATGTGAGGTCAAATTTTAACCAAGGCCTGGCACCCTACCCATTGTGCCACTTGGCTGTGCCTCCCAGCTGAGTAGCATGCAAATATAATTTTTTTAAAAAGTGGTTTTCTGCTTCAATCAGTTAAACAGGAATTTTAGCACACCACAACAGCAATGCCCTAAGTATTCAATTTAGCCAAGGTTTTCTTAATCTGAATTTTCCAGAGTGGGACTCAAATGTAGTTGAAAATTAGTTGGTCTACCAAGACACATACCTTGAATAGGCATAGAAAATAAATGATGAACTGGGAAGCAGGGCAATCTATTCAATAATCCCAAGTTGATCCCTAATGCAAATGTATCCTTTTGACACGAATGCTTTGCCCATCAAAAATACTAAAATACCATTGTCTCAGACAAACTCTAATTATGGGTTACTGAAAGTCTGTAACATCTTACTTATGAGTACCTACATGCAGAAAATAAGATAAAAACATCATCAAGGACATCTGTGACCAGAAAAACAAAGCATGATGGAACTTGAAGTCAGGAAACCTGAGTTCAAATCCTGTCTCAGGTAGTTACTAGTTATATGACCCTGAGCAAGTCATTTAACAGCTCCTTGACTCAGTTTCCTCAACTATAAAATGGAGATAATGATAGTACATACTTCATTGGGTTGTTGTGAGGATCCAGTGACATCATATACATATATATATACATATATATATATATATATATATATATATATATATATACACACATTGTTTATCAACTCTTAAAATACTCCGAATTTTAGCTTGTCACAAGAGTTAGGAATAATATTAATGAACAGCCCCATTAGAGCACTAGCAATGAGACTATAGTAAAGAAACTGGAGAAAGTCTTGCAAAGCTTTGGGTAGATCTAGTATAGAGAACATGCCAAAGGGCACAGACAAGAATAATAACTTTTTGGCTTCCTTTTTTTGTATTATCTTCTCCCATTAGAATATAAGCTCCTTGAGGGTAGTGACTATCTTTCTTTTTGCTTATACCTTTATTCTCAGTGCCTGGACATGGTGGTTGACACATAGAAAGCACTTAATAAATGACAGGTGACTTGACCTTATTTAAAACCCTGAAATCGATCACTTGGCACAAAATAGTCAATCTGCAGAATCTATTCAATTCTATAACAAGTCTTTATTAGACATCTACCAGACTCCTAGTATTCTGTTTCAGACCTGACAAGAGAGTGTAATGTAATGGGGCAAGCAAAGAACTGAGAACCAAGAGACTTGGGTCATATTCCTGGCTCAATCCCTGAACACCCATATGGACAAGTCATTTCCCTCTCTATTTCCTCATGTGCAAAATGTGAACATCAGATGTTATGCTCTCTATGAGTTCTTCCAATTCTAAGATCCTGTGAATTTATTTAACTTTCCTGGACCTTTCTGGACCTCAGTTCCCTCATTTGTAAAATAAGAGAATTAGACTAGAAAATCTCTAGTAATCTTTCCTGCTCAAAAGCTTCATGATCCAAGGTCAGTGCCCTTGCAGAGTTACAATCTAATTAGGAATATTAAGTGTAAGAACATGAAATAATACTAATAAAAGAGAGAACATGATAAGACATAGGAGTGTGTGGGAGCACCACTGAAATTTTAGTATGAGGGAAATCAGATAACATGACAAATAGGGGCTTGATGTATTGTTCTTTTATTGTCTAGACAATTACGTGATGGAGAAAATGCTAATAAATCAGATTAAATTTAAATGTATTTCTGCACACTTTTTTTTAAAAGTAAGTTGTTAAACTGACATCAGCACAACACTAAATAAGGGTCAAACAATCTCCGAAGTCCCTTCTAGCTCTAGGACTCTAAAATACAATCTAAATGCTCTAAGTGTACAGAAAAGAACATTGTATTCTATAGAAATCAGGCTAGGCTTTAAGGGAGGAGGCAAGCTACAAACTAAGATGTTTTGCTAGCTAGGTTCATTTGATAATGTGCATGCATAACAATGTATTTTAAAATCATAAATGTGGGAGCTGATAGGGACCTCAAAGATCGTAGGACCCAAGAGCTGGAAGGAAGCTCAGTAGGCATCTATATCATTTCATTAAAATCCCTCCTGTCATAGTAGAGGAAAACGAGTGGTCAAGTAAGGATCCAAAAAGACATCTCTAACTCCAAGTCTAATATATTTTCCAGTTCACCACACTACCTCACTTCAAGGATACATTTCTCTGGTTCTGTCTTAGAAGGTCTGTCTGTCTGTCCATCCGTCCCTCTGTTCCTCCTTCCCTCCCCCTCCTAGAGACTGCATTAATTTCAACCTGCACACAAGATTAAAGCTCTGGAATAAATGTCTTTGGAGTCTTAAAAGTCTTGAAGAAATCTTTTCAAATTCCACGCCAAAGCTTAAAGCTAGCTTTTCCATATTTAATCAAAAGCACACGGGTGCTTGCTTTCAAAGATGTTAGCAGAGAGCCCTATACCCACCAGCAGCAGGCTATAGCTCTTCAAAGTGCCCAGTGGATTGACCTTAGCAAATCATGGAGTGCTTAGAAGCTGAGGGTGCTTCACTGAGCATGGACTGAATGCTGAGCAAATTTTCAATGTCATTTGTCGCTGAGAAGAACTATGTAATGGGTGCTAGGGTCATTAGCTATGATGTATGGAAAGGGAGATGAGAATCTTTTTTCACTTTCTCTTTACTGTTTTCTAACCTAATTGACAAAGAGCCTGGAGAGGAACTACAATTAAGGATTCCTTCCAAGTCAATATGTGAATATGTGTATCTTGTGTAAATAATGTCAAGAAGGGTATAAGGATAGGAAAGGAAAAACTGGTCTGAATTCCTCCCTTAAAGAAAACAGAAAATGTATAGCATCCCCCAAAGGGAAGCCAGGACAAGATAAGAGAAAAAATGAAACAGATAAATTAGATAATCATATTTCTCCTTTCTGGAAGGAATTTCATTAGTGAAATAATTCAGCTCTTTAATTATAAATGGGATCTATTTCATACTCCAAATCTACTACTGATTTCCTGGCTGCTATATACTTCTGACTAGAATGTCAGAGTGAGTCATTTCCTATATCTTGGCAGAGAGCCATATAAAATGGATTCTCATCCAGATAAGGGTCAAACTGAAAATGAATAGTGCTGGCACTGTTCTAGGAATTCTAGCAGTACATATTCCTAGACTGGATTTGCCGTTCTTTAATTTTTCTTGCTATCTTTTGTTTGATAGCTATTTCTGGATATGTCCCTCCCCTACCCCTTACTCTGAGGCTTCTCTTTTAGCAAAGAAAAGCATTTAAGCAAAACCATCCATCAGAGCAAACTACCTGACAGGGTTTGCAGCATTCCACACCTATAATCCCCCATCTCTCCAACAAAAAGAGAGAGATACATTTCCTTATCTCCTCTCCAGAGCCAACGTTGGCCATCATCATCATATAGTTTGGCCTTGTCTGATTCTTCTTTTCATTCACATTGTTGTACTCATCATATACACTCTTTACTTGGTTTTGCTTACTTCATTTCACTTCAGTTCATACAAGCCTTCCAACTTTCCTCTGAATGCCTCATTTTTATCATTTCTTATAGCACATTAATATTATATAATATTAATATGTATTATATCATATATAAATATATGTACTATGTATAATATAATACACATATTAATATATGATATTATATATATATGCCATAATTTGTTCAGCTATTTCCCCAAATCAATGGATACCCACTTTGCTTCTGGTTCTTTGCTATTGCAAAAGCTCTCTGTCATTCTTTTTCAAAATAGACTTCAAAAATTTTCTTTTTTCAAATTTAAAATAACTGTTAATGCTTGCAACCATGAAGAGTAGGGATATCAGGTAAGACAAGTTATCTGTATTCTCATTGGAAAGCCAGCAGTGCTAAGCTGCCCTGTTTGCCAATGGCTGAGTAATTTTCTAAAAGAGACCAGATATTTGTTGTGCCAGGTCAGTGAATAGGAAATAAAAAGGAGAATGACTTGTGACACTTTTATTGAATATTTACTACAGCAAACTGACACATCGAGTGAAAATGAGAGTCATGCTCTGTCCCCAGCCCCAAGGTATTCTGGTTTCAGATTCTGTTCAGGAAGCTTAAGCTTAAATCAGATATACTGATTCTGCCACCCATATTCACAGGTGCCACCCAGTTCTATACCTTCATCACCTCCTTCCCTCATTCTTATTTACCTAGCTACTATACCTCCTCACTATGGTGAACCATTAAAAAGACAAAACTGAGGGACCTTAGAGATTATCAATCATAAATTTCACACTTGGGGAAACTGAGTCCAAGGGAAGAGAAGTGACTTGTGCGATCTGAGTCTGAATCCTGCCTCAGATATTTACTAACTGTATGACCATGAGCAAGTCATTTAACCTCTGTTTGTTTCACTTTCCTTAACTGTAAATGGGGATCCTAATAGCTACCTACTTCACAGGGTTGTTGTGAGGATCAAATGAGATAATATATGCAAAACATCTTACAAACTTGAAAATGCTATGTGAATATCAGTTGTATAGTAGTAATAGTAGTGGTGGTAGTAGTAGTGGTAGTAGTAGTGGTGGTGGTGGTGGTGGTGGTAGTAGTGGTACTAATACTAGTTGTAGTGGTAGCAGGGGTAATAGTGGCAGTAGTAGTTGTGGTAGCCACAATAACAGTAATTGTGGTGGTGGGGATGATAGTAGTGGTGGTTGTGGCATTTGGAGTAGTGGTAGTACCAGTAATAGTAGGGGGAGGAGGAGGAGGAGTCCTAAAAATGTTACGTCAGCTATGAAAGAGGCGTTAGAACTCATCTAGTCCAAGAGTTAGCAAACTACAGTCCCCTAGTCATTGTTTATATGGACTAAGAATGGTTTCTACAGTCCAGTATCTCTGTGCTCCTAATATCCGGTCTATAGACCTTGGGACATTTTGAAAACAGGACAGAGAAAACAGAGGAAAGATAAGGCCCCTGGAATGGAGAAGGCAGAGATATATCACCAAGGAGGCACTGCTTCCTCCTTCCTATGTCATTCCTCCCACTTAAAAGGAGCCCCTCCCATGACTTATCATTATAGGGAAGACAGAAGTCTTCCCAACCTACCACAGGTTTGTACCAGCTACACCTCCAACCTCACCATGGTTTACTCATTGAAGGAACTAGCTGGACCAGGAACAATCCTCCTTCCTTATCCTTAGCCAGACCAGAGTTTAAATACTGCTCGCTTCAACCTGCCCTCTTCCCAGGGAACCTCGGAAATAATTCACCTATTCTCCCTGTGAGAACCTTGCCTCCATTTTACCATCCTGTCACTGGCTTGCCTGGACACAACTTTGCTCCTACCTGTGTAACACACACACACATACATACACACACACACACACACACACACACACACACACACACACACAAGTGAACCCTGATGCTTCTACCAGGCTTCATTCCTATCTTCTTCCATAAGAGAATACAATGGCTTGTCAGGGGCCCTTTGAATATCACTTCTGGAGAGTACAAATTTCCCACCCTTATACAATTTCCTCAGGTAAATCCTCTGTTGTCCCACACTAGTTTTGGTTTCTAGGCTGCTGTAGCATTGCAGATGCCTGCTTAACTTGGTGCTAAACTACAGCCCGTAGGTCTTTTTAAAGTGAATTCTATAAACCAGGTCTTTAGTACTTTGCTGTCTCTAGCTTTTC
>CM053769.1:243859757-243872218 GCA_028658325.1 Potorous gilbertii
GAGAAAATATTACAAGCAGCTAGAAAGAAACAATTCCAGTACTGTGGAAATACAATCAGGATAACACAAGATCTAGCAGCTTCTACATTAAGGGATTGAAGGGCATGGAATATGATACTCAGGAGTCAAAGGAACTAGGACTGAAACCAAGAATCACCTACCCAGCAAAACTGAGTATAATACTTCAGGGGATAATATGGTCTTTTAATGAAATAGAGGACTCTCAAGCATTCTTGATGAAAAGACCAGAACTGAAAAGAAAATTTGACTTTCAAACACAAGAATCAAAAGAAGCACGAAAAGGTAAACAGCAAAGAGAAGTCATAAGGGACTTACTAAAGTTGAACTATTTACATTCCTACATGGAAAGACAATATTTATAACTCTTGAAAACTTTTTTCAGTATCTGAGTAGTTGGTGGGGATCACACACACACACACACACACACACACACATACACTCACACACTCACATAGAGAGACAGAGAGCACAGGTTGAATTGAATAGGATGGAATCATATCTTTAAAAAAATGAAATTAAGGGGTGAGAGAAATATATTGGGAGGAGAAAGGGAGAAATGGAATGGGACAAATTATTTCTCATAAAAGAGGCAAGTAAATGACTTTTCAGTGGAGGGAAAAGTGGGGAGGTGAGAGAAAAAACATGAAGCTTACTCTCATCACATTCGACTAAAGGAAGGAATAAAATGCACACTCATTTTGGTATGAAAACCTATCTTACAATACAAGAGAGTGGGGGAGAAGGGGATAAGCAGGATGGGGGCAGATGATGGAAAGAAGGGCAATGGGAGGAGGGAGCATTTAGAAGTCAACACTCTTGGGGAGGGACAGGGTCAAAAGAGAGAGCAGATGAAATGGGGGGCAGGATAGGATGGAGGGAAACATAGTTAGTCTTACACAACATGACTATTATGGAAGTTATTTTCAAAACTACACAGATATAGCCTATATTGAATTGCTTGCCTTCCCAAAGGGGTTGGGTGGGGAAGGCGGGATGAAGAGAAGTTGGAACTCAAAGTTTTAGGAACAGCTGTTGAATATTTTTCTTACATACAACTAGGAAATAAGAAATACAGGTAAATGGGGTACAAAAAGTTATCTTGCCCTACAGGACAAAAGAGAAGATGAGGATAAGGGAAGGGAGAGATGTTAGAAGGGAGTGCAGATTGGTGATAGGGGTAATTAGAATGCTCATCGTTTTGGGGTGGGGGAGGGGAGAAATGGGGAGAAAATTTGGAACCCCAAATTTTGTGGAAATGAATGTTGAAAACTTACATAAATAAATTTTAAAAAATGTGAGCTTATACAGGAACAGAACTAGTGTTCTGTGTATGTATTCCCCTTGATCAACTTAGTGTGTGGCACACAGAAACCATTTAACAAATATGTATGGGTTGATTGATTGATGGAAATACCTTGGAATCTATTGATTTTTCTACTGTATGAGTTCATCTTAAATCATCTGACTGGAAGGATTAAAATTTTTCTACCCATTTGAATGATCTTTCTCAAGTCCTAAAATTCTGCCAAAATTCACACTATGTTGTTGGGCTGGACCTAAATTAGGAACAACTATAAAGTGCAAAACTAGACATAATAAAACATCCCCCCCCCATAAGTAATAGACACCATTTGTGGCAACAGGGAGGCTTGGGAAGGAGCAATTTCATTTTGGAATATGACTTCAGACTTGAAATCTAAAGATATAGAAATAAATCTTAGCTCTACCACTTCTTCATGAGTGATATTAAGCAAATTATTTAATCTCTCTACGTTCAGTCCCCTCTGTAAAACAAAGGGAATCATAACTGATCCGTTTCCTTTACAAGGGAGTTGTGAAGAAAGGTCATTAGGAAGAGTTATGTAAGTGTGAGTGATTGTCTAACTCTTAATATAATGGTGTTATTACTGATTTTATTCTTATATTTTGATGGAGCAATAATTAAAAAGATCTTGAGAAAAACTACTGTCTTGTTTTTATTCTTTCATAGTTCTTTGGACAATTATATAGGTAAATAAAATGTCTAAAAGCTTTGAAATGTGAGCTAATTTTTTGTAGACTCACTGAAAGCATCATTGTGGACCACTTCAGAAGTAGGGATATCATTGTGGTTTGTCATTACATTCTCATATGATTTGGAGGATTATTGATAATTTACTTTATTTTTAAAATGTGTTTTATTTGATAAGTTTCATTTAGTTCAGCTATGTTGTTCAATTTGTTTCCCTCCCTCTTTCAGAAAACAAAGAATAGGAAGTGGAAAAAAACCATAAAGAACTCAGCAATTCTTTTCATTTAAAAATATTCATTTATTTTTAGTTTTCAATATTCACATTTACAAAGTTTTGAGTTCCAAACTTTCTCCCTTTCCTTCTCCTCTCCCTCCCTTGAGATGGCATGCCTTCTGATTACCCCTTAGTCCAGTTTTTCCTCCCTTTTATCATCCCCCCCCTTATCCTCTTCCCCTTTACTTTCTTGAAGATAGATTTCTATAACTCATTATCTGGATATCTTATTTCCCATTTGTATGTAAAAATAATTTTTAATAGTTGTTTTTAAGACTTTGAACTATAAATTCTCTCCTTTTCCACCCTCATTGAGAAGGTAAGTGATTCAGTATAGATTATACATGTGTAGTTATGCAAAACACTTCCAAAGTCTAACTATATTTCCTTCCATCCTATCCCACCCCCCAATTATTCTATTTTCTCCTTTGACCCTGTCCCTTTTCAAAAGTGTTTGCTTCTGACTATCCCCTTCTCCAATCTGCCCTCCCTTCTATCATCCCCTACTCTTATCCCCTTCCCTCTACTTTCCTGTAGGGCAAAATACCTAATTCAGTGTATATGTTCTTCTCTCCTTAAGCCAAATCCAATGAGAGTAAGATTCCTTCTCATCTTTCCACTCTTCCTCTCTATTATGAAACCTTTTTCTTAACTATTTTATGTGAGATAATTTACCCCATTCTGTCTCTCCCTTTCTCCTTTTCCCAATATATTCCTCTCTTATCCTTTTATTTTATTTTTAGATATCATTCCTTTACATTCAACTCACCCTGTGCCATCTATCTATCTATCTATCTATCTATCATCTATCTATCATCTACCTTTCTATTTCCTCCAACTACCCTAATAATGAGAAAGATCTCATGAGTTACAAATATCATCATGTAGGAATGCAAACAGTTCAGTTTTAGTAAAGTCTCTTATAATTTCTCTTTCCTGTTTACCTTTTTGTGCTTCTCTTGATTCTTTTATTTGAAATTCAAATTTCCTATTTGACTCTGGTATTTTCATCAAGAATGCTGGAAAGTCCTGTATTTCATTGAATATTCATTTTCTCCTCTGAAGGATTTTACTCAGTTTTGCTGGGTAGGTGACTCCTGGTTTTAATCTTAGTTCCACTGACCTCTAGAATATCATATTCCAAGCCCTCTGATCTCTTAGTATGCACACTACTAAATCTTGTGTTATCCTGACTGTAGCTCTACAATGTTTGAATAGTTTCTTTCTGGATGCTTGCAATATTTTCTCATTGACCTGGGGATGCTGGAACTTGGCTACAGTATTCCGAATTTTCCTTTTAGGATCTCTTTCCAGAGGTGATTGGTGGATTCTTTCCATTTCTATTGGGGCAGTTTTCCTTGATAATTTCTTAAAAGATGATGTCTAGGCTTTTTTTTTTTGCTCATGGCTTTCAGGTAGTCTAATAATTTTAAAATTATATCTCCTAGATATATTTTCCAGGTCAGTGACTTTTTCAGTGAGATATTCCACATTGTTTTCTATTTTTTCATTCTTTTGGTTCTGTTTTATAGTTTCTTGATTTCTCATAAAGTCATTAGCATTCATTTTCTCCGTCCTAATTTTGAAGGAATTATTTTCTTCAACGAGCTTTTGGAACTCCTTTTCCAATTGGTCATTTCTGCTTTTCAAGGCATTCTTCTTCTCATTGACTTTTGGGACTTCTTTTGCCATTTGGGTTAGTCTGTTTTTTAAGGTGTTCTTTTCTTCAGTATTTATTTAGGTCTCCTTTAGCAAGTGTTGACTTGCTTTTCAAGATTTTCTTGCATCACTCTCATTTCTCTTTACAATTTTTCCTCCAGCTCTCTTATTTGATTTTCAAAATCCTTTTTGAGCTCCTCCATCACCTGTGACCAATTCATATTCCTCTTGGAGGCTTTTGATTTAGGAGCTTTGACTCTGATGTCTTCATCTGGTTATATTCCTAGATCTTCCATGTCACCAAAGTAAGATTCTGTAGTCTGAGTTCTTTTATGATGTTTATTCATCTTCACAGCCAAACAGCTGAGTTCCTAACTCTGTCAAGTTGGGACTCTGCTTCCAGTGAGCGTGGTCATAGAGGTGAGTATAATATCTCAGGCTTCACAGGTTTTGTTGTATCAGATACTGGATCCCCCACTGTCAGTGGCCCCAGAGCTCTGGAAGCAGCCTCTGTTGCTGTTTCTCTAAATGATTCAGTCCCCTGAGGCCTGCTTTGGCCCATCTGTTTTGGAGCAGTCCATGTCAGATTATGCTTTGCTTCCTGCATGGTTCATTAGATCCTTCCTGTCCACTTTCCAAGTTGTCTTGAGCTGGAAATCTCTTTCACTCTGTCTTTTTGTGACTTCTTCTGCTCTAGAATTTGTTTAGAATCATTTTTTACAAGTCTTTTATGGGCTCTCTGGGGGAGCTTTTACAGGTCTGTCTTTCTACTCTGCCATCTTGGCTTTGCCCCCCTTCAATAACTTTTCTATCAATATTTTTATTTCTTCTGCTGGGTCTCTATATTTTGAAAGCTTTTTGTTTCATATAGTTTGAGGTTATGAGTGGTATGGAGACAACTATCAAAAATATTCTTAAGTTTTTACAAATTTAAATTATATCTGGGCAGTAAATCTCTTCATGATTAAATAGTCTAATTCTGGTATAGTTTATTAATTGAATTACCAAGGGTATTTTGAGAGATTCTATATTTGTAGTTTGGAGATTTGTCATCTGGTGGCTTATGAAAAGAAAGCAAGCTTCTTGCTTGATAGATTGATGTATTGATAGATATTTAGTAGATGCTAAATTTTTGCTGTCTTCAGTGGTATGTGTCAAATTTCCTTTCATTCAAATGTCTTCTATTATCTATCCCAAATCTTTCATGATTTCATTCTGTATTGTTAACCTAAACTTACATTTGTACTACCTTATCTGAATGACTCAGCTATGTGTTCAGTTTTTCCTTGTTGACATGTTATTGTATTGATATGTATATTTGTCATGGAACTATTATTGATCACATTCTTGGATTTTAGCCATGTCATAGGCTCTCTATGAAGGCAAGTCACTTTTGAAAAATATGGTGGCATACGTTTGTTTTCCACAAAATAGTATCTGTTTGTTCTAAAAGTATTTCTATTCTCCTTTTCAAAGAGGCGGTGGTGATCTTTTCATACCTACTTGGTGGTGACCAATCCTGTGCTTTATTAACATCTTACAGGTTTGGGTTAGTACTCCTAAATCCGTTTACAATCATTTTATCTCATTAAAAGCATATGTTAAGTCTAGTATGATATATATATTAATTGGTCTAAATATGCCTTCCTGTTGTAATTTTACTTCAGTATGTCAATCAGTCCCTTTAATTTATATTAAATGTCTCTTGCTTAGAATAGGCCTAGCTGTGTATAAATATTGACTTTCCAATTGCTTCATTGTAACCTCCAAATTCAGTCATAAATCCTTTAGTCTCTATTATTTCTTGACTCACATTAAAGATTTTACATTTGTTGAATCCAAAGAATATTTAGATTTCATTGGAGAATGAAGTAGTTGTTTAATGTACTTTTATGGTGAGCCATAGTTGATAAAATACTTGCACATCAAATGACTAATGTAATGTTTTGTTTCAACTTCCTTCTTGACTTGAAAACCATACTTAATTTTATTCAGGTGAGATGACAATGTATTAAAGACTTGGCAGAATCATAGAAGACTTAAACTGTTTCCCTGGAAGATGCTCCATTTTCTATCAATTGTTTGAAATTAGCAGATTGGTAGCATGTTTAAATAAAGAGCAGTTTTCCATGCGGACATCATGTACTGTGATATTCTTACTTTTCTTGGATCTATTTTATATATTTATAGTATATGAATATATCATGAGTGTGGAACTGAGTCAAAGACTTTACAATAATCAGTAAAAGCAGTATAAATGTTATGTTGCATTCAGATTGCTTTTTCAAAAGTCACCAAAGTGATAATGAATGGTTCTTTAAGCTCCTGGGACATTTTAGCACATGTCTTTTGATCCTCAGTCAATATGTTGTTTTCTCATAAGCATTTATAGATATTTTGAGTTTAAAAAGCTGTCAATGCTTTATATAAAGTACACAAATATATAATTGGCCTATAATTGGAGGACTCACTTATGTTTTCATATTTTGCTATTAGATAATGTGATGTTTGCAAAGTGGATAGAGTGCTACACTGATTGCCCTACAATGATCTACAATATATTGCTGTGTAATTTGGAACTGGGGTATTGTTAATAAAAAAAGGCAGTATATAGCACTTGTCTGTGACTACTAAGACTTGTTTCCAATTTTCTTATAATTCAGTACTGCTACCCAATACAAATATTCATCTCTTTAGTGCTTTTCATACTCATTTGGAGTTTGCTCGTTTTGGTAGTCTGAAACAAAGGTTTTCCATGAGATGAGTTTCTGGCTTACTCCATTTTTTGTTTTCGTTTTTTTTTTTGGTCCTATTCATAGTACCAGACCATGAAGGCATGCTACTTGCACTGCTGTCTTTCTATCAAGTTGGTCATAATGCTCATTCTGAAATAGGGCCAACCTGTAGCCTTGTGCTAGTCCTTCTATTTCTTAGATTCATCAGACCAGGAATATCCCAATGATTGATGTGTCAACCCAATCAATAAGTTATTTCCAGAGGCTACCTGGCTGAGTAAAGCCAATCACTTTTAGCCTGCTGGATACTATAATGGTCTTTGGGAACATACAGAACCCAGTGTCCCAGGGCACATCACCTGACTGGCCTTCTTTTATTTTCCCCTTTCCATCACTGCCCTTCCCTTTCAGTTCAGTCACCCCACCTTACTTAGGACATTGACAATGGTTGGACTTTGAGGGAAATATTATCGCTATTGTTCCTTTCACTTCTATTCCTCTTTTTCCTCCTCCTATCAAATGATCAAATGAGGTAATGTTTATAAAGTACTTAGCCCAGTGTCTGGCATATATAATAGATGCTATATAATTATTCATTTCTTACTCTTCTCCTCCTCAATACTACCACTACTATTATTCACAACTTATTTCCATCATATCAGCTATCCACACTTGGGAGATTTTAATTATATTTATATTTTAGGGAGCTTTTGTGTTTTAACTGCCAGTAGAAAGGTTACATGAATGAGTTTGCTCATTGTAATTACTGTTCATTTGAAGGTGTTCAGAATTATGAATCTTAGGAGACTGTCTGGAAATGTTGCCTTCTTTATGTCTAGACTGCTTTGGATACATCTTTTTTTCCTTGGGAAAATAAAAGCTCTCCATCCAACTTGGCTATTTTATCACATTCATTATTTTTGAAACAGAAAGTCAAAAATGTGTGAAAAACAGTATATTGTATTTTCTTCAGACCATGGGATGTGATTCCTCTGTTAGCAAATGATTTGTGAAGGAGAGCAGGTCTACCTTTAGTGGTTTTTTCCCCCTTCAGCTACTTGCTACCCAGCATGGGGATGGAAACGTCATTTTTAAAAAATGTAATTTTAATTGCATGTTCTTCTGGAGATTCACCAAAATTGCTGGTTTAATTTCCCAGGGGAATGTGTTTCAGCCCTTCATCGAATATGGAGAATGTCTCCTGGCTGACAGAAAGGGTAGATTTATTTTCTTTCCTTTTGGTGAACAGTAGTAACCTTGCACTAGCTGTTACTGGCTAGAAAATGAGCAAGCTGAATTCCTTCTCTGCCTTTTTCCCTGCTCATTAGGTTGCCCAGAATATCTAACACGGACTGTCTCATCCTCTCATTTGTCCTAAGTATATGACACATTCTCAGAGGTATCAACATGGAAATGGAATCAGGTCTCTCTGTGCCTATCAGACAGCCCAGGCCCTTTGCTTTCAGTATCGCTTTTCAATGTCTATGAGCATGTGACTGTGTCAATCCTACTCTTTATTGCAGCTTGAGATAGTGAGAGTCCACTGCCTGCAACCTTATTTTCTTACGTACAACACAGATGGAGTAGAAGTAGACACACTCAGCTTCTCTCCCCTTACCCCCACCCCTGCTGGAGAGGTACATCACAAGGTCATATGCTGCTTTGTGATAGACAGTGTACTTACTGGAAATAGGATGTCAGAATGTATTTCATTTTCTCCCTCCATGTATATACTGTAGTTCCCTGTGCATAAGGTAATTTCACATTGGGGCCCTACCATAATTCTAATTTTGATTAACAAAATGTACCAGACCCAGAACTGTCACATGCCTCAGGGATTTCCTGGCCCCAACGATTTTACACATACAAGGTGTCACATTCGTTTTTCCTTCGGTAATTCAGAATGATTAAGCCTACCTTCTAAGAAAAAGCTGAATCTAGCTTCAGGAAAGCTTCAGTCAATTGGAACTCAGATCAACACCACTTTCAATTAACTAGAATTTTTTACGTAATTGAAAGATAATGGAATAATTGTGAATATTCATCTTTAAGGTGATCTAAAGAATGTTCTGGTTAGGTGGAACCAGAGGGATCATTTTATAAAAACTTTCATTTAATGGATGAGGAAACTGAGGCTCCAAAAATGATTTATTCAAGGTCACAGAGCAAACACAAGTAGTTTTTCTACTATACTATGTTGTCTTACTTAAATTATGTGAAAAGGAGGGGAAAGAGGAAATAATTACAAATCTTTAAAATCTTTCATTAGGAATGTTAAAAAAACTAACAACAAAATCTTAAACTTCAAAATGTGTTCTTATTTCAGGGTACTCTTGTCCTAATGTCTTGTACCTTCTACATCTTCATCCATAGATAGGGACAAAATACATGGAGACACTTTCAGATCTTCAGTCACCCAAGAAACATTAAATTTTGTTCACTCTATTGTCCTGGTTAACACTTAGAGTTACCTCCACATCACAACAAAGCGTCAGAAGAGCACTTTGACAGAGTCTATGGAAATTGTCCTGTGACAATCACAGGGGATCTCTCTTTTAGTCGTGGCTGGCAAGATTCTTGCTAGGGTTCTCCATACTCCAAGACTGATCCTTCCCCTGGAAGATGGTCATCTACCTGAGAGCCAGTGTGACTTCAGAAAAGACCAAGGAACAGTTGATATGGTGTTTCTTGCCCAGCAACTCCAGAAGAAATTGCAGGAGTAGAACAGAGGTCTGTACATAACATTTATAGATATGACCGATGCCTTTGACCCTATTAGTCATGAGGGCTTATGGAAAATTATGTCAAAATTTGGTTGCCCAGACAAGTTCATCAATATTGTAAGTCAATTTCTTGATGGCATACTTGCCCCAGTTCTGGATAGAGGATGATGCTCTCATGCCTTCCCAATCACCCATGGAGTAAAACAAGGCTGTGTTCTTGCTCCCATGCTTTTTAGGATGCTATTTTCAGCCATGTTGTCAAATGCTTTCAATGAGGGTGATCAAAGCATCAAGGGCAGCTACCATACTGATGGTAAATTCTTCAATTTAAAAAGGTCTACAAGCCAAGACAAAAGTGGAAGGAGTGGTGGTGCATAATTTTCTGTTTGCAGATGGTTGTGCACCCAGTGCAGCCTCTGAAGCTGAGATACAAAAAAGTATGGACCAGTTCTCTACTGCCTGTGCTAATTTTGGCCTAATAATTAACACCAAGAAAGCACATTAGCCACCACCACACCATCCATACATGGAACCATCAGTTACAACAAATGGAGTAGTGTGCTTTCCAGAGATGTAGACAATGAAGTTGAGGCACACATTGCCAGAGCTAGCTCAGTGTTTGGGAGGCTCTGAACAAAAGTTTGAGAGAGAAGAGGTATTAGATTGACTACCAAACTGAAGGTCTACAGAGTCGTTGTGCTGATCTCATTGTTGTATGCCTGCAAAACATGGACAGTCTGCCATCGCCATGCCAGGAAACTGAATCACTTCCATTTGAGATGTCTGAGGAAGATTCTGAGGATCACCTGGCAGGATAAGGGACCAGACACTGAGGTCCTTGCTCAAACTAAACTACCAAGCGTTCAAACTATGTTTCAGAAAGCACAACTCTTATGGGCTGGCCATGTTTTTTGAATGCAAAATGTACATTTGCCAAAAGACTATTATGGAGAATTTTTATGGGGCAGGAGATCACATGGTGGTCAGAAGAAGCAATACAAAGATACTCTCAAGGTCTCTCTCAAGAACTTTGGATTTGATTGTGCCACCTGGGAGACACTGGCACAGCAGTGCTCAGCATGGCATGCCCACATCAGAAAGGGTGCTATGTGCTTGAACAAAGCCGAATTGAAACAGTACAAAGGAAATGTAAGATGCACAGATTTGGAGTAACCACCCCAAATGTTCACAGGGACTATCTGTGCCTAATCTGTGGTAGAGCATTCTGAGCTCATATTGATCTGATCAACCACAGTCATACACACTGAAACTTGACTTTATCATGGTGATGTCATTTTGGTCCTCTTCAAGAATGAAGGACAACACCCAACCATGTCAGGTTCTGCTAGTCTGGGAGGGAGTATAGGATCATAGCATTATAGCTAAAAGGGACTCTAAGATCACCTAGTCCAGTCCTCTGATTTTACAAATGAAGGAACCAAGATGCAGAGAGGTGAATTTATTTGCAAGTGGTCATATCGGTAGGTTGTGTGAGAGCTGGGATTTGAACTCAGGTTTCCTATACTCTTTCCCCAACACAAGTTATATCTCAGGGAGTTGAGTATCTTTCCAACAACTCATGCATATCTAAATTCAAAGGGACTTATCACCATGTTGATTACATTTACCAAATCATAGCTGTGATTTCATTTGGAATAAACACCAATTCCAAAGAAAGCTCAGTTCCTTTAAGTATTGCAACATATTTTGTCTTAACTATGGTAGGAAACTACACGAGGACAATGCCAATTCCACAGTTTGGATCAAAAAGTTATTTCTGGTTAATCTAACTAGAAAGTTCAATGAACCTGCAAATACTATTCCCTAACCTAATTCTGTGAGAATTCCCTCTACAAACACAGATGAAACCCCTTAATGGCTTAGCAGTAAAGTCTTAGGGAGTTGACCAAGACATAGATGTTAAATGACTTGCCCAAAGTCATGTAGTTAATTTGTACTGGAAAAATGCTTTGAACTCAAGTCTTCTTGACAATAAATCCAATATTCTGGACATTAGAGGCTTCTGCCTCCATGTTCTCAAATATTCTTTTTAATTAATAGTTAAAGTAACTATGAGTAGTAGTGAGCCTAAATTCTGGCTCAAGGGGTAGAATGTTAACACATCAAGGTATGTGGGTAACCATCTGACTGGGTCCACTGTTTTTGGACCTTCTCTGCAATAAGGCAATCTTTATACCTCCCTCTGATTGATTCTATTCCCCATTCTCCCCAGGAGCTGTTTAAAGCCATATTTTTTTCTTTTCAAGAGACCACAAAACCTTTCTCCCAATTTTTGTTGCTGATGTCATTGTCTCCTACTTTACCTCCCCAAATGGGGGACATTAACGGTAAATTTTCTCTTTCCCCTTCCTCCTCACATCAATGACTCTTAACATCATCCTCTGTTGTCCCCCCTCTTTGGTCTCAGATAATGTAGTGGTTCTTCTTATCAAGGACAAATCTATCGTCTATCTATCTATCTATCTATCTATCTATCTATCTATCCATCTATCTATCTATCCATCCATCCACTCACCCATCCATCCATCCATCCATCCATCCATCCATCTGTCCGTCCTTCCGTCTGTCCGTCAGTTGATCTATCTATCTATCTAATCTATATCTTCTATTCTCTAGACTATTTCCTGAAGCCCTTTCCCTCTCTCTCTTCCTATTCCTTTTCCTCTCCTTCTCCTTCTTCCTAAAGAGAGTTTGACAGAGTGCTGGGATTAGTCTGGACAATCTGAATTCATAATCCTACCTCAAACATTTTATAACTCTGGGATGTTGGACAAATCAGCTTACTTTTCTGAGTCAGTTCCCTCTTCTGAAAAATGAGGTGGAGGGCTAGATGGACTTTATTATCCTATTTACTAAGTCTGTTATTCTATGATTTCCCCCATTCTACTAATTTCTTTTCTGCTGCCTACAAGCATGCCCAAATTAAAACAAATCCTCACCAGATCCCACTATCTTTGCTAAATACCACCCTATCCTCTTAGGCATCTAGGTGGCACAAGTGTGTAGAACACACACAT
>CM053769.1:243881727-243897436 GCA_028658325.1 Potorous gilbertii
GCAGTTTTATTGGTGTGGCTCTGGATAACTGAATTTAGGTAGAATTGCCATTTTTAGTACATAGGCTCATCTACCCATGAGCAATGAATATTTCTCCAATTATTTAGGTCTCTATTTCCTTGAAAAGTGTTTTGTTACACAAAATTGACCATATATTGGGGCATAAAAACCTCCAACCCAGTAAAGAAAGTCAGAGATAGTCAATGCATCCTTTTCAAATCATGATTCAAAAAAAATTATATGTAATAAAGGGCCATGGAAAGACAGACCAAAAATTAATTGGAAACTAAATAGTCTAATTCTAAAGAATGAGTGGATTAAGCAACAAATCATAGAAACCATAAAAACTTTATTCAAGAGAATGACAATAGGGAGACAACCTACCAAAACTTATGGGATGCTGTGAAAGCAGTTCTTAGGGGAGGTTTTATATAATTGAACGTTTACACGAATAGAAAAGAGAAAGAGAAGATCAATGAATTGGGTATGCAACTGAAAAAGCTAGAAAAAGAACAAATTGGAAATCCCCAATTCCAAATTAGAAATACTGAAAACCAAAGAAGAAATTAAGAAAGTTTTCGATCTAATAAATAAAACTAAGAGTTGGTTCTATAAAAAAAATAAAACTGATAAAACTTTGGTCAATTTGATTAAAAAAATGATCAATATCAAAAATGAAAAGTGTGAACTCACCTCCAATGAGGAGGAGATTAAAACAATAATTAAACATTACTTTGCCCAACTGTACGCCCATAAATTTGACAATCTAAGTAAAATGGAGGAATATTTTAAAAATATATAAATTGCCCAGATTAACAGAAGAAGAAGTAAAATACTTAAATAACCCCATCTCATCAAAAGAAATTGAACAAGTCATCAATGCACTCCTTTGGAAAAAACTCTTCAGGGCCAGATGGATTTACAAGTGAATTCTATCAAACATTTAAAGAACAGTTAATTCCAATACTATATAGATTATTTGGGAAAGTTGGCAAAGGAGTTCTATCAAATTCTTTTTATGATACAAATATGGTTCTGATACCTAAACTAGGAAGACACAAAACAGAGAAAGAAAATTATAGACCAATTTCCCTAATGAATATAGACACAAAATCTTTAAATAAGACATTAGCAAAAAGATTACAGTGAATTATCACATGAATAATACACTATCATCACATAGGATTTATACCAGGGATGGAGGACTGGTTCAATATTAAAAAAAACTTTCAGTATTATTGATCATATCACCAAAAAAATTAACAGAAACCATATGATCATCTCAGATGCAAAATAAGCTTTTGACAAAAACATTCCTATTGAGAACACCAAAGAACATAAGAATAAATGGAGCCTTCCTAAAAATAATAAGTACCATCTACCTAAAACCATCAGCAAGCCTTATATGCAATGGGGACAAGTTAAATGCATTTCCAAAAAGATCAGGGGTGAACAAGGATGTCCGTCATCACCACTGTAATTCAATATGGTACTAGAAATGTTAGCTTTAGCAATAAGAGAAGAAAAAGAAGGAATTAGAACAGGCAAAGAATAAACTAAAATTACTACTTTTTAGACAATATAATAATATGCTGGGAAAATCATAGAGGATCAAGTAAAAATCTGCTTGAAATATAAACAACTTTGGCAAAGTTGCAGGATACAAAATAAACCCACATAAATCATCTGCCTTTCTATATATTACTAATGAAACCCAATGGCAAGAGACAGAAAGAGAAACATCATTTAAAGTTACACTAGGTACTATAAAATATTTGGGAGTCTACCTGCCAAAACAAACCCAGGGATTATATGAACACAATTACAAAACACCTTCCTCACAAATAAAGTCAGATGTAAGTAATTGGAAAAACATTAATTGCGTGTGAATAGGTCAAGCTAATATAATAAAAATGACAATTCTACCTAAATTAATTTACTTATTCCATATCATAACAATCAAACTAACAGATAATTATTTTCTAGACTTAGAAAAAATATATCAAAATTCATCTGGAAGAAAAAAAAGTCCAGAATATCAAGGGAATTAATGAAAAGAAATTCTAGGGAAGGTGGCCTAGCCATATCAGATCTCAAATTATATTATAAAGCAGCAATCATCAAAACCATTTTGTACTGGCTAAGAAATAGAGGGGTAGATCAGTCGAATAGGTAAGGTACTTGAGACACAGTAATCAATGAATATAGCAGTCTACTGCTTGATAAACTCAAGGACCCCAGCTTCTGGGATAAAAAATCACTGTCTGACAAAAACTGCTGGGAAAACTGGATAATTGTGCAGCAGAAACTGGGCATGGACCAATGCCTGAGACTACATGAGAAAAAAGCCCCAATGGATGCACAATCTAGTTATAAAGGCTGAAACTATAAACAAAGTAGGGGAGCAAGGAATAGTGTATTTGTCAGATTTATGGAGAAAAGAGAAATTTATGACCAAAGAAGAGATAGAGAACATTATGAAATGTAAAATGGATAATTTTGATTACATTAAATTGAAAAGTTTTTGCATAAACAAAGCCAATGCAAACAAGATTAAGAGGGAGGCAGAAAACTGGGAAAGAATTTTTTCAACTAGTATCTGTGATAAAAGTCTCATTTCTAAAATATATGGAGAACTGAGTCAAATGTACAAGAATACAAGTCATTCCCCAACTGTTAAATAGTCAAAGGATATGAACAGGCAGTTGTCAGAGGAAGAAATCAAAGCTATCTATACTCATATGAAAAAAATGCTCTAAATTACTATTGATTAAGGAGATGCAAATCAAAACAACTCTGAGATTCAATATCACACCTATCAAATTGACTAACATGACAAAACAGGAAGTTGATAAATGTTGGAAAAGATGTGGCAGAATTGGAATTAATATTCATTGTTGGTGGAGCTGTGAACTGATCCAACCATTCTGGAGATCAATTTGGAACCATGCCCAAAGGGTTACAAAAATGCACATACCTTTTAACCCAGTAATATCGCTTCTAGGGCTATATCCCAAAGAGATCATAAAAATGGGAAAGGTCCCACATGTACAAAAATATTTATAGCAGCTCTTTTTGTGATGGCCAAGAACTGGAAATCTAGGGGATGCCCATCAATTGGGGAATGACTGAAGAAGTTGTGGTAGATGAATGTAATGGTATACCATTGTGCTATAAGAAATGATAAATAGTCAGACTTGAGAAAAACCTGGAAAGACTTATATGAACTGATGCTGAGTGAAATGAGCAGAACCAGGAGAACGTTATACACCATAACAGTCACAGTGTATGAGGACTGCTTATGATAGATTTAGCCTTTCACAGTAATGCAAGGACATAAAACATTCCCAAAGAACTCTTGAGGCAAAATGCCATCCACATTCAGAGAAAGATCTATGGAATCACAACATTGTTTTCACGGTTTCTCCCACTCATTTTAATTCTTCTGTGAAACATGACTAATGTGAAAATGTGTTTAATAAGAATGTATATGTAGAACTCATATAAGATAGCATGCCATCTCAGAAAAGAAGGATTAAGGGAGGGGGAGAAAATTTAAAACTTATGGAAGTGATTGTTGAAAACTGAAAATGAATAAATTAAATTTTAAAAAAAGAAAAGTGTTTTGTAATTGTGTTCTTATAATTCCTGGGTGTGCCCTGGCAGATAGACTCCCAAGTATTTTATATCCTTTGCAATTATTTTAACATATCGATAAAGTGCAAAGCATGTTTAATTACTTATATTGATACATAACAGTAAGTTTCTAATAAATTATTTTAAAATATATACCTCAACTTCTTCAATTCACTGATTTTCATCAATATTGTCTGAAAACAAACTGAAACACACGATTTTTCACTTTTTTCTTTCTTTTGTTCAAGTCTTCTTGTACAAAATGACTAATATGGAAATGTTTCACATGATTGCACATATATAACCTATAACACGTTGTTTACCATCTCAGGGAGGGAGGAAGGGGGAAGAAAGGATAAAATTTAGAACTCAAAACTTCTTTTAAAGTACTAAAAATTGTTTTAACATGTAATTAGGGGAAATATTATTTTAAAACGTTAAGCAAACAGCACCATAGGAGTTGATTTGTTGTAATATTGACTATGATAAACATATCACAATTATTAAAACACTATTGTAAAAAATTCCCCCAACAAAGTAGAAAATAGTAGATCAAGGGAAGAATCACTCCCAGGCAGAGTTGGTTCTATTCTATGTCTAAGCACAAAAATTTACATTATTTTACACTTATTCATCTATTGGAGTACTTAAAATAAGTATTTGCAAAAATATATATATTTTGATACTTGTTCATCCATGTTATAGAAGATTTTGGAAAAATAGGGAAATTCTATGAAGGACTGGATAAGACCCTGGGATTTAGATCAACATGAACTTTGACATTCATTTACTTTGATGCAAACGTGGGATTAAGTAAAAATAGTGAGAAATAGATTGGAAAATTGGGTCAGGAGTAAGCACTGGAAAAGTTCAAAGATATATAGACTACCCCAGTTTCATGAGTGCTTCTGTAAGAAAAAGATCAGTAGGTACTTGGCAATGCAAACACTGAATAACACCACCACCATCCCAAATAAAAGTAATTATATTTTAAAATACAGAAAATAAGTCAATACTGATGTAGGAATCATTCCAAAATCTTTGCACAGTTAGAACACTGTCTTATCAGAACATAAATCAAAATTAGTAGCAAGCTAAAAGAAGCAATGAAAATAAAGCAAAGATATAATATGCAATCGAAACAACTCAGTTTTGACATTCAAGCAAGTTATTGGTAAATAAAAAAGTAGTAGATGGAAGAAAGTACATAGGAAAAGACTATAATAATTTCACATGATATAAGTAAATTATAATAACAGGCAGACCAAAAGAGACAAAAAAACCCAAGAATGAAAATACTTGAATTTCTTACCCATTAGAAAGAAAAGTGTGCCAAATGGAATACCAGTTCAAAATATAAACTAATTTTCAAATTTTTACAGAGAAGAATAATTCCAAAAAAAATTATGGAAAGGTTTTACCTCAAAAATAAAGGATAAAACTAATTTTTAAAAAACTGATTAGTCAATCAACTCAGCAAAGTCATTCCAAAGGGTTTTAAGAATGAAAATTAAAGGACAACAAAGAAAATAAATAGAAAAGATCTGCAAAGATTCTTTTTTTATTAAAATGTTTCTACTATAAATGACAGTACAGCCACACATTTGAACTCTTACCATCATAGTCCTAGAGGTACTATAGAGGAAGCTGAAATGGTACAAAAGAAAATATAGAAAAAATAAGTCAGATTAAACTAAATGTACATGGAGATCTGTGCTTAAGAAGGTATAATTTGAGGTAATTGAGGGATTGATTCACAAGATATAGGAAAGAGAGGAAGATATGAAAGCCATAGAAATCTCAGTTCTTATTTAAATTTTTTAAAAAACAAACTGAAAGAACATCTACCATCAACTTATTTGACCACTTTTCAACCTTTTTTTTAGAAGTACCTACATACATATTAATAGCATCCACAATAAAAGTATTAATAACGAGCAGGCAAGATTCCATTTGTTTTATTCCATAGTACACTACAACTCTACCATTACACGTTTGACTAAAAGGTACAGAAAAATTCAGTCTCCTAGTGTGTGTCTTAGTTAGCGACTATTTTTTAAATGCATCCTATTCATTACAGAAAAATGATACTTCCAAGTCTCTCTTTCACTGTGGAAGCTTAAAGGTTCTTTTCTTACCTACATAGTAACATCATTCAAAATTTCTTGAGGCATAAAACAGGGATATATTTGCTTACCAAAGATATCTGGATGAAATTCAGAGCTCAACCCAAGTTGGAAAGGGCTTCCCTTTGAATAGTAAGAGCCTCCAAAACTTTCTGATTGTGTCGGACATTGTCCTGGTTTCATCGAACACCACCACATTGAAAAGCCTCCTGGAAAATATTCATAACCACTGAAAAAAGTTGGGTAGTAACCATACCAAACAGGAAAAAAATTAATGAATATCTGAGAGAAACAATATAAATGTACAAGGAATTAAATCCATATTAAAAAGGAGAGCAAGCTACATTGCCTTGAGGATGCTGGAAAGCTCTTTTACTTACCCCAAGCATCTTTTAGAAACAGAGGCCATCTTTTTTAATGCCAGTACCCTACTAGTGTTAATATATGACTATAAAGCTTGGAACACAATAGTCTCTAAAGAACTGGAAACGAGTATCACACAAAGGGCAGAGAAGATGCACATGATGAAAAAGTCCCAACCTTAAACACATAACAGACAAGGAACCTTGAAGAAAACCCAGCATAAAGAAAATCATCAGAGAAACATATGACTAAAAAAGAAGGACAAATCACATGACAACTTGCAATAGGTAGACATCTTGAAGATTCCAATGGTAGAACTGCAGTGTAAGAAAAAAGTGCCCAGCACATTGGGTGGACCCTCTGCCATGAATGTACAAGAGGAAATACATAAGACATGCAAAGGATGGTCCCCCATGGAGGGATTATGATCAGTCTCATGGGAAGGAACATCCACAAAAAGGTAGTCACAAAGCCATTAGAGCATTTGAATTTAATCAGCATAATGAATTTCCCAAGTAAAGAATGAAGAGTGTACTGCTATTTTCACATGCCAATTTTCTAGTTAACTGGTCAAAATGAAGGATTCCAATTACATACCATTTTAATGTATTTTTCTCTAACCATTGGTGGAAAGGTGATTTAAATGGTTTACAAACTAGGTACAAGTTCATTCCTTAAAATGAGTTCTAATTTTTTTCCCTCAAGTACATTAACAAAAATAAGCTGAGAAACATATATGAGAGCTCAAGTACATAGAAGTCTAATTCAGAGGCATGCAAGCATATTCAGAATCATTCAGATTTTATATAAGATGCAAACTATGCCTATAATAAAACAGATAAAGAATTCAACTAAATCTGTGTTTTCTCTTTGGCATTGTTTTTGCAGTTAAAGAAGGAAATGCTTTAAACATTTGTACTCTTCCGGAAATTCCTTCTCTCCACACCCCACTCCTCCACTACAACTGCTGTTCTATAAAACATTCATTTGCCTCAGATTATCCTGGATTTTAGTTTTCTTTGTGTTCTTCCTAAAGGTTGCTCCCAATCTTTTGTATCAGTCCTTAGGACCAAGAGATGACAGAGGTTTTAGAAATGATATTATGCTGGTTGCGTTAAACTTCTGCACATTGAAGAGTTTCCTGGAAGATATTCATAAACACTGGAAAAAGTTTGTTTTAACCATCCATACATAAAAAATTTATGAATATGTAAGACAAACAATATGATGTACAAGAAATTGGACCCATATTAAACAGAAGGAGAACAGACTGTATTGCCTTGAGGATTGTTGCAGTTCTTTTTATGAACCCCAAACTTACCAAACTACCAGAGGTTTTAGAAATAAAAAAGAACCCTTTAAAAATCATCTTGAAATCATTCACTAGATAAGGAAATATAGGAACAGAAAAAAGAAAGAAGAAATTACTTATACAAGGTCAAACAGCTACCAAGTGGCAGAAATGGAATCCAAGCTCTGCTCCTCTACCTAAGGTACCTTCCAAAAGAAAACATGGCATCATTGAAATACAAATGGCATTATTCCATTGGGAAGTCTCTTAGTTAGACAAATCCACAAGATCTTTTGCTCTAAGAGTGAAATCATAATCAGACTATAGATTTGGAAGTATTGAAAAATAATCCCATTCTTGAAGTCTTTTTCAATATAATTTAAATTCAGCAGAAAATGGGCAACATTTTCTTGAGATTCATAGCATGTGGTCTGAGTCAATCATGGCAGAAGGAAAACCAAGTCTGTGTTTTGAACTTAATTCTTACTGCTGACCAAAGACATGACCCATCTTATGAAAATATGAAATATAAGATACAAATTAGATAGGTAGAGGAATAATACTGTGAATGGATTCTCACTTAATTCAAATAAGGGGGTGAAATGAAGGGGAAAGTATCCAATTAAGATGACTTGAGCAGAAAATAGGAAGAACATAACCAAGCGACCTTGAACAAGTCACTAGAGATACCAATAGTATCCTCTGCAAAAAGTTGACAAGATGATTTCCAGTGCCAGTTTCAACTCCAAATCATTTGATGCTAAAGATAGCCCTAATCTATAGGAGTACTGAGGAAAACTCAGAATAACACAAGACTTTCAAAAAACAATGCAAAAAACAAAATGTGGATTTATGTTGTCAAAGTTAGTTGTAAGAAGATAAGCAATGAAGAAAAATGGAAATATGGACAGACAATAGCAGAAGAAAAAAACTACCCAACTTCTTTTGCATCAAGAAGAAACATTCAGACTAGAAAGGACCAACTTAACATTGATAATAGGAAATTTAATTCTGAAAGAGATGAAAAGATAGTAAGAGAAAACCTGATTTTTATTTTATTTTATTTTTTGGTTCCCAAACTGTTCCTTTGGTGTAGGTTGGGAGCTCTCTATTTTGTTAATGCAGTTTTGCAACTTCAGAGAGATTGCTGAAGTAGGGAGAGGTTGAATGACTCACATTTGTCCAATATAAATGCAGCCAGAATGTGTGGGACCTGAAACCAGGTCTTCCTGGCTTTGAGGGCCAGCTCTCTATTCACTACATCAAGGAGTCTCTATTAATACATTATTGTGTGTTATTTATAGCAATATATGTAACAAAAATAAGACTGTTTAAACATGGAACAAAATGGACTTCAAGACTTTCCTTTTCCCAAATGACCCAAAGAGCCTTCCAGTAAGCTTCTTCCTTGTTTCTAGTGTTAGTATTAATTCAGATGTTAAAGATGCTACAACCTTGTGAATGCTTTAAAAAAAGACTTTATATTTATAGGACTATCCTAGGGGATAAATACAATGACCGAAGCTTCATTAAACATCCTTTCACAGTTTCCACAGCCATCTCTGTTTTTTAGAGCTAGTTCAGAAGGAAAGACAAGTCAGTGTGAGATATTTCAGGGAATTCAGGGAAGTCAATCTGGTGTTAGAGTAAACTGTAGGAGGACACAGGATGAAATAAATGAAGGTTTTCCCAGCTACTGTTGCTATTGTGTTTATGCAACACAAAATAAAAGACAAATTTGGTAATTATACCCTTAATTTGATCAATGAAGAAAGACAATCAAGATAATTGGTACTCTTCCTTCTTCCTCACATTCCATCAGTCATCAAGTCTTGTTGTTTTCACAACTCCACCTCCTATGACCCATAGGTTGCCTATTTCGGTAGTTCCTAATAGGTCTCCCTGTCTGAAGGGAGTTGTGCCAGTATATGATTTGACCCCAAAATGGTAAATTATCATCATATTATGGGACAGATATGGTATTCACAGTTCATTATATCTATCTAAGGGTTGGGGTATCTGACGATTGAGACTAATTGAGACTAACTTGATTTTGCCTGTAGCCCTAGAACACAGAGAGGCTAAGTAAACCAAGTTAGAGATATCAATGAGTCAGTTTGTCCCTTTTCACGTGGATACAATAACTTCTGAGTGAGTTTCATGAGGCAAGTGTAAGGGGAGGGTGATTTTCCATTCCCAGCAAACTCCAGCTGTGCTCATGTTCACTCAGACCCAGAGCAAAAGAGCAAAGTGCCTTCCCACCTCCCACCCCCAGGTACTTGGAAATCAAGCATCAATTTAATTCGTGTTAAGTAACAGCAAGAATTGCCATAGAGTCTGCTCATCTTCCTTTCATACTGCCTGCCTGTGTCCTTAAAGCATGTGGAACAAGGAGCACACTGTCTCCCCTCCAGCCTGAAGGAGAACATCTTGAATTTCAGCTCTGGCCATCCCTCGCCTGAAAAGATGCTTCCATTAGGAATTAGAGTTAATGGGATGTTAAGAGCCCTGCTGAGTAATCACTCAGATGACTATTCTGCATGTGGGTACATGAGAGTACATTATGTTTGCTTTCAGAGTTGGGAAAAGCTCATACTAATGTCACCAGGTATTATCAGATCATAAAACCACAGAGCCAGAAGTGGAAGAGCGAACAGAAAGCCATTATTCTGACTCATTTTATTGATAAAGAAACTGAGGCCCAAGACTCAAGATCACATAGGGAATAAGCATCAGTCAGTTAACTTTCAGTTGAGTTTCTTCAGTCAATGTCTTATTAAGCTCTTAATATATATGCCAGGCCCTGCATTAAGCAATAGGAATACAAAAAAAAAGTCAAAAACAATGCCTACCCTCAAGTAGCTCACATTCGAATAGTGGAGATAACAGGTTAACAACTATGTGCATACAAAATGATTCTGCTTCATTTTATTGCCTTTCCTCTGTTGATTATTTGTTTATACTTATTTGCATATTGTCTCCTATTAGATTGTGAGCTTCTTGAGACCAGATGTAAACTTTTGTCTTTCTTCGTATCCCCAATGCTTAGCATAGTACCTGGCACATGGTAGGCACCATGTTTACTGACTGACTGTCCCAACCCAGTCCTATTTCCTAACCTGTCCCATTGCAATCCAAACTCCAGGGATGAAAGGAACAGTAACTTGGCATTGGAAGTACCAGAATTTTCAGAAGGTCAAAGGAATATCAACTCCCATTTTTTTTAAGATCTTTAAAGTTTACAAGGAACTCTTCTTCTTTTTTTTTAATTGATTTTATTTATTTTCAGTGTTCTACAATCACTACCATATAACTTAGATTAATATTTTCCCTCCCTCCCCCCACCTCCCCTCTTCTTACCTGAGATGGCATACAATTTTATATAGGTTCTACACAAACATTCTTATTAAATACATTTTCACTATAGTCATGCTGTGTAGAAGAATTAAATTGAATGGGAGAAATTGTATAACAAACCAAAATATAATACACACAAAAAAATTATCTGCTACATTCTGCAATTGAATTTCATAGTTCTTTCTCTGGATATGGAAGGCATTTTGCCTTAGAAGACCATTGGGAATTTTTTTAACTCCTTGCATTGTTACAAAGTTCCAAGTCTACCAGAAAAAACTCTCATACACTGTGGTCATTGCTGTGTACAAAGTTCTCCTGGTTCTGCTCCTTCTGCTCAGCATCAGATCATGTAAGTCTTTCCAGGCCTCTCTGAAGTCTTCCTGTTCATCATTTCTTATAGTGCAATAGTATTCCATTACATTCACATACCATAATTTATTCAGCCATTCCCCAGTTGATGGGGCATCCACTTGATTTCCAGTTTTTGGCCACCACAAAGAGGGCTACTATAAATATTTTTGTACATGTGGGACCCTTTCCCATTTTTATAATCTCTTGGGGACACAGTCCTAGAAGTGATATTGCTGGGTCAAAGGGTATGCATATTTTTGTAGCCCTTTGGGCATAGCTAGCTCCAAATTGCTTTCCAGAATGGTTGGATCAGCTCACAGCTCCACCAACAATGTATTAGTGTTCCAACTCTCCCACATCCTCTCCAACATTTATCATCTTCCTGTTCTGTCATGTATGCCAATCTAATAGGTATGATGTGGTACCTCAGAGTTGTTTTGATTTGCATCTCTCTAATTAAAAATGATTTAGAGCATTTTTTCATATGACTATAGCTATCTTTAATTTCTTCCTCTGAAAACTGCCTGTTCATATCCTTTGACCATTTATCAATTGGTGTGCTCTTTTCTTACAATAGTTCTGTTAGGTAGAGATCGTCCCTCAGGCTTCATATGATCCTTTTAAAACTTGTAAATTGATATATCATGTAATAGAGTTATAGTTATCCCTGCTTTCAAGGACTATAACTTATCTAAGCTTTACATATCTCCTAGTACCTAGCACAGTGTTCAGCATGGAGAAAATGCTTGTTTGTTACATTATTTTTATTAAATTGTATTCTTTTTTGTATTATATTATGTTTGCTATATTATACTGAATTTATACAAGGTTACAGTCTCCCAAAATGATTTATTTCCAGGGCAATCAGTTACACACTCTGTTCCTTGTCTGCAGAGGAACTTTAATACCTTTCTGCCATTTTACTTACATGGTACACTTATCAGAAAAGGAACTAGGAAAAGTATGAGTGGCTCATCACACCCCACCTTCACTATTGTAGAGAATTAAGAAGCCAAACAGCATATCCTACTGATGTGGCTTCTTTTCATATCTGTAGGGCATCACATTACTACTTCAGTGAATCCATTAGCATGGATACCATTTCCACAAAATGCCAATCATCTGCACCTTCCCATTAAATTTAATAAACATAATTTTAGTACCTACTGTATGCAATTCATCATGCTTTTACAGGGTAATTTAAGACAAAAACAAAACAGTCCTTACACTCAAGAAGTTTACATTTTACTTAAATTCTTCTTGTTCTGTATCATTCTTGTCCTTCCATCAAGCCTTCCTAGAATGCACCCAATTCACTATAGGTTTTCTGCCAGGTTATTATTTTATGCAAGGTGCAGCCTGAGTTGTCTGTTATCTCTTATGCTTGTTACATGACTGGTCCACTTTTCCCCCCAACCATACACATCCTTGACGATGGCGTTAGCGTATTTCTTGCTTGTGTCTCATCATTGGTAATAGGCTACAGTCTACTTTACACCCACAGTGTTTGTTTTGTTTACTCTTTAGGTCACCTACAATCATGATTTTTCTGAGACTGTAGGGTTCCACAACTCACAGCTAAGCAGCATCTATGATAGATAATTTGTGATGGAGAAAGGTTTTTAAGTCAGGGAGCAGCTTCAGACTATTAAAAGCACCAGTCAATTTCCCAAAGCAATACAGCCCACTCTCTTCCTCATATTCAATTCTGGATATAGTTCATTGTCCATCGTGGAATACTTGTTCTAGATATATTTATTCATGGTCTAATACAAATTAAATGAACTAACCTTATTTATTGGGGTCTCATTCTGGGAAATGCAGAGTAAGAGAACCTTGACTAACCCGAATGCTTGGGGGATGGGTGTTAGGGGACACTCAAATTTCTAATTTGTTGACTCTCAGAAAAACACATGTTCAGACCTTTACTGTTGTTCTGCCTTTGTACTATTCTTTATATCTTCCTAAAATGTAATCTTCCATAGTCACAAAGAGTCATAGTGGGGTCTTTACATCTTTGAAGTGTGAACTCCTTGGGTCTTGGGGCTGGAAGGGAACAGAGAAATTACCTAGTTCAACCCCTTTTTGAACAAAAAAAATTCCAGCTGTACCATCATCATCAAGTGGTCAACTAGTTTTTGTTTTGGAAACTCTACTTTTGATGCAGAGAATTCAACTTTAGGTAGGAATCTAATTGTTACAGAGTTTTTCCAGACATCAAACTCAAATCCACCTCCTTGCATGGTCTTCTCACTGCTCTAAGTTCTGTCCTCAGAGTCCAGCAGAAGTATAAACCATTTTTGACATAGCATTCCTTCAAATACTTAAACACAACTATCAGGTCTGCCCTCCTCAACCTTTTCCTCCTCAAGTTTCCTCTTCTCCAAGGTAAATAAACCCCTTCTCAAATAGAATCATCTAGATGCATTCATTCACTATGATGACCACTCTTTTCTTAGCACTCTCCAGTTAATGAATGTCTTTCCTAAAATATGATTCCCTTAATTGAATATATTACTCCAGATTTGTTCTAACTGAGGCACAGCACAGCATCTATGGCCATCTAAGTCTTGGGCACTATGTCTCTCTTATTTCAGCATAATTAACTTTCTTGGCTACCATATCAACCAAGATACATGGACAAATATATCCCATTTAGCTCTCAAACTAATCTTCTAAATAATATACTGACCACATTGTGATCACCCTTCTGTTCAGTGAATTCAATTAGCTCCTCATCACCTCTAGTATCAAATACAAAAGTCTTTGTTTGGCTTCTAAAACCCTTACAAATCTGGCCCCTTCCCACCTTTCCAGTCCTCTTACTCCCTCATGTCGTCTCCTGGTTCTCATAAACAAGAACAGTCCTTTGTCTTTCTTTGTATTTCCAGCTTCGCAGCACCTAGCACATTGTAGGTCCTTAATAAATGTTTGATGACTTGACTAGACATGAAGAGAATTTGTAGACCCCTAAAATCTCAGATTTTTTCAGAAAAATTGCTCTTGTGACCTACCTTTTATCTGGTACCTGTAAACATGATTTCTAGAACTCAATTTCTTACATTCATTCTTATTAAAATTTGTCTTATTAAACCCAACCCAAAGTTCCAGCCTATCAAATTCTCTTAGGATCTGAACTTTGGTCTTGTGCATTAATTCACCCTCTGACTTACACTTCAAAGTAGGAATTTGTCCTGCCTGGCCCCAGGTGGAAGAATTAGAAGAAATGGGGAAAAAATCTACAGAGAGGTAGATGGAAGGCTCCAGGCAAGGAAAAAGAAAGGAAATGTCACAGAATGGAAAGAGAGCTTGACCTTGGAGTCTGAGAGATTTGGACAATCCTGGTTGTGTGACCATGAGCAAGTTATTCTACTTTTCAATACCCTAAGCAACTTTCTAAGGTTACAAGTTGCAGAAAAGCTCCTGGTTTGAACTGATAGAGAGTTTTGCACCAGGATTCCCCTTCACAGATAAAAGCACAGGTTTTTTTTAAATGAATGAATAACAAAGAAGAGAATGGATTCTCCATCACTGGGTTAATCTTCCAGCAGAGGTTAAATTATCATTTAGGATGCTGAAGAAGCATTTCTTAGACATGTATGGGTAGGACTACATGAACTCTGACATCTTTCTAAACCTGTGATTCTGATTTAAGAGATTTTAGGGCTGGTATTGAACAGGAAAGAATCATTGAAAGCTATTTCTGTCTCTTGTTTTTTATTATTTTTTTAAAAATACATTTTCTGGAGGGAGCAGGCAAGATGGTGGAGTAGAAAGATTCACATATGCTAGCTCCGAACCCACAGCCCATGGATCTCCTGTAAAAAGAATTCCCAACAAATTCTGGAGAAGTGGAAGTCTCACAGAAACAGAGTGAAGTAGATTTCCGTTCCAGAGAGCCCTGAAAAACTGAACCCAAATGTCTGTTGTGCACTGGACGGGAGCAGAGCCCAGCCCTGCCCTGGCCACGCGGCAGAGGAGCACATCAGGGCAGACTTCAGGGATGGATTCTCCAGCTGCAGGAAGGTCCCTCCACCCACAGACGCGCAGGTCAGTGAGAGAGATGTCTCGGTTGGCTGACAGGGGAGTGGGGTGTCTCCATAACTCAGGCCCACTCGAGAGGCAGCAGCAGAGGTGGCAGCAGCCAGAGGCTCGAGAGCAGGCAGGAGCTCAGCAGGGGCTCCATTATGGAAGGTCTCTGCATAAACCGCTGAGGGAACTGAGCCTGGGAGGCGGCCCTGCCCCTACCTGAGAACCTGATTTAATCTTACCCTGAATAGCAGCCAGGGCTGCCACTGAAAGCCCTGAGGCTGGGGAGCAGCATTTGAATCTCAGACCCAAAGCTCTAGCTGGGTAGATCTGGGCAGAGGTGGAGAGGACTCTCAGAAGTCAAGTAACTGGCTGGGAAAATGCCGAGAAAAGGGGAAAAAAATAAGACCATAGAAGGTTACTTTCTTGGTGAACAAATGATTTCAAGCTTCCTCTCTGACAAGGAAGAAAACTGCTTACCATCAGGTAAAGACATGGGAGCCAAGGCCTCTGTATCCCAAACATCTGAAATAGATATCCAATGGGCTCAGGACAT
>CM053769.1:243905275-243916705 GCA_028658325.1 Potorous gilbertii
AAAATTTAACTTCCCAAGACAAGAATCAAGAGAAGCATGAAAAGGTTAACAAGAAAGAAAAATAATAAAAGATTCTCTAAAGCTGAACTGTTTATATATTACTACATGGAAAGAAAGTATTTTTAACTCTTGAATCCTTCCTCAGTATTTGGGTAGATGGAGAGATTGTACATACACACACACACATACACACACACACACATAGATAGATAGAGAGTACAGGGTGTGTTATGTCAGAAGAGGTGATATCAACACAAAAAAATAAAATAAAATAAAAAATTAAGGGGTGAAGGGGGAAAATTCCGGGAAGAGAAAGGGAAAAATGGAACGGGGCAAGCTATAACTCATAAAAGAGATAAGAAAATCTTATTCAATGGAGGAGAAAAGGGAGAAGGAGAGAGGGGAATAATGAAGCTATGCTCTCCACATGTGGCTGAAGGAGGGAATAACATGCTCACTAAATTTGATATGAAGATTTATATCACACCATAGGAAAGTAGGAGAGGAGGCAACAAGTGGCGTGAGGGGAATGTTAGAAGGGAGGACAAACGGGAGAAGGGAGTCACTAGAAATAAACACTTTCCAGAAGGGACAAAGTCAATTGTGGGGAAAAAATAAGGGGGGATAGAGTAGGATAGAGGGCAATATAATTAGTATTACACAACATGATTATTATGGAAGTCTTCTGCAAAAGAACACATATTTAGTCTGTATTGCTTCCCTTCTCAATCGGGCTGGGGAGGAAGGGGAGGAGGGAGAGAAGTTGGAATTCAAAGTATTAGTAACGAATGTTGAGAAATTTTATTGCATATAATCGGGAAATAAGAACTACAGGGAATGGAGTATAGAAATTTATCTTGCCCTACAATAAAAGAGAGAAGATGGGCATAAGGGAAGGGTGGGGTGTGATAGAAGGGAGGGTACATTGAGGGAAGGAGTAATCAGAATGCAAGGTATTAGGAAGCAAGGGGAAGGGAGTGATGGGGAGAAAAATTGGACATGTTACAAAGTGAGGTAAAAGCAATTAGTATTAAAACAATTGACTGAATTAATTACTGAGAATAAATCAATGACACCTTTAGTTTGGGGAAAAAGAATTTCAGTCTAAATATCCTAGAGGAGGGTAACCTCGGGTAAAATTTGGCATTGATGGAAAAGTTAAAGTTTTAATGGTAAATTTGATTTTATGATTGCTATTTAATCAGGAACTAAAACATGTATAGAAAGATATGTAAGCCACTTAAGACTTGCTTCAAAAGATGTTCCTTAGCTAAAGTGAAATTATAATCATATTTGAAACCTAGTTATTGGAACTTGCCATTTTTAGATTCTATGGAACTATTAAGTGACTATTCTTCTGAGTCTAACTTCAGGTATAGGTAGCCAGAAAGGCAATCTAAGCCTCCAATCCATGATGCCAGTAAGCTGGTGAGATCCTGGTATGAACCACAAAAGGTAATCTCATGGGAAGGATGGGAGAGCAGGCTGTTCAGCCTGGGCTGAGGTAGGATTCTCCTGACTCAATTTCCCCACTGACACCTGGCAGACCTTAAGCCTGACTGAATGCAAGTGAACAATCTAATCCTCCTGGAATTGACATGAAGTTGGGGAGATGTTGTATCCCTACAATGTCCCTACTCTTGGTAACAATTTCCTGTAGTCAAAAGGTTTGTAAGCTTAATACCAGATCTATTCAATTATAGATTATAGGTAGGGGAACATCCGAGGTTAATTCTAAAATTAAGCTATTAGGCATAGGACTTTAGACCAACAACAAAAAGTTAGGGTCCTTTAATTATTAGTAATACTGTGGAGACAATTAGGTCAAGAGCTTGTGAAGTTAGCAACATAAATATTATTTGTGTCTCAGTTGATTAATGTTTAAAAAAAAATTCTTTTGTGGTCCATATTGTAAATGCTTTAAAAAGAAGTATCACCTGACCCAAAGTTTGAATTGTTTTATCTGTTATAAACTGTGTTAAAAATGAAAAATAAAATTTTAAAAAATAAATATTAAAAAATAAAAGAAATCATTTTGGTACTTACATGGAAGTTGAAATAGAGTGGGGAGAGAAGACTTTGCCAGAACAATTAGAAGGCAATGAGGCTGTTTATCATCTTCTCAGGATACTTTACCACATATGCCTTGTTGATCACAAAAGTCTACATATGTCTGTTTATAGCTGTAGCAGCAAGCACCCTGACACATCTGGGATGACCTACTAGCACAGGTTCTTAGATCTGTTTTTCTAAAACGAAAGCTACTTTTGAAGGGGCAACAAACAGGGCTTCTAAATGTCTAACCATAAGCAATACATACATATAGATCAACAGAGATTCAAATGTCTGACCATTATATACATACATAGTTACCAGAGAGAGAAGCACTAACATCTGGGTTTTCAAAGCCAGAGGGAGGGAGGGGCTTAATGGTTACCCAGGGTCTCATCTGGCACATAAACCTTCTTCCAAAGAGCAAGTTCCCAAAGCAAAACTCACCTCAGAGTATATATACATTTTTCAGAATCCTAGGCCACCATGACCCTCATGACCCAGTGCCTCATTAATTAACAAAATGTGTGAGCCTTCCTACAAAACAAGCTTCACCTAGTCAAGCTTCCCTTATTGGGCTTCACCTGAGGCCTATTAATGGGTGGGGAGATCTTTAACTCATACATAATAAGCCTCCCCTAATCAAGTAACTCTCATTAACATTACAATAGCCCTATTTATACTTAGCATAATCATTTCTGCCATAGTTTTGGGGTTTTTTTTTTAATCACTACCATAAGTCAATCAACAAGCATTCAGAATGTGCCAGACACTGTGCCAAATGCTAGGAATACACATATAAGCAAAAATGATAGTCCCCGCCCTCAAGGATCTTATATTCTAAAAGGCAAAATAATACATACAAACTAAGCTGCAAGGGGCTAGGGAGGGGAATGGTTGAGAGGAGAGAAAGTACCCAGCTGGGTGCAAGGTGGACACAAAACAAGTTTAGAGAGGTATAGTCTGGTAGGAAGGAAGACAAAGTTAGCCTGGGTACCCTCATTAAATGGAGCTTCTGCAAAGACCTCTCTCCTCCAATCAGAGGGAAGCAGGGGGTACTTCCAAGGTGTGTAAACATGTTTGCAATTTCCATATCCTTGACTCATTCAAGTTCACAACCATTTGTTAAGCACCTGCTATGTTCCAGGCATTATGCAAGTGCTAATCACAGCAGTTATTTAATTCTTGGTTTCAGTGCTGGCCCTAACCTCAGGCAGGACACCCTCATAGCACCTTATTGGCCAGTTAGAGCACTCTCCAATTCCTTTCTGTTTTTGCTATTGCTGCAACCTCTCTGAAACAGGCAACTTTGATTTCACACTTGCCAGAGACAATTTAATGGTATCTGATTTCAAAGAATCTCTTCACTGATTCTTCATCTGTATATGTGATGAAAAAGAATCCTCTTCTCTCATGTGTTTTTGTGTCCACAGGAAGTTCAATATTTTCAGTGGCCTACAAATACTCCCAAATATTGTTTCATTTGTTTTTCAGATGCTTCTTTACTCAGTTTGTCCACAAATATTTAAGAGGGATCTTTTCCTATTAAAACGTTGGTCCTTCAGGGTGGGGGCTATCAGCTTACCACCTAGTTTGTGTTTTTTCAGTTCTCAGACCAATGTCAGCCCTGGCAGCACCTTTGACAAATGCAATTCTAAATCTTGTTCTTCCAGCAATCGATGACATCTTTTTAGTTATGCAGTCTACAACCTCTCCAAAATGAGTCAGATATTAGCCAGCTCTTTCTTGCTTGTAGCCTAGCTTAGCCCTCCAGTAAATATTTTGCAATTTAAAAACAAAAAAGAAAATGAGATCAAAGGGTTGTACAAAGAGCTTTATAAATGAGTACTTAGTGCCATTATTCTTATCTCCACTTCATTATTCAGGTAAATTAACCCCTTCACTCCTCTTTCCCAGCTAGTGCTTTGCCTCAGAGATTACCTTCCACTTACACTGTGATTTGAAAAATTCGAGATAGAATTTCTGGGGAATTAATCATTTTATTAATAATACCAGAATATTATTAATAAAAGAGGTCACTGGCACTCTCAAATGCCAAAAATCCTTCAAGGAGGTGGGGTCACAGTTTACATGCCCTTGGAAGAGCAGGTGTTCCTGAGGGTGGCAATCAACTCCTATTGGTTAACAATGAAAGAATGATTATTACAATGAGAAGAGGGCTCACTCCAGTGAGAGACTGAGTGACATCATGTCATTCTTGGACAAAGAAACTATCTCTACATCCATACCACTCTCAAGCTTGGGTAAGCCTAAACAAAGGATCTACCTCCACCCAACTTATTTGAATAGAACAAGATAGGAAGAAATTTCACCTTGGATAAAATCCTTGTAAGGTTGGGTGGCATCTGACAAACATGCAGCACCAATGTAATATTCACAGTACCTACAGCAACCATGAATATGCCTGCACAATTCCAAGTTGCAAAATACAACCCATTCTCCACGTGGAAGACAGAACCAAAACATTCATTCAGATACCAGAAAGCCAAATCCATTATAGTAACAAAAATCTATACACAATAGCAATGCAGAGAACAACACCAGCCCCAAGCCTTCCCCCTGCTGGGCTTCCCACAAACCAGCTCCATTAGACAGACCACAAGCAGGCTCTCAAACAAAATGCCCTTCTCACACTCATGGTCAGCTGTGGACTTTTGCTTGCATCCTTCAATTCTGACAGCTCTCTCACTAATTTCCTCTCAACTCTGCTCTAGTTCTGCCTCTTCTTGTTCTATTCTTCATGTTCCACTAAGCAAGCTGCTCCCACCACAAGCTCTGTGTGACTCCCCAGACAGATCACATAGGCCTATTAATGGATAGGAAAGATCTTCCCATTAAGAAACAAAATTACATGAACAATAAGCAAAATTACATTATCAATGTACAATAATTAAGCAGAAAATTAGTTCAAATTTCTGTGACAAAGCTTTTGAAATGAGGACTTCAAGGAAAGGCGAGGGGAGAGGGCCATGAACTATGGATCTCCCCAAATCAGTGGTTATTATAATTTCTCTCACACTGCATATCTCTTATATGTACAGTTATTTGAATGCTATTTCCTCCATTAGAATGTGAGCTCCTTGAGGGCAAGGACCATGTTTTAGTGTATCTTTGAATGTCCTGTGCTTAGTATGGTGCCTGGAACATGGTAAGAACTTAAATATTTGTTGACTGACAAATGCTTATTGGCTGACTTTAAGGTTTGCAAAGTTCTTTATTCATGAGTTCATTTGCTTTAGAGCATCTATGTGGTATCCACTATAGACAGCCCCCAGGTCTTAGAAGAGTCAGGAAGACGTGAGTTAAAATCCTGTTTCAGACACTAGTTGTTTGACCCCAGGCACATTCTTTAACTTCTCTAGACCTCAGTCTCAATCTGTGCTGACTAAGTGTAATGGTAAGGGAATTTGAAGATCTTTCCTGCCCCTTATTAGTCCCATGTGACCTGCTTTGAGCTTTGGCCCAGCCCACAGCCTGAGTCACCTGGAGTGGATGGTGGGAGGAGTGTGCCCATGGGAGGAGCAGGAAGGGTGGAGGCAGAACTGGGAGAGAATGAGGTAGAGCTGAGGCAGAGTGGCTAGCATGAGTGAGAGAGGGTGGAATTTTGCCTAATGGGCTTCATTTGTGGAGAGGCCTGAAGGAGGGAAGGCTTGGGGATGATGGTGCTCCCTTTATTGGCAGTTTGTACAAAGTTCATCTTTACCATGATGGAACTGGCTTTCTGGTATCTGAATAAATATCTTGGTTTTGTCTTTGAGGAAGAGAGTTTAAATTTTGCAAATTTACCATGGAAATACAAATGCATATCCATAGTGGCTGCTGTGGGTATTGCATTGGCACTACAATGAGGTGATTGGATTAAAGTTCCAAGGTCTCTTCTGGCTCTCAGTCTATAATATGATATAATACTTTGCTTTTAAACCATACAGCAACACTAAAGTATTCAGACTTTGGAAAGAAAAAAGGATTTTTGTAATAATAAGGAGATAGCATAGCTATGATGATGAGAGCTACCATTCAATATAATAAGCATGAGATGACCTACAACCCCTACTAAAGTTTGTCTCTATTGTTTGTTCATGTCAAGTAGACCCAGGGTTTGGAAAGCAACAACAGCAGAGTTTAAGCTGCATCAGGTTCTAACAATCTGGAAAGGCTTTGAATACAACCATAGAAAATAGACTGTATATCTCTTTCTTTTATCTAAGGAGGGGAAGTGGGACATAAATAAACATTCATATATGCTGGGCCCTATGTTAAGTGTTTGGGTTTTTTACAGTTAAGGAAACTGAGGCAAACAGAGGTTAAGTGACTTGCCTAAAGTCATGCAGATAATAAGTGCTTGAAGCCAAATTTGAACTCAAGTCTTTATGACTTCAGACCCAGCACTCTTCACCAGGCCACCAGCTGCTTCTCACAGGGCTAGATGAGCCAAGTGCAAAGAATCAACACCATTAAAATGGCCACCAGGGAATGAGTTTTCTGGGCAACAATTCAAAAAGACCATTTAGCAAGACTCAGGGAAGAGCAAATGTAAGAAATATTTTAAATCTTTAAAGTTTAAGATAAAAGATACCCACATTTAATAACCTTTACAAGTCTTATTGGGTTTTTCCATTCAAAACTTCACATCATGGTTTCTCCTCTCCATCTCTACTGCTGCCATCTTGAACCAAACCCTCATCACCTCACACCTAAACTACTATTGCTGTTGTTGGTTGTTGATGGTTGTACTTCTCAGAGGACCAATGACATTGGAAAGGTGATGTTTTGACTTGCGAGTGAATTGGATTTAACTGAGGCAGAGCCATTAGCCTCACTCTCTCCTTCAGAGCCATCCAGGTCCAATGGTATGGCATGATCAGGATAACTATATGCAATGGGAAATGGTCTTTTTTACCTAAAGTCTTTCCTAGGTCTCTGTTTGAGGCAATACCCATTCAGTGATTAAGGTTACGTAAGAATTAAGGTAAAAGATGGCCCCTTTAACCTAGTAAAAAAAAATGATAATCAATCTGGGAAGGGAAGACCCTCAGGGTTTCTGACCAGAACAGAAATAATTGCTATTTATGGTCACTCTGAGCCATCAAAACCCAAATGACAACCAACAGAAGCTTGGGCTGGAATTTAATATTGACAAATCAGTGAGAGCCAGGATGATTTGAGTTTAAGGCATAGTCAAGTAGCTCCATTTGAATCCCAATGGGTTTGTTTTCCAGAGGTATATTTCAAGAAATTTATATTCTTTGTAAGGTCTTTCCCAGGTCTTGGTTTGTCTGAGGCAATACCCATTCAATGATTTAAGGTTAGGTAAGAGTCTCTTAGCTGGCCTCCTTTACTCTTAGCTCTTCATCCATCTAATCCACTTTGCCTATAAGAATCAGAATTTCTTAGATAACACTTAATTCTGGGTTTCCTGCTCAAAATTCTTCAGTGGATCCTATTTTTCCACCACTTAAAGCCTAAATTTACCTACATAGTTTCCTAGACTTTCCTAATCTGGTCCCATCCCAACTATTCATACTCACTCCTCAACACATACTTTTCAGTAGGGCAGGTCTCATCATTACTCCGTAAATATGCTCTGTTCATCCACACCTCTGAATATTCTCCTTGCCTGAACTGCCCTACCTTATTCCCAATTCAAAATAATAGCTGACATTTATATAGTACTTTAAGATTTGAAAAGCACTTTGCATGTATTATTTCACTTCCAATGCAGAGAGGGAGGTGCTACAGTTATCATGTTCATTTTGCAGTTGAGGAAACAGAAGTTGAGGGACTTTTTAATTGACTTATAAAGTCATACCATTAGTAAGAGTCAGAAACTGGAGTTGCAGTCAAGAGCATCACTTTATTCATTCTACTACCAGACTGCTCGTCCCTCAAGGACCTCCCTCATAATAAAGGCTTTGTTGAGTACACCCACCCTCATGGATCTCTGCAGCCCTGAACCCCTATAGTAACTAGAGCCTGTGCTACCAAGCTTAGTTCTCACTCATATACTATCTTCTCCTGTATTAATCTACCTCTAGCTAGATTGTCTGAGGTCAAGAACGGTACCTTAGCTCTATCACCAAAGCACATATTAGGTATGCTTAAATATTACAAAGCACTCATAATTTTTTGTGGGTTTTCCTTCCTCCAATAAAGATTTCCACCCATCTGTCCCTTAGAAGGTGGCCTTCAAGAGTAACTATGTCAAAAAATAAGCAAACAAAAAGCATTTATTAAATGCTTATTCTGCTCCTGGCATTGTACTGTGATAAGGATAAAAAGAAAAGCAAAGTCAGCACCAGTTCCCAAGGAGTTCACATTCTAATGGAGGAAATGACAAGCAAACAACTAGTTATAAACAAGATATAAATATATGTGTGTATATGTATATATATGTATATATTATATTACATATATATGTGTGCATATATATAATAAATTGGAGATAATCTCAGAGGGGAGCATTAGTATTAATGGGGTTCAGGAAAGGCTTCTTGCCAAAGGTAGAATTTTAGCTAAACCTTGAAGGAAGGTATAAGGTTACAAAATAAGGAGGGAAAACATTCCAGGCTTGGGGGATATTCAGGAAAAAAATGTACAATCAGGCAATGGAGTATTTTTTTTTTGCAAGGAACAGCAAAGGAGGGCCAGTGTCTCCCTGTAGCCCTCTAAAAACAGATTTCTCTGAACTTAGACTGGTTCTGACATGGCAGTTTTTGAGAATGCAAGATGATCTTCACTACATAGTTAGGAATCTGGAAGAGAGCTCTAGTAGAGGAAGCACACATTAAGTAATCGATAAACACTTAATGGCTACGCTGACCTTTCCTTCTCCCCAACCCCCAAAGATAGCAACAACAAAAAGATGCCAGGTCTATACTGCAGTTAAAAATTCAATGAACCTTCACTGCCATACTTAGTCACTCTTGACCTGTTTAACTCCAACCTAAGACTCCGGTTACACAGAATTCCTCCAACGGTTGGTTGCCTGCTTCAACTTCCACATTCCATTTTCTTCCAGAGGTGAGATGTTTCTATGATGTCCTCAGATGTCTGACTTTTAACAATTTTTCCAGTACATATCAATGGAGGCTAGACTAGATGATCTCTAAGATCATTTAAGCTATAGATTTTTTTTGCCATTAATCATATGTACTCACACACTCTCACACATACACAAACACGCTCACACATACACACTCACACACACAAACACATGCGTTGGTGCATGTGACTAAAAAAGTATTTCTTGTTGATTACCTGATTTTTATTAAAAACTAAAAAGAGAATCGGGGAGGTATCAGAAAAATACTTTGCCACATAAATCTCATGCCATAAGTAAGGGAATATGAAGAATGCCAATTTGTGTAAAGCTCAAAAAAAAAAAAAAACCCCACTAGTTTATCCAGACATGTGGATTTCACTATTAACCTGCCTATGGAAAAAATAAATAAAAGCAAAGATTTCGCCTTGTCCAGAAAGTGTAGTACTTATCTCAAGAATACATCATTATTTTTTATGACAATGCCAGTTTATAATTTATTTGGCAACCAAGGAACTTTGCTTCTGTAATAACATCCATTAACTAAAGTCCTCCTTTTTTTCATGGCCTTCTCTGATAAAGTAATAGTAAGTCTGGCAAGCCACTGAACCCAGTATCCTCTGCCAATGATATAAATAAAACAGGAGAAAGAAGGGACATAGAGCAAAGCACTAAAGGAAAACATTCTCCCAAAGCTCATATTTATGTACATTTTTAATTGGTTTATATTATTATATTTTCAGTGCTAAAATGTCACCCACTGCAGTATGGCAAAGTGAGAAACAGTGTGTCATAGAGAATAACTAGAACAGACTGAGTATTTGAAATCCTGCCTTTGATACTTCCGTGGCCCTGGGCAAGTCATTTAACCTCTCTGAGCCTCAGTTTCCTCATCTGTAAAATGGATTAGTCATATATGCTGTATGTAGTCCCATCTGTCCTCATCTGTAAGGCACAGATGAGGTAATATGTGTAGGCGATATCTCAGTAAAATGTAAGATCTATGCTGGCACAACTTGTCATTTTTTCCTCTCTATCTTCTGCACTTATCACAGCGCCTGGAATATAGTAGACACTCAGTAAGTGTTTGTTGACGATGTAAAATGAAGTGAGCAGAACTGGGAGAATACTATACACAGTAAAAGCAATATTGTATGATGAAAAACTGTGAATGACTTAGCTATTCTCAGTAATGCAATGATCTAAGACAATCCCAGAGGACTCATGATGAAACATGCTATCCACCTCCAGAAAAATAAGTGATATTGTCTGAATATAGCACTGGAGCATACTATTTTTCACTTTTTCTCTCTCTCTTTCTTCCTTCTTTCTCAATTCCTTCTTTTCTATCTTTCTTTTTTGTTCAACCCTTCTTGTACAAAATGAATGTTACATAAATGTTTTCCAAGTTTTCACATGTATAATCTCTATCGGATTGCTTATCATCTCAGAGGTAGGGGAAAGGGGACAGGGAGGAGAAGGAGGAGGGAAGGAAAGAGGGATGGAATTTGGAGCTCAAAAATTTTTTTAAATGTTGGAAATTATTTTAATATGCAATTGGGGGGAATAAAATATTATTTTTTTAATAAATGCTTATTGACTAGTGGAAGGTAGGTTTTAGAGTACAGCGGCTACTTCTGTTATTTGTCTTTGTATCAAGTGGCTGTCACAGTCAATATTTGGCACATAATCAGGTGCCCACTAAATGTTTGTTAAATTTGTTGTAATAAATGAAATAAATGTTAAAGTAACTAGTCCAAAAAAAAGTTTTTTTTTTCACTTCAAGTCATACTAATGGACCATTTCCTTCTAATAAAAATAACATTCTAAAGACATCATTTCTGCTCACTATATTCATAATCTGCTGATATTTTGTCATCAACACAACAGATTTTTTTCCATCTTTTACAAAGATTTATACAAATACAAAAAGTGTTACATTGTAACAATGTGGATCTCATATATCACATGCTAGGGTAATAAATGCTCATTTGTTCTTCAAACCTTTGTGCAAGAGGTTGACTTGCTATCACTTTATTCAGCATGCTTTTTCTTTGTTTATTTGCTTCCAGTCTGTTATTGTCTGTAATCAGAGACTGGCACCTAAGGTAGAAATGTGAAAGCACATTATAACATACAGGATGAAAGCTTCCTGATAACAGCCAATAGCTCAGTCAGTCTTTAACATGTATGATGAGTAAAAGAAACAAACTCTAAGGGACAAGGTAGAGAAGAATCTGTAACAGAGGAATGGAGGAGAACCAGCGTTTATTTTTTAATACCTTCTATGTGTCAGGAACTTTGAAAATATCTCATTT
>CM053769.1:243917205-243932956 GCA_028658325.1 Potorous gilbertii
GCGTTTATTTTTTAATACCTTCTATGTGTCAGGAACTTTGAAAATATCTCATTTATTTCCCATAACAACCTTGTTATAAGAAGGTCCTGTTACTGCCCCTATTTTAAAATTGAGGAAACTGAGGCAGATAGGGGTGATATGACTTGCCCAAGGTCACACAGCTAGGAAGTATGACTCCATTGCTCTGTTCACTAGGCCATCAGTGGCCAGAGAATTTAGACGAAAAGGAAGAAAAATAGTAGCATAATTTTATAGGCCAGCCTAACCAACTAGTCATATAAAATTATGTAACAGTAAATATTTTTTCTCTCTAATTCTTTGAGAAGCAATTCCATAGATTGTCTTAGGGTCAGATACTGATAAGGCCCTAGAAGTAAAAGCCCCCTAGACTAAAACTAAGTTTGAAAACTATCTAAAGTAGGAAAGAGGTTATAAAGACAAAAGTTAAGCAATGCCTGTCCTCATGAAGTTTCCGCTGAAGTACCAAAGGTTGCCTCTTGCTTTGAGAAGAAAATAAAAACTCTTCTATCTGGTTTTTAAAATTTGAGGAATGAGAATTACATACACAGACTCCCCACTTACACCCAAAAGATGGAAGGATATATTGTCAAAAGACAACAGAAAAGTAGGCCCAGAATTTCTTCTTTCTCAAGTAACTGCACTAGTGAATCACTTCAGTCATGGACCCCAGAAGGTGGGGTCTTGGGTGAGCCACACACTTGGACGTTTAACTGTTTCCTTAGCAACACATCCATTTTCACAGCTCCTCACCACTTCTTCCCACCATCACCACAATGACAGCTGAGTTTCTAAATCTGGAAGGACATCCCAGGCCTAGCTATCCAAACAAAAAATATTTACCAAGTACCTACTTAGCCCACTGAGAGTCCAATAGAAATGAAGAAAACGTCTTCCTGTTTAGGAAACAAATATGACAAAAGTACACAAGTATGAAAAACTCAGCACATGATGCCTTCAGCAAGTGTGCTTAACAGATTGTTCTGTCAGTGGTATACAACACCATACTGGGCTAGAGGGCAATAAATAAATATAATACACAGTCTTGTCCCTAGGGAATTCATAGTCTAGCTAGAGAGATAAGATTTAGACACGTGAAGACATTAGTAGGCAGTGTATAATGAAGCAATATATTAAGTGACAAAAACAAAAAAGTTAAGCCCTATAAGGAGTCACATGACATGAAGCTCCAGGTTGCTGAGGAAAGATTTCAGGGAAAATGTGATCAATTTTCAGGGCCACCTTTTAGAAAGGCCATTGACAAACTAGAGAGAAGCCAGGGGAAGGAGACCAGAATAGTAAAGGAACTGGGGATGTTTCAAATGGAGAAGAGGAGGGAAGACATGACAACTATCTTCAAGTCTTTCAATGGCTGCGACATCAAAAAGGAATTGGACTTGTTTTATTTGACCCCAGAGGTCAGGACTAGGAGCAATGAGAAGAGATTGCAGAGGGATAGATTTAGGCCTGGGCAAACTACCAAACATCTCTGGGGCAAAACTTCTTAATTTCTTCAATTGTTAAATGAAGGGTTCATATGTTGACACATGATCACAATAGTAGTTATTAGGGAGGGTGAGGCTAGCAGATTTCTTAAACTTGGAAATTCTGAGCTACAAGAGGTGCCATGCCAATTGGGTGTCCAAAAACACCAAGTTAATAATTAATATGGCAAGGTTTCAAAAGAAGGAAAGGGAAAGGGGAGGGGGTCACTAGATGACCTAAGGTGGGGAAAACTGACCTATACTGGAACTGTGTCGATCAAAGTTTCCATGCTGATAAACATGGGACTGAGCAATGAGCAGGGTCCACATTTCTACTCTGTGTGAGATAAGGAGACACAGTCTTAAAAATGCATACAAATAAATATAAAATAAAATAAAAATTTTAAAATTAATATTAAAAATAAAACTAAAAATAAATGAAGAGTTCAAATTTGAGAGCTCTAAGGTCCCTTCCAACTCTATTGCTATCATCCCTTATCCTAAAATATGATCTATTCAAAAGTATAATGGCTGCTATATAAATATATATAATATATAAGTATTATATTATTATATATTATATATAAGTATTATATATAAGTATTATTTATATTAATTATAAATATCATTTAATTTATTATTTATATTTATTATTTATTATTATATTATATATTATATTATCATTATATATAATTATATATGATTATATATTATAATATATAGATATTATATATAAGATATAATATTTAAATATATTATATTAAATATATAAATATATTTATGCATAATATAATATATATTACATATTATAATATATAAATATTATATAATATAAGTATATATTATATATAATTATTATATTATATATTATATAATATTTATATTATATATAATATATAAGTATAAATAGCATTGTCCCCATCATTGATGGTCTATAAAAAAAGATTGAATAACTGCTAGTTTTATGTGGTGTAGAGAAATTATGTGAGGCACTAGGTGGCAAAGTGAATAGAGTGTCAGATCTGGAGTCAGGAAGACCTGAGTTCAAATCTAGCCTTAGACATTTACTAGCTGGGTGACCCTTGGACAAGTTGCTTAACCTTGTTTGCTTCAGTTTCCTAATCTATAAAATGAACTGGAAAAGGAAATAGAAAATCACTGGAGTATCTTTGCCAAGAAAATCCCAAATGGAGTCACAAAGTGTCAGATATAACTGAAACAACTGAACAACATCACAGATTGACTCCAAGGTCCATCTCCACTCCAAGAGGCCTTGAGTCTTTGTAAAATTTGAGAAGAGTTTCTAAGAATGGGTTAGACTTACTTCACTCAGTCTTAGTTCATATAACACTATGAGATTTTAAAATTATCCATTTTTTCATATCTTATGGTACAATAGCATTCCATTACATTCAAACATCCCTCAATTGATGGGCATTCCTTTAGTTTTCATTTTTTTCCTATCACAAAAAGCATTGCTATAAATATTTTGTAGATCAAGGTGCTTTTTCTCTTTATTTGATCTCTTTTGGTTATAGACTGTAAAAGCAAGCACCCTAACACACCCAGGAGTACCTGCTATATAGGTTTTTAGATCACTTTTTCTAAAAGGAAAGCAACCTATATCATTCACTTAGTTCAGAGGAAAACATCAGTACCCTGAACTCCAGAGAAAATATAAAAAAATAATAATCAGGGCTTCCAACTGCCTGACATAGGCAATACCTACATCACAGATCAACAGACAGATCCAACTGTCTGATCATTACATAGATACATTGTTACCAGAGAGAGAAGCACCAACACCTGGGTTTTCAAAGGATGGTGGGGCTCCTTAGCAGCTACCCAGAGTCTAGTCTGGTCAAACAAACACTTCCAATAAGTAAGCCCCAAAGTAAAACCTCACCTAAGAGTATTTATACACTTTTCAAAACCAGAGGGCATCACAACCTTTGAGAACCAGATCCTCATTAGAAAGTTAACAGAAGGTATAAGCCTCCCCTAATCAAGCTTCCCTTAATGGGCTGGCCAATTAATGAGCGGGGAAGATCTTTAATCTCCTTATCATTACATAGACCTAGCAGTATTATAGCTGGGTCAAAATGCACTGTTTAGTAACTTCCTGTGCAGATTCTAAACTGTTTTCTAGAATGATTGTACACATTCGCATGTCTACCAATCAGGCATGAATGGGCCTGTTTTCCCACAGACCCTCCAACATTTTTGATTTCTCCCTTTTCTGTTATTTTAGATGGGCAAAGGCCACTATGGTGATAATCATTAGAGACAGACCAAAGTAATCGTGATGGAAATGGAGAACACATGATTCAAAGAAATCTCAAAGGAAGCATCAACAATATATAAGGGTGTGTCTGGTTAAAGGGAATTTTAGGGGGGGAAAGAGATGAGTCAATGATGGTTCTGTAACTTAATTATTAAAAAAAAACAATCTGGCAAGAAATAGCCTTCTCAGCTACCAAATGTGTAATTCTTCACAGAAAATGGGCAAGAGCAAGGCAAGGTCCCAGTTTCTAAAAAATCAGGCTATGGTATAACAAGTCAGTCACAGGAACTGCCTGGAGAACTGACATGAATGTGGGGCAATGTTTTCTGAACTCCAAATCTAGGACTCTACTCACTAAGCCATGTTGTCTCTGAATAGAGTACATATATAATATTACTATGATGGAATAATATATTTCATTTCCAAAGTTATGAATCCAAGGGTAGTAGGCATTTAGCTAAAAAGATATACTCAGATTATTTGCAATTTGCCACATTATTCAGAAGAAAACATACTTTATTTTTTCAAAAGGTATTTTCTCTTACTTCATATATAAGGAAACTGAAAGAAACTTGGAAATTGGGTGATTATGTCTTCTGTCCATCATCTTAAGGGAGATAATCGTTTCTTTGGAATGATTGTGGATTCCTGACTCCCAGCAAAACAATAAAAATATGACATCATCTCCCATGTAAATTAACATCATGGGTGAATAAAGCTAATCTCACTTAGTCACAAAAATGTCAGCTAGAGAACAGCTTAAAGACCATCTAGTCCAATTGTCTCATTTTATAGGAAAGGTCCATAGAGAGAACATTATTTTTCCAAGGTCATACAACTAGGAAATGGTAGGGCCAGAATCTCATGACAAGTCTCAAAATCCAGGTTTCTCTCATGAAATCAGGCATTTTTATGGGGTTGTATTTTGCATATCCCAGATAACTAATTAAATGAGCTTGGAGATTGCTTTTCTAATCTTGTTTTTCTTTTGCAGCCTGCAAAACAAAAGATCACATTTTCTCTGGACTCTATTAACTTACTTAAATAACACATGTCTTACATAAACATTAAGTAAACAAAAGGAGTATGATACTCTGAGCTACACAAATATGAATACATGCTAGCTGACCCTGGCCCTCTGTTGTGTAATATAATGCTTTTAGAAATGATCCTGTTCAAAGCAGGAGCCCTTACTTTAGGTTGATTTGGTTTGTAGAAAAAGAATACTGAGACTAGAGTCCAAGGGCCTAAGTCCTGGTCCCAGTTTTTCTGGTTTTTTGGTTTTGCTGGTTTGTGGTCTTGGCCAACTCACTTAACTACTTCTATAACCTTGGGTTAATGATTTCACTTCACTGGCCCTTAGTTCCCTCATCCATAAAATGAGGCAATGGATTGGATAATCTCTAAGGCACTTTCTAGTTCTAAAGCTATGATCTTAAGCCATTAGCCAATGGAGTAAAAGGTGAAATAAAAACACGATGCAATCATTTACTAATTGTTCCTAACTCACTAAAGAACATCAGCCCAAATTCAGTCATCACAACATCTTTTAAATTGAAGAAGATATCACCACTAACATCTAGAAGTATTAAGTCCATCCATTTTACAAAATACTTCAGCTCCAAGGGGTAAGTTGTCTTCTACTAACGACCCTTTTTGTCAAAGAGAATTAACTCTAGTCATCTGCCAAGCGTCGCTTCAGTTTTTGTACAAGCATACTAACAGCAAAGGAAGTCATATATACAGGATCAAAATAATTATCTATTTAATTGAATAATCAACATTACCTTTCCTCTTTACCTATACCTATATTGCAACCCTTCCAGTGATTAAAGACATTTCAGAATTTACTTTCTACTGTAGCAGCTGAGTGTTTGACCAATGAAAAGAGAAAGAAGACAGACTGATTATTTTGGAGTACCACACTTTATGCTTGCCAGGTGTCTCTCAAGTGCTACTCATCATAATGTAGTTTCCTTTCATCTGGGAAAAACACTTCACTACAGATGGAGTAAAAGCCCATTGAGGTCAATCTGGACCATCATTCTACTTGATTCTAATGTTCCCTGGAGCTATCATTATCCACATGTATCAGCTAAGTTCACATTAATCTTTCTTGTGCAATCTCAGTAGTAAACCATCTAGCGTTTTTGCATAGGCAATGAAATAAAGAATGCCTACAGTTGTTAGTGGTTGGTAGGGTCAAGGGAGGAGTCCCAGTTGCTGGCAGATTTAAGGTTACTTTTCTCCTTGATTAAGCTCTTTAAATGTCTGTATTCCAAATGCCTCACTCAAACAGGACATTGTGACATTGATACAAATGGAATGTATCTAAAGGAGGGCAATCGGTAGTTTTGAATTCATGCAACATAAAGACTGGGTGAATGAATCTGAGATGTTTAGCCTGGAGAAGTCTCAGTAGGGGAGGAGTGGTGGGTGTAATTATTGTTGTTCAGTCATGTCTTTGTGACCTATAGGGGGTTTTCTTGGCAAAGGTGTTGAGGTGGTTTGCCATTTCCTTCTCCAGTAGATATGGCAAACAGAGATTAAGTGACCAGACCAGGTTAACACTGATAGTGAGTATCTGAGGCTACATTTCAACTCAGGTCTTCCTGACTTCAAACTCCAGGCTCCATTGAGCCACCTAGATGCCTCCAAGAGTGGTACATGAAATCTCTCTTCATGTATTTAAGAACTATTATACATAAGATGGATCAGACTTTCTGTTTGTTGAGAAGACAGAACTAGGGCCTGTGTATAGAATTGGCAAAGGGAGAGATTTGATTTGATTTAAGGAAAAACTTCCTAGGCACCACAGTAGAGCATGGGACTTCAAGCTAGGAAGACTTGAGTTTAAATCTCACCTCAGAAACTTACTCGTGATGGGACTATGGATGAGCAAGTCATTTAACCTCTCTGTGCTTCAGTTTCCTTATCTGTAAAATGATCAAATAAGATACATGCATAAAATTCTTTGCAAACCTTAAATCACTATATAAATGCTACTTATTATTATTAACTAATTAGAATTGTAGAAAAGGAGAATGAACTGCCCCCAAAACTGATGGGTCCTTTTTCTTTGGAAGTCTTTAAGCAGACACTGGATGACTATTTATCCATGTATGTTATAATGGACAGGACTTTCAAATATGGATTGGACCAGATAGGTTGAATTCAGTTTTCCTTTCACTCTGAAATTTTATGATGCTATTTCCCCACTTGCACTCTAGCCTACAGAGTTCACAGCAGTTTTTTTAATTTGTTTTTGTATCTTAATAAAAAATAAACCTGGAAGGGAACTTTGAGGGCATTGAGTCTAAACCAATAATTTTTATAGATGAGGAAAATGAGATCTAAAGAAGAAAAATAACTCCCTAAGCTAGAAATAATCCATAGTCTCAGCCTCCAAAGCCAGTGCTTTCTCTACTACATTTTATTGGACATTGAGTCCCAGAAAGATGAAGCAATTAGCCTAGCCTTTGACAGGAAGTACTTACCAGTCGCAGATTTGGTTTGATGACTATAGGAAGGTTCTCAGGATTGGTTCTGCACTTTGTAGAATTCCTCCATCCTAATCCATGTCCCTCTCTGGCAACTAGTTCACTTACAACTTATGTCTTAGAATTACAGAAGGCCAAATGGCATGGTTTCAAGGGACCTTAGAAAGCTTCCCCCCTCCCACTTAAGAAATGAGGAAACTGAGGCTTAGATATGCAAAGTGATTCGCTCAAGCTGAATAGCAGAGTCAAAACTAAAAACCATGTTTTGCTTGGATATGTTATTTCAATGGCATAAGGGATCTCTTGGATGAGGAAAGTCCCTCTACCAACACAGGTTGGCACCTTCTCTCCAACTAGGAATCACAGAGAGTTGCTAAGAGCACTGAGAAATCAAATGGCTTGCCCAGAATTACAAAGGCAGTATGTGGCAGCAATGGAACTGAAACCCAGGTCTTCCTGTTTCAAAGACCAGCTCTCTATTTTCTATCCTATATGGCTCTGTGATCCTATCTATTCAGGAGATTCCTCCAATGATGCAGATTCAACTCATCCATGGCTGCTCATCCTGTGCCGCTCTTGCCCATATCCTTACCTAAACTCCCCCAAGGGGAGTCCATTCATCATAACCTAAAAGAAGGCAACCAGGGTGGCGAAGGGCCATGGATTCAAACTATGTGAGAACTGATTAAAACAACAGATAATATTTAGCCTGAAGAAGAGGAGGAGAGATATGAGCAGGGAGAGGGGGAACAAGGGAACAGGGAAGGAGAGAGGGAGAGGGAGACATGGCAGCAGATAAGTATCTTCAAGGATATGAAGAACCATCATATAGAAAAGGGATTAGACTTGTTCTATTTGACCCATAGCATAGAACAAAGAATGGTGGCTAAAAGCTGCCTAGTGACAAATTCATGATTTGTGTCAGGAAAATCTTCCTAATAATTAGAGCTGTCTGAAAGTGGAATGAATTGTCCTGGTGCATGGACTCCCCAACTCATGCTTCAACTATTAGTATTCCTGCCTCAAAGTTCATCCCACTCCAATCTATTCTTCCCTGTCAAAGTAATTTTCCTAAATGCAAGTCTTGCCTTATTACTCCCTGCCCTACCCCATTTCATTAACTCCAGTGGCTCTCTATTTCCATTATCTAATATAAAATCATCAACGTGGTTTTATAAGGTCCTTCATAATCAAGCCCTTCCCTATCTTTCCAGTTTTCTTACACCTTACTCCTGTCCATGTACTTTGCAATCCAATGACTTTGGCCTCCTTGATGGTCCTTCCACATGACCCTTTATCTCCCAACTCCATGCCTTTTTACTGGCTGTCTCCCATTCCTGGAAGCTCTTCCTCCTCTTCTTCTCCTCCTGCTTGCCCTAGCTTCCTCCCACCTTCTGCAAGACTTCCCTGTTTCCCCTTAATGCTAGTTCCTTCCCCTTGTTCATTATCTCCAATTTATCTTACATATATCTTGTTGGTATGTACTTTTTGCATGTTGTCTCTACCAATAAACTGTGGGTTTTGTGAGAACAGAGACTGTTTTTTCCCCTTTCATTGTATCATCAGCAGTTAGGACACAGGTAACACTTAATAAATGTTGCTGATTGAAAGAAAATGAGACTTCTTCATTAACGGTCTGTAAGTAGAAGCTGGATGATTGCTATTCCAGGTATACTATAGTGGAAATTCCTTTCAGGTATGACTTCAGGTATATGCAGGTATGTGTGTATGTGTGTGTATATATGTATGTGAGTATGAAAATGTGTAATGTGCTGTGGAAATACATGAGGTGTGAAAAGGGGTAGTATAAAGTGATATGAATTGACGTAAAGGAAAGCAACTTGTAGCTAGTAATGACAAGAAAGACTTTACTTCGCAGAGGAGCGGGGAAGAAAATATGACTTGGAACTAAAAGATTTAGGCTTGTTTCATGGTTCTGACCATTTCTAGTGATGTGATCTTGTGAAAGCCAAGCCTCTCTGAGCACCAACATTTTATGCAGCAAGTATGGGTAATAATTTTTGTACCACCTACTTTTTAGTTACTAAAAATGTGAGGTAATGGGAACTAGGTTGTATTTGATCTAGGCCTTGAAGAAAAGGTAGAAAATGACTATGTAGGGATCAGCAGAGTGAGCACAAATAGGGCATGGAACTGAGGAAGCACCAGATTCATCTGGGGGAATATGACTAGTCAAACTGGACTAGAGAATACAGTAGGCATGGAAGAATTATATGACATACTATGTGATTGATATATACACAAGTATGTATATGTCTGTGTGTATGTGTGTGTGTGAATGTGTGTGTGTATGTTAGAGTTGGGGTCCTTAAGCCAAGATCTTTATTTCAGAGGTTTGTGAACTTAGATGGGAAAAAAATACATATATTTACTTTCATTAACCCATTATTGAAATTTAGCATTTCCTTTTAGTACTATTTTTTTAAAGCAAAATATTATTCTGAGGCATCCAAAGAATTCTCCTGATTGCCAAAGGGTTCCATCAAACCAAAAAGGTAAAGAATTAGTAATCTAGAAAACATCTAGCCAGGTGCTAAAAGACATGGAAATATACAAATATAAATGAGCCCCTCAGTGAGATATAATCCAAGAAGCAAAACTATGATATTTCTACAAATAACTATGACACAGAATAGAATAAGATAAGCCTATAAAAGTTTTGAACAAAAAATATTATAAGATTCCAGAAGAGAGAGAAGTCACATCTGGATGAGAAAATCATAGAAAACTTTAAGGAAGTGGGGATATTTAAGAGAAGACTTGGAAGTCCAATTAGATTTCAACAGGCAAAGATCCCATAAGGAGAGGAAGTTTTAGGAACAGAGAGCACCCAAAAATATAGAAGTAGAAAAGTAAAGAAGATGGTAACTACAAAATATAAAATATCAGGTTGATAGTAGTGTTAGACACTAATGGTCCTACGTAATTTGAGACAGAAGATGACCAGTACTTTCCTTTAAAGTTGCTGATGACCATGCTAATGGATACCCACATACAAAAAAGAACATTTACTTTACAATGGAAAAAAAGTGTTTTTCATATATCCAAAGTAATTAAATAATTAATACAGAATCACTATATTCTAAGCGATTCTAAGCTTAGAATAACTAAGCCCCAAAAGGATCTTAATTTATTTTAAATCTAGTATAAATGAGTTCCAAGGTTAAATCATACATAATAGAGGTGGTCTACAGTAGCCCTTTAGAAACTCTTAGGAATGTAGACTGAGTTCAGCAACTACTTTTGAAATCCTCTTTAAAATGATGCATGTCTGCATCCAAACAAAGAAAGAAATTTTGTCGATACCATGAATAAGATTAGTATTTTCAATAACTAGTTTTGGCTCTATATTTTTGACCTATGACCCTAATTATGAATTGTTGCATCAAAAAAATGCCTTGGCTATTATATCAAAGACCAACTGGTTGCAGAAGCAAGAATGTATAGCTAATCTAATGGTTCTAGTGTTGAGGTTCTTAAGCTGAGGTCCATGTTTCCCTATTTCAAAGGTATGTGAGCTTGGATGAAAAAAAATTTTTTTTATTATTTTCACTAACCCTTTACTGAAATTTAGCATTTCTTTCCATTATGATCTTAAGAAACAAAATATTATTCTGAAGAGTCCATACGATTCCCCAGATTGCTAAAGGGGTCCATGGGACAAAAAAAAGGTAAAGAACTCCTAATCTAGAAGGCATTAACTGGTGAGGGAGAAGCACTGCTTGGTGCGACCTGTGAAAGCAACACCTAATGATCAATAAACATATTTATTAAGTACTTACTATGTGCCAGGCATTGAGGATACAAAGAAAAAGCTTGGGAGCTTTCATTCTGTATAAATCAGAATACAAAGACAGAGTAGATGGAAAGAAACTCAGGATATGACAATAACCAGGAAAAGCCTCCTAGAGGAAGTAACTCATGAACTGAAACTTAAACTAGGAAGTGGTTGGGGGGGGCGGGGGGAGGAGTGGGATATGAGGAGAAGGAGTATTTCAGGCAGGGGAAATAGCCAGGACAAAGACACAGGGGCAGGAGATGAATTGTTACATTTTAGGGACATCAAGGAGGCCAGAAGGGCTAAAGAGGAGATTGCATGTAAAAGAGAAGAATGTAAGAAGTTTGAAAAGGTGGGAAGGAGCCAGACTGTGCAAAAGTTTTAAATACCAAACAAAGGATATTATATTTGATCCTGAAGATAACAGGAAGATATTGGACCTTATGGAGGTGAGGAGGGAGAGTGGCTGACATAAGCAGATCTATACTTTAGGAAAAATCACTTTACAGCTCAGTATAGATTAGACTCAACATACTCTTGATTCAGGGAGAATGAGAAGTAGACTATATCAATAGTCCAGTTGTGAAGTGTTGGGAGGCCTGCACCAAGGTGGTGGCAGTATATGAAGAGTGGAAGGGGACATATACAAGATTTGTTATGAAGGTAGAAACAACCGGACTTAGCCACTGATGGGACAGTAGTCAGGGAGTGTGGTGAGACAGAATGAGGATTTAAGGAAGACACCTGAGTTATAAGTCTGGATGACTGGGAAAGTGGTGGTACCTTCAACAGTAAGAAAGAGGTTAGGAATGAGGAAGAGTTTGGAGGAAGGGTAAGATAATGAGTTCAGTTTTGGACATGCTGAGCACAGGATATGCAGTTTAGGATATCCAATAGGTAGATGGATATGCAAGACTGGAGGTCAGAAGAGAGGTTAGGCATCTCTCTTGCTCTCTCTCTCTCTGTCTCTCTCTGTATATATATATATATAGATAGATAGATAGATATAGATATAGACATATATGTATGTATACATATATATGTAAAACAGTGTGTGTGTGTGTGTGTGTGTGTGTGTAAAACTGTATAGGAGGAGAAAAGGGCCCAAGACAGAGTTTTAGGGAATATTCAAAGTAAATAAGAATGACCTGGGGGCTAGAAGGAATGGTCAGATAGGAGGACAACTAGAAGACAATAGTGTCATGGAAACTTAGAAGAAAATACCTCATCATATATGTATACGTATATGTATATGTGTACACATATGTATTTATACATATATCAGTTTCCATTATCCATAGAATCTAATTTTCCCATATCTCAAAGTGGGAATTTCAAAAGCAAGGAGATTAGTTGATCTAATCAAGCGGTTGATTGGTAGCATACTAACCAACATAGTGGGAAAAGGATATGAAGATCCTTCACTAATATCATTCAGTGTCAATGTTAATTCTTGCTCCAAGAAAGACTAAGCAACAGGAATAGCCCTGGCTAAAAATGCAGGCTGATTCTGATTCATCCAAAGAGGTTAAAGAAAATTGACAGTTCATATTCAGAAGGAAAAAAAGCCTTGAACACAAAAAACAAGGGGTGGTAGAATTCTTTTGCTGTTGGACTGAACTTGGAATGACTAATAAGTCATTCTAGCTATTTCTGTCTACATATATCCTCTCCATCCTTTAAAATTCAATAGAATGTCACCTGTTCCATGAAGTTTTCCGTGATTCTTCTGTGTCAGTAAACCTCCCCTCTGACTCATATTTCTCATGCCTCTCTAATGTATTTATATCATATTTTGCATTATAGTTAGTTTAGTTTATATCATATCTCCATAAGGATGTGCACCCTACGAAGTTAAGGACTGAGTCATTTTGTATCCCCAGCATAGCACTCTATAAACTGTAGATATTTAATAAATGTTCTTTGAATCCATAAATGTGAAGGGAGGTATTTCCATTTTGCTAACCGTACTTCACTAATCAGTATAATTCCACTGACATCAAGGAAATTCAAGTAGAGATTTATTTATTCTTCCTATACATGATTACTTTTCATTTCAAAGGTCAACAATTTTGACCTGAAAGAATCCTAGACTGAAGTTGTCACATAATGATGGCTTTCAGCCACTTCAGTAAAGATAAGGAATGGTCTCAGTCAATAAAAGCCTGACCAGATACTCTCTTAAATAAACCTTGTCTGGGTTCTGAGTAGTCCACAGACCAACCAATAACCAGAGAACACAGACACACCACATGGGCTCCTAACCACTTGACTCATGGGGAGCTAGACAAGCCCCAAATACCACCATCACAGAAAAGAACACAAGAGAATAGTAAACCAATGCAGCTTGCCCTGAGATTTACCTGGTCATTGTTTCCATGCTGTTCCACCCACCACTACAGGGTGAAAAAATACCAAAAATAAGTCAGTGCTCACAGGGCTGACTCCTCAAACCACTCTCTCCCTCTATATTCATTCATGGTATACTGTGTCATCTGTACTTCCCTGACCCCATACTAATTACTAACAATTTAATTTGGTTTCTAAAACCTGTGAATTAAGATTTTTGAAAGCAGTAACTGTGGGTGTTGAGATTTTGGTTTTGTTTTCTTTATGAAGCACAATTTGAAGGCCTTACACAGAATAGGTACATAATAAATATTTGTTGACTAACTGACCCTAGGGCACCTACTCTGCATAGAGAAGTGCACTTTTTTCAGATACAATTATTTGCGGGCACAAAATTATCTCTTCAGTTAAGCCACTTGCAAGAACAAATAATCATTTGCCCTTTACTTTATGGGTTCCAGATGTGCCCCCACATGGTCAACCTTCGTAATAATTACTTGCACATGCAAATAATTAGAGACCGTAAAACTGCAATGTGGGAGGGGCCCCTTGAAAAGCTGAGTGCACAATAATATCATTCCTTTTACATTTCTGTTTGATTACAGTGACTCTTATTAAGTCAAAGAAAATTCGTTGTTCTGAAACTAGGTTTACCTGTATGTGTAAACTATGGTAGGTACCTCTTCCATACACTAGAACTTCATCTAAAGAATTTCAATTAAAAGAATGATTAAGATTTCTCTTAAGTAAGGCAAAGGATGTTAGTCTATACCTTAAAACATGGGCATGGGAGAAAGCGGGTGAAAAGGATTGAAAGGGTGGATATACGCATGAGAAAACAAACTGGCAGTCATAGACAATGATTAGTTCTGTACCCCTGGTCATTCAAGGTCAATGGATCTCCTTGATAAAATGAGAAATGACAACTTTGTCTTTAAGTTCCTTTCTAGCTCAATGATTCTGGTGATCCTAAAAAATAAGGAAACTGAAGTCCAGAGAGTGACTTGACAAAAGTCAAAAAGCTAGTTAGTCGCAGGGGAGGACTTAAAACCCAGGTCCCTTGATTTCCCAAATGAGGGTCTCCCATCTACTCCAATAAGCAAGAAGCCTTGCTAGAGAGGCACTAGCTGCTAAATGTAATCTTGAAGACATCCCTATTTTCTATGATTAAATTTTCTAGGATGCAGAGCAAGAAAACTTCCAGTACCTGATAGAGGGGCAGTTTCATATGCTCATAGGATTTAAAGGGGGAAAGAGTAACTAATCAAAACCCCTGTTTTTATAGAAAGAAGCAGAGGCCCGGGGAGGGGAAGTCTCAGATCACAGGGACCCAAGCCTAAGTTCCTTAACTCCACAATGTGCCTGTGAATCCCCTGGTTTTTTATTGTTTTCCTGATCCTTGGGCCACCTGACTTGTTCCTTTCTCTGTAGGTCCTCCTTATTTATCATTTTCTACTCACCAACGCCATGACTTTGCTCTCAGGTGTCTACATATCCTGCTTTCTTAGTCCCAGATAATTAGTACTTTTATCCAAATTCTTGCCATCCATTCCCTGGTCTTATTGGGATAGGCTGTGGTATTTTTGTAGCCCCTTTTCAACAGCATGGGCTGCTGCAAAGAGTAGTTTTCCCAGCTGGAAAGAGATTTCAAAGGATCAGGAGAGTTAAATCAATGTGTGATTCAGAAGCCTGGTACACTTTTGTCTGATATTATGTGGAGAACACCAACTAGCTCTGTTTTAGAGGTGAGGGGGTAGACTGATAATTTTCTTTTGTACAGAGAGTACCCAATATTTTACTCTTATATATGATCCCTCTTGGGAGGTAGGTAATGCAAGCATTTTTACAAATTGGGAAACCAAGGCAGTGGTGAAGATAGGCCTTGAACTCAGATCTTATGGGATCCTAGGTTTAGAACAGGAAGGAATCTTAGAGATCATATAATCTAACTACCTCCTTTTTGGAGATGAGGAAACTAAAACCCAGAGAGGTTGTAACTTGTCTGAAGTCATACATGTAGTAGGTTCAAGAGATTAGCTTTGGAATCAGGCTCTTTGACTTCAACCCAATGTTCTTTCCACTCTACTATCACACTTAAATAAGAATCTTCTAACCCTAATTCCAGTACTCTTTCCATCAACCTAAGTAAATTACCCAAGAGCATAAGAGTAATTGGAAGTCATCCTACTGTAGAACACAGGATCACCAAGTTGCAACATTGCCAGTGCAGCACCAATCATATTAAAATGCAATTGACAAGTAATGAACAAAATAAATAAAAATACAGAACAAAGATAAAGTTAACTTGTGGTTTTCT
>CM053769.1:243933456-243989898 GCA_028658325.1 Potorous gilbertii
TTTGTTCGCAGATATTTACTTATTATCCTCTCTTATACTGTAAACTCTTTTGACAGCAGGGACTGATTTTTTCCCCTTTCTTTGTTTCCCTAACACTTTGCACAGTGCCTGGTACATAATAAAAATGCTTCTTGATTGACTGAACTCTTATCAAAATGCCCTACCTCTTCTGTAGGTCTTCCTTAAGTTCTACTCAAGACACAAATGGTCATGGTCAGAGTTATTCAACTTATCCAGAGATGTTTCCCTGGCTTCTAAGGTAAGATGAGAATTCCAGATACTCTTCAATATTACTATCTGCCTGGACACTGGATGGAGAGGAAATTAAAAGCAACATTAAAGTTCCATCCATAAGAGATATAGAGAGCTAGAGGAATCATCTCTTTTTATAGATAATGCAACTAAAGTCTCCAGCTGAGGATATAATTAGTAAGTGAAAGAGTTAGAATTAAGAAGATAGTGGAGTAGAAGGATGGACCTATAGAAGCTCCCCTCCATACTCCATAAAATATCTGTAAAAAATGACTCTGAACAAATTCTGGAGCAGCAGAAGCCACAGAGTGATAGAGTGAAGGAGATTTCCAGCCCAGGACAGCCTGGGAGACTGACAGGAAATGTCTATTGTACCAGGCACAGAGTGGAGCACAGCCAGGCCTTGGCCCCAGTGCAGTGGGGACAAGATTGGAACAGATTTCAGGGGGTGGAATCCCTGGCAGTAGCTGTAGCTCCCAGATTGCTCAACTCCAAGAACACCAAAGATAGCTTCAGGAGTCAGTGAGAGAGCTCTTTCACCTGCATGAGAAGGGAAAGGGGTCTGACCCCAACAACAACTACAGCAGCAGTGTCCATTTCTGAAGCCCTTGGCCTAAAACCCCTGGGGGAATTGAAGGGCTGATGGAATTTCACCCCTGAGTTGCTCTCCTGGGTTGAGGAAGAGTGCTGGCATGGTGGAGCTGCAGATGGTTGTGGAGAAGGAATTGTACTCACAGATCCGGGGCAGAACAGAGTGCTTGTGGCTACTCGCAGACAAGAGTGCAGGCAAGGAAAAAGAGTAAACTCCTCTCCCTTGACTGTGTCAACTTGGAGGAACTGAGAACTTACAGGTCCCCAGAGTATACCCTCCTCTTGACAAAGGACTCAAAAGTCAAGTAATTGGCTGAGAAAATATCCAAAAAATGGAAAAAATAAGACTTCAGAAGGCTACTTTCTTGGTGAACAGGTATTTTCTTTCATCCTTTCAGATGAGGAAGAACAATGCATACCATCAGAGGAAGGGCTAAAAGTCAAGACTTCTGCATCAAAAACCTCCAAAATAAATATGCAATGATCCCAGGCCACAGAAGAGCTCAAAAAGGATTTTGGAAATCAAGTAAGAGAGGTGGAGGAAAATTGGGAAAAGATGCAAGAAAATCATGAAAAGTAAGTCAATAGCTTGCTAAAGGAGACCCAAAAAATGTTGAAGAAAATAACACCTTTAAAAATTGGCTAACTCAATTGGCCAAAGAGGTCCAAAGAGCCAATGAGGAGAATAATGCTTTAAAAAGCAGAATTAGTCAAATGAAAAAGGAGGTTCAATAGTTGGAATTAGAATACACATCTCATGATTCTTGGCCAGCACACCTTCCATTGTATCACTGTGTCTCTTAGGTACCTTTTCTCTTAAGAAGGTTCATGGTTCTTAAAACTTGCTACTAAACATCACATTTTTAATAAAAAGGAGAATAGTAATTTTAATACCTTTTTCATTTTTTGAGTGCTTCTCATAAAATTGACAGTGGAGTGCTACATATATGTAGCATATATATCATCCCATGATTTGATGTTAATAATTTTCCTAATGGGGCAGCTAGGTGGCAAAGTGGAAAGAGCACTAGGCATGGAGTCAGGAAAAACTAAGTTCAAATCCACCTTCAGATACTTACTATCTGTGTGATCCTGAGCAAGTCACTTAACCCTGTTTGCCTCAGTTTCCTCTTCTATAAAATGAGAACATTGAGAAAAATAAGATGGAGAAGGAAATGGCAAGCTACTCCATTTATCTTTGCCAAGAAATCCCCAAATGGAGTCACAAAGAGTCAGACACAACTAAAATGACTGAACAACAATAAATTTTTCCTAGTCTTAAAATTCCTGAATTTATCATTAGTATCTCAGAACTTTTAGACACTAGGTACCATTGAATGTTATAATTATTTTTAGTCTGGATCTGTGATTTCTTTTATATAGGGAACTTCCCAATTTATAAACTCCAAGGTACCACAGTTAGATCATCCTGACTCCATGTCCAATGCTTTATCCACTGTGCCACCTAGATGTCTTTAACTATAATGTAGCATTATAAATCAAGAAGTTAAACATTTGTGAGGAATTCTAAGAATTACCTGGAGATAGCAAGAGGAGAACATTTGGGCAAATACCAATAAGTACAGAAACAGAGTTAGTATTCTCATCAGATTATACTTCAGATCACCTGGACAGAATGAGAAAATAAATGAGTTTAACAAATACATAAAAAATCCTGGCAAAGATCTATTGTATAGTAATGAGAGGGAGCCTCAATTATCCAAATACCTAATGGATCTCTCTTAGCCAAAAGAAGAGTAGCTACTAAATTCTGAATTTACTTTGATGATAATTTTGACTTTCAAAAGAGAGAAGCAATGAGAAGAATTTAAATTATGAATTTGCTTCTTTCCAGCAAGTACAGACTTTTTTTAGTAGAAATTATGGAAACATTGGGGAAAGTGGGTCCTTACTTAGAATTTATATGCCTTAGAATTAGGGAGTAGAAAATTATAAATATTAAGAGAAAGAAAAGATAGATTTCTCTAGATTTAAATTCTATAGGAAAAGTCCAGTAAAATAGGTAGGAAGTCATAAAGAATAAAATGATAAGTAGAAAAAAGAAACAATGTTGATGAGGAATAGGATTATCTAAAGGAGATCAATATTTGTGCAAAAGGAATTTACTGAACAACTCAAATTTTTAAGATGTGTGCAGATGATGAAAGCAAGGACAGTATCATGGAATATAAATGTGGCATAAGCCTGTAATAATAGTATAAAGATTACTAAAGCTCAAAATAAGCTGAGTATTGAGAAGAATGCTAAGTTAGGGGTACTGGGGCCCACAAAAGGAATTAAAAAGGAGGAACAGGTTTGGTCAGACAATGACAGCTGATGACTGAGAGAGGAGAAAAAAACAACACAGCTCTTACTTTACTTCTTGTTTCTCTACCAAGCAAAATAATTTATAGATTGCAAAAGATAAAATAACATGGTAACTAAGACTTAATACATAATATACGGAAGGCTATATTAAGGTTACAAATAGCTGCCATTAATGAACTAAATTTCCCAAAGCTAGGTGATCTATGTCAAACCCAAAAGAACTTGTGTACATTAATGATGAGTCAATACTAAAGAACTTAAAGAAGTCATATAGGAAAGAAGTCAAACAAGATGAGAGGGCAAAAAAAGAAGGAAGGAAGGAAAGAAGGAAGGAAGGAAGGAAGGAAGGAAGATGAGGTCTTCAAAATAAAATCCAGGGCACATGACCTCAATTCCTAGTAAAATCTGAGGACACATAATTAAAGGAATGATTAATGACTATCTAGAAAATAAAGCATTGATTACAAAATTTAGTATGATTTCACTAGGAACAGGTCAGACCACACTAAGCTTATTTCCCTTTTTGACAATAGAGTTAAACCAATAGATCAGGAAGCCTTGTAAGATCTAATTCATCTATATTTCAGCTGAGTAATGACAAAATCTTTATGCTTTTCTTAGAGACAAGATGGAGAGATGTGGACTAACCTTAGCACAATTAGGTAGATGTGGGAGCAGGTTGAATAGTCAGGCCAAAGAGTAGTAATGGGCTGGTGTAAACTCAGAAGATAATGACAAAAACAGCTGCAAAAGCTAAAAAGTGCATACCACCTTAAAATCTATATTTGATCTCACAACAGCCCTAGGAGGTAAGTGCTATTATTGTTCCCATTTTACAGATGAGGAAACTGAGGCTGAGAGAGGATAAATGATTACCCCAGGGTCACACCACTAGTAAATATCAGAGGTGGAATTTGAAGTAAGATCTTCCTGATCCCAGGTCCAATCCTTTATCCAATATGCCACCTAACAGCCTCTAAATTTCAGAGATGGAGGCACACTAGCAGGCTTCTAGTCATAGATTTAAAGTTAGAAGGAAACTTGGAGTCAGGATTCCACTCCCTCACTTTACATTGGAAGAAACAAAGGCACAGAGAGGTTAAGGGACTTTCTCAGGGTCACACATATAGTAAGCATTTAAAGTAGGATTTGAACTCGTCTTCCTGACTCCATGTACAGCAGTATATCCACTATATAACCTAGCTGCTAATAACTTTGTACTATGCCCCAGGCAGCTTTACCTTGATATGTATTGTTAATATTGTAATCAATTAATTAGACAAAGGCATTGATGGAAGTGCTTATTCAGTTTTCAGAAGGCATGGATTTAAAAGGTGAAGCTAGCACAACGTATAATAGTGTTCAAAATAGGAATAAATGCAAAGTCTTACATTTGTGTTCAAAAAAATCAATTTCACAAGTAAAAGATGCAAAAGAACTACTAGAGAGCCATTACTCTGAAAATTACTTGGGTTTTATTACAAGCTCGTAACAGCCAACAGTATGAAATAGCAGTCAAAAGATCTTAAATTACATTAAGAGGATCAAAGTCCCCACGAACAGGGAGACAATAATCTGTTTTGATCAAGTGTTATTTGGAGTATTGCTTCTAGGTCTGGGTGCCACCTTTTAGAAAGGACAATCAAGGAGCTAGGGCAGTATCCAAAAGAGAATAGTCAGGATAGTATAAAGTCTCAAGACTATTCCTTGGATAAATTGGTTTAAGTGTTGACATTTATGAGAGAGTTGATTTAAGGCAGGGGAAAGGGGGAAATGATGGTTGCAATGGTTGAAGTATATGAAATATATGTATCATTAGATAAAAAGTACATTTGCATGGTGTCCTGAATCCATGTTCCAATTTCTAGCCTGGAACCTTTATTACTAGTTTGTAAAAGAATGTACTCTTTCAACTCAACTCAAGCATTTATCAAGTGTCTTATACACAAAGTAAACATTTCAGGGGATACTGGGAAGTCACTGAAGGTTCTAAGATTATTCAGGCAGTGGTGTGGAAGATGGTTTTGAGAGGAAAGGAAGAAGACCAGTTAGGCAGTCAGCACAATAGTCTTTGTAAGAGTAATCAGGACCTGATCTAGTGTGATTAGAATGGATGTAGAAAGAGGATAATATATCTCAGAAATACTATAGAGGAGAAATTGACAGGACATGATACATTATTGTATGTAAGTACTAGTTAAAAGGCAAGATGGAATATGATCTTGATATTTTAACTTGGAAGAAGGAGGACTGGGAGGATGATGATTCCACTAACAGAAATATGAAAGTTATAAGCAGAGTGAAAGTGATGAAAATGGGAAAGAAGATGATGAGTCCAGCTTGGCAAGTGAGTTTGAAGTGATGCCAGGACTTTTAGCTGTAGATATTCAGCAGACAGTTAGAAATACCACTCTTTTAAAGTGTGTCCTATTTCTTCACACTCTAACTACTCTGTCTCTTTCACTGACAACTTGTTCTCTTGCTAATAATTCTTGAATGTTAGTATATTTCTAAAGACAGCTAGGAGGCTCAGTGGATAGAACACTGGACTTGGGGTCAGGAAGACCTGAGTTCAAATCCAGTCTCAGTATGCAACCAGAAGCAAGTCACCTAACTTCAGTCTGTCTCAGTTTCCTCATTTGTAAAATGGGGATAAAAATAGTACCTACTTCCTAAGGTTGTTGTTAGGGTTAAATGAGATAATATTTCTAAGGTGCTTTACAAACCTTAAAGCACTATCTAAATCCTAGCTAATTAAAGTTTAGACCTTGGACCGTCTCTCTCTCTCTCTCTCTCTGTCTCTCTCTCTCTCTTTCTAATACATACATACATATTGTCTAGCTCATTTATTTCTAATGTTTAAAAATCTATTTCTATACAGAAGGTTCTCAAATTTGTATCTCCAACTGTGGCCTCTTTTGAGATCTAGAAGATACACCTATGAATCCATATCATGTTTCCTCTGAAGAAAAGGAGAGGCTTCTTCCAGAGGAGTTGATACCTCTCTCTACTTTCTTTTGTGAGATGGAATCCAACTTTCATTTTATATAGATAGGTATTACATAATATTGCCTCAACACATGAGAGTGAACCATTCACAGATCACTGCAAAATTACCCTTGACCTTCAGATATACTCTAACTGAAATCCTCCATACTTTGTTTAGTTGGTAGTTCTTATGGTTTGCTGTTCTCTTCACCATGGTCCCAACTGCTCTAACCTCCTTATTGAGTCTTAATTTACTTATTGTATGTGACTTGACTTATTCTCACAATAATCCCCTTTTATTTAAAATCTCACTAATAATTGTACCATCTGCTAACATTTTGTGTGTGGGGGGGGGTGTGTGTGTGCCTGAGCAGGCACACATTCTTATGATGAGACCCATTTCCAGTCTTGTGATGCCTATGAGATCTTTGCAGAATAATATTTTTAAATGTATAAAATTAAATACAAAGGAAACCAATAATCAAAATATAAAATAAAAACAAAAAAATACATTCCTCAGCTGAAGAACACCTACCCTAAATGAAATAGATCCAGCTGTTAGCAAAGTCTATTAAATTAGATCTAATGACCTCTCCTCCTTTCCTCATCAGCTCCAGATGTCTCCTTAAACTGCCACCCTGTTCCTTGTCCTTACTTTGGAGCAGGTACAAGTGGAATGGAGAGAGTGAGGCTTAACCCTAAATTATTCAGTCTCTTGTTTCCAAAACCTACATTATCTTTGACTCTCCCACATGCCTGTTCCCTCTCATAGTCACTTGCCAAGTCATGTTAATTTTACCTCAACAACACATACTGCACATACCTCCTCTTCTATCTCTACCACTACCACTTCAATACATTGTTACCTCATTACCATCTATCTGAACTATTGCAATTTCTTCCTAAAATATTTATTTCTTATTTCTCTCCCTCTCTCTCTAATTTCTTTTTCATATAATGCTTTATGTGTAGATATGACCATTGCCTTGTAAAAGATTTTGCCTCCAAAGTTCAAAATTATTTGCCAAGCACTCAAAGCCCTCTATAATCTTACACCATCCTATGTAGCCTGGTCTTACATAACTGTCATCTACACACTACACACTCCAGTCAAATTATTCTACTGTTTTCCCCAAAAGTTTTATAATCCCTCCTACCTCCATGTCTTTATTCAGAATGTTCCATATTTTTGGAAAATCTTCCTCTTCTTCTTCAGACCAGTTCATATGTTTCCTCCATGGAGCTTTCCCTAATGAAGCATTAGTAATAACTGTGCTCCTTTATCCTTAGAAAGCACACTGGTTTCTACCTCTCTAATTCAATTATCATGAAGTGCTTTGACGAAAGTATTTCATTTATGGGAGCATTCCTTCAACCAGTTCTGACTGTAACTTATTCATATCCTATACTCTTAGCAACCCTTATTCTGAATATCCTCCATAGATTCAACAGTTAGGATCTTTCCTCTAGCTCTCTTGACATTTGGATGTATATGACATCTTAACAATGGAGCATGACCATTAATTACAACTCCTCATGGCAACATGGTGCAATTTACTAACACCTAATATGTACCTCTCCAATGCCTTGTAGATGACTTACAGTTTTAATTATTTAGAAATTGTGACATTACATAACTTTAACTGTATAGTATTCCTGGTACAACACTGAAATTAAATACAGGGGGCTTTTGTTCCAGTGAGAAGCTTAAGGTCATTAAAGAACTGCACAATTTTGCAAAGGCAGTTAATCCTGTTCTCCTACTCAAATTTAGGGCCTGGTGATTTTTCATTTGCAGTGTGTTTGCCCAAGACACACATACACACACACACACACACACACACACACACACACACACACACACATATACACATTGATGCCCCAGTCCTATGGGTTCTCCATCAAAAAAAAAGCCTATTTTAATCTGGGATTACTCATGTGCTTCACTTTTCCTATGTGGATAATTTGAAGGAATTCTTCTGTTTATAATTTTATTTAAAGGACTACTACATTCTGGGGCTTGCTAAAATCAGCACATAATCTACAAACAGGAACATCTCAGAAACCTCACCGTCTATAGGGAATCCCCCTTTAATTTGGACTCTCTATTAAACATTCTACATGATGGTGATACATACCTTTGGTGAACATGCTTATCTAGTAGAATGATCTACACACAGTAAACTTAATCTGTTTTTAATTTTTTTAATAACTGACTACTATAAGCAAATGGGATTCTGTGCAGGGGTTGCAGTTGGAGATAGATGTCTGAGAGTCATCTGTATGGAAGTGAATTTATAGTTTCAAAAATTATTCTAGATTCGTAATGAAGGTTGAAACACAACCCTAACAGTTGATTTTGAATTAGAAACACCTAAGTTAAAATCCTTCCTTATACAGTTACTAAGCTGCATGACCTTGGACAAGAGACTTAACCTCTCTCAGCCTCAGTTTCCTCACCTGTAAAAGAAGGATAGTAACAGTACCCATTTCACAGGAATGAGGATGAGATTCTATTTGTAGATATTGATTCCTTCTATACATACATATGTGTGTATAGTGTTTTATAAAGCTTAAAGTACTCTATAAATATAACAGGCTTTGGAGGTATTTGTTTTTTTGTTTTGTTTTTTGGCAGGGGGCCAAAGATACAGTGGCACAAAGGATAGAGAAAAGACCTGGAATCAGGAAGATCTAACTTCAAATTGCGACTCATAAATTTGTTAACTCTGTGACCTTAGGATAATGCCTTAACCTCTGACATTCTCAGTTTCTCCATCTGTAAAATGGCGATAGTGATAGCATTTATCTCTCATGGTTGTTGCAATGATAATATTTGTAAAGTGTTTTAGAAACCTTAAAGTATTATGTAAAATAGAACTGGGGGTCAGAGGTGAACAAGAATTTATTAAGCAATACTAGGTCCTAGTTACTGTGTTAAGCTTACAAATATGATCTAATTTGATGTTCATCATGACCCTGTGAGGTACATGCTATCTACTATTATTTTCATAATTATTACTATAATATAATTATCGAAAGAGTATCATATATACTGGAAAAAATCTTACTTTATATATAGCAATGAAGTGACTTAAGGAATATAGTGAAGACTATAGTTTGCAGCCTAGATATTTTGTGTAGATATGACCATTGCTTTCTAGCAAGAATCAGCATGTGTTTAATAAATGTGCTTAATAAAAATAATAAAGACATGTAATAAATGTTTATTGACTTGAAAGAAACTCCAAAACCTTCTAGCCCAATCTGTACCTTAAAAAGGACCTCTTGCCATCAAGTAGTCGTCATTCACCTTTTCCTTGAAGACCTCCAAGGAGCAAAACCTCCCCAAAAGTGGAAGGCAGCACTTTGGGACAGCTCTAAGAGCCAGGTGATGAATTAATTTTCCTTCCAACAAAGAAAGAGCATTACATTTGGATCATAAAGACCTGAGTTCAAATTCAGGTTCTTCTAGATACTAGTTGTGACCTTAGGCAAAGCTCTCTACCTCTCTGGCCCTCAGTTTCCTTATCTGTAAAATGAGTAGGTTGGACCAGATGGTTTCTAAAATTCCTATCCCTAGTATTTAGAATATTTCCTGTTTCTAAAATTCCTATCCCCAGTATTTAGAATAATTCCTAAAATTCCTATCCCCAGTATTTAGAATAATTCCTATAGCCACTTAAATATTTATTGACTGACTGACTAAATCTATGATTCCTAAAACAGCTTCTCTCTAACTTCCTACTCCCCAAAGTAACCTGTTCTGCCCTATAGGATCAAGTTAAAAAAAAATCCAACCTATTTCTCACAGGATTCCTCTCCAAATATGCTTGCAAAGAACTCTCTGGTTCCTTGTAAGTGCTCACCAGGCTGAACATCATCAATTCCTTCAAATGATCCTTCCTCCCTCAATCTGTGGTCTTTGTGTTTTTGTATGCCCAGAACCTAGAGGAGTCTCAGGCACATAGCGGTGCTTAATAAGTGCTTATTGAATGGATGGATGATTCTGAAGCCCTTCACCCCCTCATGGCGCTTCTATGGAGGTTCATGATTTTGTCAGTCTTTCTACAAATGTGTGATCATAGTAAAATACAAGTCTTCAAACATTTGGATAAATGACATTCTGAAATGGACTCAAAACATCTTGCAGTTTATATTTTTACCCTCAGATTTCAATTATATTTCAAATAAAACTTATTGCACCTTTCACAAACAAAATATATGCCCCAAGTCATGGCCTATGGAAAATAAAATATTAACAGTGTTAATATTAACCAAGCAGACATGACAAGGACTGGGGACCTCATTAGGGCATGTAATAGCTAATTGTACCTCCCTTGCCCTACCCCATCCCCACCCCTTTAGCAAGAAAGATGAATGAAGCATCGTTTATTGGGGTATAAGATCTTGCAGTATGGGGAATATGACAGGAGGAGCATGGCACAAGTCTCCAATGAAAGCTGAGAGTAAGGTCAGAGGCTTGGAGAGTTTCTTTTCCCAAGCAGATTGGGACAAAAATGGAAGATGATGGGAATTAATTATCCACTGTTCTGGTCAATGTTGGCAACTTGCCTGGGTGGATGACATTTCTATCTAATTCAATTGCCTTATCAAGAATATAGAGTAACTGAACTCTCCTTACTGCCTCCCTTTTCCGTCTTTGGCTAGGAACAACTGATGCTTCTTTCTGTGTCCTTTTACTCAGTTATAAGTTTACTTTTTTTAACTGACCTAGTTTTGTTTCTCATAAACATCAGTGGTGAACCCAGAAGTATTATGAGTGTGTGGTAGAATAGCTCTATTTCAGCAAAATGACTGCAAAGACAGCTTCTATTTCACAATTTGGTCCTAATCTTTAGATCATGGTAGAGAGTTTCTCTTTAAGAAGATGTTGAGGAGTGGAGGGATGTTAAGGTAGGGAAGCTAAAGATTTCTGAGCTATTTATCCTGTATTTTTGTTACATTATAGGCTCTCAAAATCAGAACCTTATAAAGGAATTTGGGACCTTTCAATCTCTATGACTAAATGAAAGAAAACTTCCATTATCTTATCATTGTAGCTGTGGGGGAGCCACACTGAGAGCACTAATGCCAGAGAAGGGGAGGAAGGAGGATGGAGGAGAAGGTACTAAAGGAGAGTATCCTGCTTCTGACCTGCCCCAGTAAGTATGATCTGTGATGGCTTTGATTGCAGCTTTCTGGTTTGGAGGAGGAAGTGAGCAGATCACCTTGTTCTCTATAGTAATACTTAATGTCACAACAGTACAACTGCAGACTTTGATATTCACAGGACCTCATTGAAAGAGCTATAGATTTGAAATGGGTCAGTTCAAATCCTAGTTCTCACATTTGCTATCTTTGTCACATTAGGCTCTAGAGGCACTGAAGATAACCTAATTCAAACCTTGGGGCAGCTAGCTGACTCAGTGGATGGACTATCCAGATTAGAGTTTGGAATATCTTCAGGAGTTCAAATCTGGCTTCAGATACTTCATGGCTGTATGACCCTGGACGAGTTACTTAACCCTGTTTGCCTTAGTAGCTCATCTGTAAATGAGCTGGAGAAGGAAATGGTAAATCACAACAGTATCTTTGCCAAGAAAACCCCAAATTGGGTCATGAAGAGTCAGACACAAATTAAAAATGACTGAACAACAAAAAATTCAAACATCATATTTTACAAATAAGGAAACTGAAGCCTGGAGAGGTTCTAAAAGAACGTTTGAGATAACACTGGTATAAATAGTAGGATTTGACCCCAGGTCTTCCAACTCTCAATCCTGCATTCTTTATCCTATATCCTGATGTATTACTTTCACAACAGTGAGTTTCAGTTTCCTCTCATCTGTAAAATGGAGAGAATGACATTTATGCCTAATAGGACTGCTGCGTACAACTAGGTCCTATTAATGACAATAACAAACCCCCAGAAGTGGTCCCATGCATTCAGATTCACACTATTCAAGGTTATAATTATGTAAAATATGGCAAATAGTTGCAGTCCAATGGAAGTATATGGTATGAATTCAACCTACGCAGCCACTGCGCGAGATTCACAGTTCCTACTTAGCTGGACCTCGAAACAGAGTAAATCAGATGCTGCTGGTAAACTCTATAGAAATGTGACTTCTTACTATTCATAAAAATTATTTTTTTCACTACTTCCTTGGAAGAAAATGAGAGGAAGAGGAGGGAAGGTAGTGAGAAATAAATGAGGAGCAAAGGAGTAAAGAAAAAGAAGGAAGGAGGTCTTTAAGAGAAAAAAAAGAAAAAGAAAAAGCAACCTAACAGTGAAAATAGCATGGTGTAATGTACAGAATACTGACTTTTGAGCCAGAAAAACTGGGTGCAAATTCTGGTTCTGTCTCTTGTCTCCCTTTATGACCTTGAAACCTCAGTTTCCTCTTCTGTAAAATGAAGTAGGACTATATTATTAATCTCACATTCTAGTCTTTGATCTTAAGGGAATATAACAATAGCTAATATTTATATAGCACTTGAAGGTTTACAAAAGGTTTATTTTGTCCTCATAACAACCCTGGTAGGTAAGTGCTATTGTTAACCCCATTATACAGATGAGGAAACTGAGATAGATTGATGTTAAGTGACTTGCCCTAAGTAATACCACTAGTAGGTGAATGAGGGAAGATTGAACTCAAGTCTAAATGTCTTGGGTTTAATTGATCCATTCCTAACATAGTGATAAGCATATACATATCTACAATATCTGAATTATTGTACTGGGGTCTGGGGTTGGGGGAAATATACACATAAAGACCTTTGGAGTATGGCAAGTACATATTTAATATGTAGGCTTCCAAGGTTTGCTACTCCTTGAGATGGGGTAGCCTAATTTAATTGGCAGTATAATTGAAAAAGGCTGAACCTTTAAAACTGGCCAGACTGAAAATACCCATCTCGATCAGATTCACTCTCCTTTTCGGCTGAACTGAACTGGGAAGGGAGGAGGAGACAGCTTCCCCACCCTCCTCTCTCTTTTACCCTGGCTCCAAAAAATGGTTCTGGAGGGTTTTGATTTTATTTTGTTTCCTTTGTCCTTAGTTTCAGGTATCCAGCTATGATTCCCATAAACCTGGGAGCTTGAGCCATAATGACCTTGGAGCCAAGATTCCAGGCAAGATATTCTCGCCAGCCTGTCAGGGAAGCCTGGAAGCCAGGGTGCCTGAGGCTGAAACCTAAAGAAGGCTTTGGGCTTGGCATTAGGACTTTGCTGTATAGGAACTGAGCCAAAGTCTAAAACCCCTCCCCAGAGATGGAAGCACTATTGGGGAGGGGGAAGTAGAGGGATCAAGCCCTACATGGTGGGGAAGTACGTTTGTATGTTTCTGATTATATTATTTGAAGTTAATATTTTTATAAAAATTAGCGAAACTGCTAGGTGGCTAAGTGGAACTAGAGTATAGTGGATCAACCTCTACAATTAAGGGATGGAGTCATTTTCAAAAAACCTAGATAGCCTCCCCACTCACATCACCACCAAAAGTATCAGAGAATGCTAGGAGAAGGGCAAAATATAATATACTTGACCTTCAGGTCACAGAGATCGTGGGGGCATCTAGTCAGTGTTATAAGTAAGAGAAAACTTTCAGGGAGTTTGTAATTTTTGTTCAGTCATTTCACTCATGTTCAACTTTATGTGACCCCATTTGAGGTTTTCTTGGCAAATATAATAGAGTTGTTTGCTATTTTTTGCTACTTGGCTACTTTTCTGGCTCATTATAGAGATGAGAAAACTGAGTTAGAGTTAAGTGACTTGCCAAGGATCACATAGCTTGTAAGTGTCTAAGACCAGATTTGAACTCACAAACATGAATCTTCCTAATTCCAGGACTGGTATTCCATCCCCTGTGCCCCCTAGCTTCTCCTATAATTCACTAGGAAGAAAAAAAAAGGAAGGAAGGAAGAAAGGAAGGAAAGAGAGGTGGAGGGACAGAGGAATGGAAAAAAGTTCAGACTTAAAAATAGGTTTACATCAAGTTCAAGAGAGATTAAATAAAGCTCACAAAACAACATTTTAATCATTTCAGTATAAATGGATCAAAAACATATGGATGAAATTTCCTTTAAATTTTGTATGGGTAAGAAAATCAAAATGAAAAATGCCTGAGGCAAAACACATTTTGTTTTTATTTTGAGTTTCTAAAAAATGTGCCTATCATAGCAGCCTCTGGGTACAGATACCAAAAAGAAAAAAGAAAAAGAAAGCACAATTAATGACAATCTCAACAGCAGAACTCCCACATCCCCAAATCTCATATCCCCCATTCTGTCATCCTATTAGTCTGAAAACTCAACTTCCCTTCAAGATGCACCAGCTATGACTGGGGATGGCAGTGGGGAGACCAAGTTCCTAAATCTCTGCTTGTTCATTTAGAATTTGGGTATGATAATACTGTCTTTGTGGGAGTGAAACAAGAATTGAATTAATATTTATCAAGAGCTTTAACAATGGAAAATACTAACTTGATGGTAATTATAAATGTTGGCTTTCCTTTCTGAGATAATTGTGAACTTAGCACCATGCCGCAGAAATCTCATGGGGGAAATCTGGAGTCTTTCATGAAAATTCAAACTACAGACCCAAACACTTGGAGAGATTAAATTTACCATCAATTAATACAGGAGTTAACTGAGCACATCTCATTGTATGAGATCACATATTTAGAACTGGAATCCTAGAATTCATGAAGTCCTTACTTGAGTTTATAAAGAAATGGAGTGTTTTTTCATGAAGTGACACAGTAAGTATATGAGGTGATACTCAAACCCAGATCTTGCTAACTCATAGTCTATCATTATATCCATAATACCAAATTACCAGGTAAAACTTTTCTGGGAATAAATAAGACATACATTGTCTTAAAGGGACATAAAATCTTGCAGAGGCAAGATGGAAGAAAATTAAAAGTAAATAACATTTAAGACACGTGTGCATTTGCATATGTATATATATATATATATATATGTATATATGAATGTATACATATACCTAAGTATATGTGTTTGTGAAGGTGAAACTGATCCAAAGGGCAATGTACACCCATTTTTTTCTCCATAGAGAAACAGGGTAGGTGTATATAGCCAATGATGATTTTGTGCAAGAAAATGAAAAATGATAAATAAAGTATATCGTCAAGGTCATATCAAAGACATGACCAGCAAAGAAAGGTAGACAAAATATCAGCACCTTACTAGCCCTGCTATTGTTGTGAGTTTTTCATGTATTCCAAATCTTAGGTGAAAGGGGAATGTATTTTTCAGCAATTCACCTTTACCTTTGATGGAGTTTGGTGAAGGGGAATCATGAGTTATTTGAGCGCTTTCAGCTTTTCAGTTTGTTCTTGGATTCTTGTGAGTCCTTTGCAACTTATACATTTTCTGTAACTGGTAAAATAAACACTATCCTATGCATAATATGTGTACTGAACATTAAGGGCCTGTGCAGGAGGCCCTTTCCATCTTTGGGGAAATAGACAAGAGTTACACTTCAGCATTATTCAAAAAATTCTCCTGGTACTTTTGGAATGGAGGCAAAAAGCAAAGGGAAAAAATACTCTCTCGTGGATACAGCCCCCAGGACTGAACCCAGATTTTCTTTAAAGTGAAGGGACTAGGTCATAAATGACATCTTAGGTCATGTAGTACAAGTGACGGATAACTGACAGAAAACACTAGTAGATTGCACTAGTATTCACAAAACATTTAAATACCTATAGAGTTGAGTAGAACCTCTATAGAAGATGTATAGAATCTTCCATGGATAAGACTTCCCCAGGACAGAAGGCATGACAGTGTTTTAATTTCCATCAGTGAAAAGAATATTCACACTGATGAAATCATGGATCCATCAATGTGTTAAAATATTTGTAACAGAAAGCGTGGTTCAGACGTCCCACGCTCCTACTGAATAAACTCCAGTGACTTTCTTTACCTAGAGGACCAAATATAAAATTCTCTATTTAACATTTAAGTTCTTTACTATATGATCTCTTGCTATTTTTCCAGCTTTTTATGCTTTACCACCTTCCACATACTCTAAGATCCAGTTACACTGACTTACTTGCCATTCCTCATATACATCATCTATCTGCTTAGCTTTGTACTGGCTGTCCCCTAGAATGAAATGTTCCGCCTTTTCACCTCTGACTCCATAGCTGCCCTAGCCTCCTTGATGACTCAGCACAATCTCACCTTCTTCTGGAGGCCATTTCTACTCCCTTTTTACTGTTAGTACCTTCACTCTGAGATGAACTTCCATTGACACTATATGATAATTTTGAATACATATGTATATATACAACATATATCTTTCTATTTCTATCTCTATGTCTTATGTGTAAATGCTTATATTTTACATTTTCTTCCCCATGAGAAATGAGGCTTCCTTGAAGGAAAGGACCAAGTTTTGTCATTTCCTGCATACTTAGCACAAGCTTCTGGCATATAGTCATTATTTAATAAATGTCTGTTGTCTGACTAATGTTTATATAGATGCTAATCTGAATAACTCCACATGTCAACTACAACACATGTAGAGTTCATAAAACACCACAAAATTTCAAACCCATTGGAAGGATGCCATGGGCTTTCAAGATGGAACCTGTTTCATAAGTTCCTGGGAGTTGTAGTCTGAAGGAGGTAGAGTTTTCTACTTTTTTGCCCTAGAAAAGACAGTGGGAATGGTGTTCATCTTTTCCCTTTCCCTCATAAATACAGAAAGAGGTAGAACTGAAGGCAGTAGCTAGGAAATAAGAACTACCTGTTTAACAGAGGAAATATATGGCTTCTTCTGTCTGGTAATACATTCCAAAGTAGGGGTCAGAGGAGTAGTTTTTTTCCCTTTTGGCTACACCCTCACCCATACACCCAGACTGAGATAGATGTTTCAAAGGTAAATCCTTAGTTGACTAATTACCTTAGAATCGTAAGACTGGATTTGAAATGCTGTTTTTGCTACTTATTGGCATAATGCCTAGCACAGAGTAGGTGTTTGATAAATGCTACTAGACTTGATTTGACTTGACTCCTTTTGCAACCTTGGATGATTCATTATACATCCCTGTTCTCACCTATAAAATGAAAGGTTGCAATAGAGGACCACTAATCTCATCTCTTTTTCTAAACAGTATAGCCCTATAAATATCCATCCTTCACTTCCAATTTCACAATTTCTAGTTCAGGAAATTATTCCAGACCCAGGAGAAGGCAATATGCATTCTGAATCCAATTTTCTACCTCTAGAAATTAAAACACACACACACACACAAACACACAGGAATGAAAAGAAAGAATGAAACAAGATGTGAACATTTTCATGAAAGCCTATTATTTAGTAATAGTTAAAAGTACTGTGCCTACAAGCAAAGAAACATTTAAGGCAATAAAAGTATGTTTGGGTTCCTTGGCTTCAACATGAGCTAAGAGAATAACCAAACTCTTGTTCTAGAGGAACTGGTTCAGCTACTCTCCTCTATCTTCAGTCATTCAATCAAAAGCCCTAAAGCCCAAGTGTCTTACAGTTAATTTGCAATAGATTCATCAGTTTGTTGGTTCTACTTAGCCCAAGTCACAGGTGACTACATATTTGCATCATTACAAAATTTTAGATGTTTTAAATGAGTTTAAATGAATCTACATTGTAGTGTGGGATATCTAAAATAATATCTTTCATTACTAATATTTTTAGTATATTGATGGATCCATAATTTCATCAATGTGAGTATTCTCTCCACTGATACAAATTATAACATGATATATGAATGCTAAACAACTGCTTCTTCATTTTTTTAAAAAGAGGCAGAAGCCTGGAGTCAGAAAAACTGTGCTTTAGGAAAATTATCATTTAGTTGGGGACATGAGTTAGGGAAAACAACTATATTAATATTATTACTGTATCCATATATCTGAGAGAATTTAGAAAGGTAAGGTAGATGGTATGAAGGTAGAAACTGCAGTATTTGATAGGACTTAACACAAATATGATTAACTTATAACCTAGCTAACCACCCTGGGGTGTTTTGCACTGCATATATACATGAAAATTATGTGCAATAGACATAACACAGCATAAACTATTGTCAGACATTGTTCAATGACTGCAGGTCTAAATTACATGCAAGACAAAGTGCACGTATATTTTGCAATAATGCACCCACACCCACAGAACATGAGCCAGAATACACAACAAGCAAAAACAAAGCAATAATATCAGCGATGCCTACAAAATAACAAAGCATGCAACACAGAAACATGGGAGCAAATGACAAGAAGTAAAATTATGCAGAGCTAACAAACTAATTTCACCACAAAGTCACGAAAGCTATTCATGAGTCAATAAGTCAATGGTCAAATAGTCCTATCTCTCCTGTGGCCATCTGATAGATTTGCCCCTCTAGCTGAGCTAGTTTTTGGTAGGAAAACCTTTTCATCAGAATTACGGTCTGGTTTTCCTAAGCCTGAGTAGGCTGAGGCAGACCAATGGCATTACTATTCTTTGTAAGGTATCCCTTCCCTAGGACTTCATACAGCTGACGTACCAGCAAAAACAATGTGGCCTTTCAGTTCAATCCTCTTCCAATATTCAAACATGTTGGAAGGCTACAGAACAAAAAGTCTTCTTCCAGAAAAATATCTGCTTCTGAACCATTTTCTGGAGCAGGCTTTCTTTGCATGACTGGCATGTTCTCTCTGTCTCTCTGTCTCTGTCTCAGTCTAATGGGGGAGACAACATGCAAATAATTATAACAAATGAGATACAGAAAGGATAATTGAGAATCGTCTCACTAATATTAAGGAAGACTGGGAAAGACTTCTTGCCAAAAAAGGACTTTAGACTGAAACACAAAGGAAGACAAAAGAGCCAGGAGGTAGAGACAAGGAGACCATTTTAATCTTGTGGGACAACTGGGGAAAGTTCATTCTGGAGATGGAATATTATCCTCCAGGAGACCAGCGCCACTGGATAGTAGACTATGGGGAGGGGAGTAAGGTATAAGAAGGCTAGAAAGGTAGGAAGGGACCAGGTGATGAAGGGCTTTAAAAGTCAAACAGAAAATTTTATATTTGATTCTGGATGTAAGAGGGAGCTACTGGAGTTTATCAAATGGGGGTGGGCCTGATATGATCAATGTGTGCTTTGGGTACATCAATTTAACAGTCATGTGGAGGATAAAGTGGAGTATGGAGAGGCTTATCGTAGGAGGACCAATCAGAAGGCTACTGAAACCATCAATGGCTGAGATGATGAAGGCCTGCACCAGAAGGGAGCACATATCAGAGATGTATGATGTTGTTGCTCAGTTGTGTTCAACTCTTTGTAACCGCGTGGACCATGATTCCTAATTGTGTGTGATGTATATACCTTGCAAAGTAGTCAGTCATCATCAGTCTAATGTTTTATTCTTATTATCATTTTCCAGCTATAAAAATTCAAAGCAGACAAGTTCCAAAGATTTTCTTTTTGTCATTCATTTTGTCAGTTGTGTCCACCTCTTTGTGATCCACGGGCCACAGTATGTTAATCCTGTCCATGGGGTTTTCTTGGCAAAGATACTAGAGTGATTTAACATTTCTTTCTCCAGTGGGTTAAGGCAAACAGAGGTTAACTGACTTGTCCAGGGTCATGTAGCTAGCAAGTGTCTAAAATCAGTTAGATAAAAATCCTCTTTGGGGGTAGCAACCTTAAGCCTCAGACCTGGCTTGTTTATTTGTTCTGGGCAACTCTTTAATACATTTGTGACATTTACATTCACTTCTGTCTTTTCAACCTCCATCCCTACTCTCAGTCCCATTAAAATATGGACTCTATGAAAAAGTTTGCCCTTCCTTATTTAAACATTGCATATCTCTTGATATCTAGAGCAATATTTCCCACACAATAGTTACTTAATAAATACTTACTGTTGAACTTCTGAATCCTACATCACCTCCTAGAAGAGAACCAAAAATACTGTGGCCAGGGGATCTGAATTGCAATGGGATAGTGCAAGGTTGGAAATGAAGGAATTCATCTTGGTTGTATCCAAAAGGGGAAATAAGTACACCATCTGGTGGCTTTGTATTTTAATTAATTTTTCTTGCTAAGTGCCAAATTCTATTGTTTCTCCATTGATGGACTGTGTGTACTTTCAGCACCCTCTAAATTTCAACCCCCTGAGGCAATATCCTGGTTTTCCTACCATAATTATAACTCTGTCTGGAAGTTTGCCCTCAAGATTCCTTCACTATCTTTCATCATCAATCTTTCCTTAACTACTATTTCCTTCATTTCTCCTTATAAGCAATTCCAGATGTCCCCCATCATGGAAAAAAATCTTTACTTGATCCATCAAAGTCCTCAAGCTCTTGTTCTCTCTCTTCTCACGTTCAAAGTGAAACTTTTAGAAAAAAGGTCCTATGCTCATCGTCTCCACTTGCTCATCTTCTATTTACTTTTCAGCACTTGGCAGTCTGGCTTGTGACTACCATTCCAGTGAAGCTAGTCACTGCAAGTCTATCAGTGAGTTTCTAAATACTAAATCTAAAGACATTTTCTAAGTCCTCAATCCAACTTGACATATTTGCAGCTTTTAACACTAATGACTACTGCTCCTAAATGTTATTTTCTTCTTTGACTTTCATGTCACTGCTTTTTCTCATTCTACTCTTATGTGCCCACTTCTTTTCTAAATCTTTTACAACAAAATTCTGGCTTCCATCCTTTCTGTGAGGGCTTTCTCAAAGAAACTGTTAAGCACATTCTTCTCTTTTTCTTCAAAGGGGTAGGAAACATGAAGTCTTGAGGCCACATGTGGCCTTCCAGGTCCTCTGACAGAATCTAGACTTCACAGAACAAATTGGATTTGTTCTGTAAAGTTTAGATTCTGTCAAAGGGCCATACTTGAGGATATAGAGGCTAACATGTGACCTTGAGGTCCCAAGTTCCACACCCCTTAAACTCTTTCTTGTTGATCTCATCTCCTCTCAAACCAATTATCTTCGCTCTTCAGATGACCCCCAAAATCAATCTCTCCAACCCTAATCTCTCACCTGCACCTAGTAGTCCTATAAAACCATTTCAAACTCAAAATGAGCAAAATGGAAAGCATTTTGCAAACTTTAAAGTACAATAAGTTTCACTTATTATTATTCCACCATGTTACTAAGATGCCCAAAATGGTTGTCTTTTTCTGTTATCACAAAGATTTTAAAAAAAGAAAGAAAACCTCAGCCAGACTTTCAAATCTGGCTCCCATCCTGTTTTCTTAAATCATTTCATATCACTTCCTTTCTTCTACTCTGTGTTCTAGACAAATTTGCTCAGTAGTTACTCCTGAATTCAAGGCTTCATCTCCCAGATGTTGCTTGACTTTGCATAGGCTATTCCCCAATTTTAAAATGTGCTCCTTCCTCATATTTCATTCTTAGAATACTTAAATTCCTCCAATATTGTCTTAATGTGTCACTTCTTACAGGGAGTTCTTCTGGATTCAACTTATCATTTGTACTTTCTCCTTTCTCAAATTATTCTGGATATATGTATCTGTTTCTGAGTTGAACCCCTGAGTGGAATATAAGCCCTGTTGGAGCAGGGACTATTTTTCTTTAGCTTAATGAATTGAATTAATTAAAAATACTACTGAAATTAGACATCCCAATATGATGAGTATGTGCTTAAGGTCCTACCCTCTTTAAAACAGTATGCTTTTACTACCTAAATGCTATAAAATATTTGGGAGTTTACCTGCCAAAACAAAGTCAGGGATTATACGAACACAATTACAAAACACTTTTAGTGTAAATAAAGTCAAATCTAAGTAAGTGAAAAAACATCCAGCTCATGAGCGGGCCAAGACAATATAATAAAAATGACAATTCTACCAAAATTAATTTACTTATGCAATGCCATACCAATCAGATTATCAGATAATTATTTTGTAGAGCTAGAAAAAATAATATCAAAATTCATTTGGAAGAACAAAAGGTCTAGAATATCAAGGGAACTAATGAAAAGAAATGCTAGGGTAGGTGACTTAGCTCTACCAGATCTCAAATTGTATTATAAAGCAAAAATTATCAAAACCACTTGGTACTGGCTAAGAAACAAAAGAGTAGACCAATAGAATATGTTAGGTACCCAAGACACAGTAGTCAATGAATATAGCAATCTACTGTTTGATAAACCCAAGAACCTCAGTGTCTAGGATAAGAACTCACTGTTCAACAAAAATTGCTGGGAAAACTGTTGGTAACAGTGTGGCAGAAACTATGCATAGACCAATGCCTGACATTATACACAAGAATAAAAGTCCAAATGGGTGTATGATCTAGGTATAAAGATTGATACTATAAACAAATTGGTGGAGCAAGGAATAATGTATTTATCAGATTTATGGAGAAGAGAAGAAGTTTTGACTAAATGAGAGATAGAAAACATTGTGAAGTACAAAATGGATAATTTTGATTACATTAAATTGAAAAGGTTTTGCACAGACAAACTCAATGCAACCAAGATTAGGAGGGAAGCAGAAAATTGGGAAAAAAATTTTGCAACTAGTGTCTGTGATAAAAGTCTCATTTCTAAAATATATAGAGAACTGAGTCAAACATCCAGGAATACAAGTCATTCCTCAATTGATAAATGGCCAAAAGATATGAACAGGCAGTTTTCAGAGGAAGAAATTAAAGATATCTATAGTCATATGAAAAAATGCTCTAAATCACTATGGGTTAGAGAGATGCAAATCCAAACAACTCTGAGATACCACATCACACCTATGAGATTGCTTAATGTGACAAAACAGGATGATGATAAATGTTGGAGAAGATGTGGGAGAGTTGGAACACTTTCATTGTTGGTGGAGCTGTGAGCTAATCCAACCATTCTGGAGAGCAATTTGGAGCTATGCTCAAAGGGCTACAAAAATGTGCATATCCTTTGACCCTGTAATACCACTTCTAGGACTGAATCCTCAAGAGATCATAAAAATGGGAAAGGGTCCCACATGTACAAAAATATTTATAACAACTCTCTTTGTGGTGGCCAAAAACTGGAAATTAAGAGGATGCTCATCAATTGGGGAATGACTGAATAAATTGTGATACATGAATGTAATGGAATATTATTGTACTATAAGAAATGATGAACAGGAAGACTTCAGAGAGGCCTAGAAAGATTTACATGAACCAATGCTGAGCAAAAGGAGCATAACCAGGAGAACTTTGTATACAGCAACAACCACATTGTGTGAGGATTTTTTCTGGTATACTTAGAACTTCATTGCAATGCAAGGACTTAAAAAATTCCCAATGGTTTCTTAAGGCAAAATGCCTTCCACATCCAGAGAAAGAAATGGAATTCAGTCACAGAATGTGGCAGATCATTTTCTTTTGTATTACATTTTGGTTTGTTTTATGATTTCCCCCATTCATTTTTATTCTTCTCTGCAACATAACTGAGGTGAAAATGTATTTAATAGGAATGTATGTGTAGAACCTATATAAAATTGTAAGCCCGCTCAGGGAGGGTGGGGAAAGGAAGGGGGAAATGAGGGGGAGGGAGGGGGAAAATAATCTAAGTTATATAGAAGTGATTGTAGCAAATTGAAAACAAATAAAATAATAAAAAAATGAATAAAATAGAACAGTGTACTTTTAAAGGATAGTGAGAGATCTATAAATCATACCAAATGATCCTCAGTTGAACGATCTGAGCATGGGCAGCCAGGAAAAGAAAAATCTTAGGAATGGCCACAAAAGCTATCTTTGACTCATTAGAAGGGATGGCATGAGGAAGCTCATTGTCTTATATACATTGTTATAATTGCTTTATTTAGTTGTTTTTCAGTCACATCTGACTTTTCATGACCCCATTTGGGGTTTTCTTGGCAGAGATATTAGAGTGGTTTGCCATTTCCTTCTCCAGCTCATTTATAGATGAGGAAACTGAGGCAAACAGGGTTAAGTGACCTGCCCAGGGTCTGAGTGTGAAGTCCCTGAGGCCATATTTGAACTCTGAAAGATAAGCCTTCCTTACTCCACTATGATATACCTATCCACTGTGCCATCTAACCCTGTATATAGTATGTAATTAATAAATGTTTCATGAATTCTGTTACAACTAAGTGATACAGTGCATCTGGAGTCAGGGAGATAAGTTCAAACCTAGCTTCAGACCCTAACTGTCACCCTGGACAAGTCACTTAAGGACTCTGTACCTCAGTTTCCCCTTCTATAAAATGAGGATAATGATATTTCTCTCTGAGGGTTGTTGTGAGCATGAAATAATACTTATAAAGCTCTTTACAAATCTGAAAAATGCTATATAAATCTTAGCTTATTATTTTTATTTATTTAGAATTCTATTGCTCAGTGATACTGCCCCTCCATATTTTCTGCATTATTTGAAGGACTAACAGCCTCATTAAAAATAACAAGAATATTTGTAAGGTGGTTCAAAATAAACATAGTCAAAGAGGACTGCTGTGTGGAGTTTGCTGCTCATCTATTTCAACACCATATTCTCTAGGAGAAAATGGTGAAAAGGTAAAAAGGACAAAATAATTTCACATTCATGAGCAAATAAATTAAGAAGTTTGGAAAATTTGTCATAAGGCATGACACTTAAGGGTTTTTTCCTGTAAATTCACCAAAGAAAAGAGATAATGCAATACATGAAGACTAAGAACGAACCATATATCTCCCTCCATCACAAGTATCCATCTTCTATCACCAAAATATTCCTTTCATTGGAAATCCCAAGCTTCTACTTTGTAAAATAGGTTTCAAGTAGAACAGAGTCTGATAACTGAGACTAAGCCTTACTCAGAAAATCAAACAGTCACTTCCACTTTTCGAATGTTGTATGCTTAAGTAAGGAAGTAATTGCTTTATTTGTGTGGAGAGTCATTCAACAGTGAATGTAATACTTTTCACGCTTTGGACCTATCTTGTGATGAAAGGTTCATGTATAGTCACTTATTAAGCACTTAAAACTAATTAAAATGGATCAGATATGACCTGTGGGGGTCCTTCTGAGGGGCAGAGTTGGGTGCCATCTTAAAGATGCAAGGAGCCGCAGGGTAAAGGTCATTGTTGTTACCAGTAATTCAGAACCTCCTTACCTCTTTCCGATTGAGAATCAGGTCTGAAGTTCAACTGAGTCATACAATGTTGAGAGAAGTCATTTTCACTAATGACCTATTTGCTTAATGGGCCACAATAGAGCTGTCCATTGCTTATCTTTTACTCTAGCGGCTTAACCAGCTCACTTTTTTAAATCATTCATTACTTTAATGACACCTTTCTTTTTTTGCCTTTCCTTTGTAATTCTTGGTTTGTAATTTGCTGAAGCTTGCTATACCCACCATGCACTTCTCCTTTTATCTTGGGGTGATTTTTAGTCTCTGTACATTGCTGTGAATTAGGTGAAAGCTGATATAATTATCCCTAAGTTAGAGTCGGTGAAGTTGAAGCACAGAGATGAAGTAACTTGCTTATGATTATAAGGGTAGTCAATGAAAGATCAGAATCTTTGATTCCTGATCAAGAGTCATGGATTATTAAAAACAAGAGGAGTCTATCTAGCTCTCATTTTACAGATGAGCAAACTGAGGGTCAGAGAGATTAAATGACTTGTCTAAAATAAGATCATATGTTATCTTCCCATAAGTTTGACCTAGAAGAGGCTTTTAAAGGCATCTTCCAACTCCCTTCCTTTATAGATTAGAGTACTAAGTCTCTCTAAGGGGATTTCCCTGTTGTAGCAGAGCTGGTAAACAGCAGATCTCAGATTCAAATACAGGTCCTACAATATTATTTTTTCTAATGAACCATATCAATTAATGGCACAATGCAAATTTCCTGACTCCTGATAACAATGTTATTTTATCTTTCCATCATTTCCCAATCCATTAGCATTTATCAAGTACCCACTAGGTGCAAGGAACTATACTTGATACAAGAGACTTGCTATATGATATTTCCTCTTGCCTAGAAGAAAGTATGTTAATAGCCTGTAAGTCATTAATATGTGCAGTAAAGGCAACAGACAAAAGAAATGGTAAGTACACTGGAGAGGCTTTGAGGAAATCTAGTTTCTAATCCAAACTCAGATATATTCTTAGAACACTTCTGCTTTCTGAATTGGAGAGGGGAAAGATGAGGGAATGATTTAAGAAAGGGAAAATAAAACCAACTCGCCATGCTTCAAGGGTTAACCCCTCTGGAAAACTGCCTTACCTAGAATGACATGCATGTCTCAATGGATACCAGACAACTGAAATTTTACTGTGTTTTGGCCTAGCCCAGACAGTTAACCCCTCATCGCCTCAGGGCCCTAAGCTCTAAAATGCATATAATGATAACTGTCCCTGCCCACTTTGTAAAGATTCAGAAAGATAGCTAAGAGTACATAAATTCAGGTAAAATGAAATATTTTTGAAAGAGACTCTGAGTCAAAGAAGTGCCATGGGGAAGTATTGCTATAAATGGGTTCTCTGTAAATCAAAGGGAATTCAAATACCAGAAATGCAACCACAACTCAATGAAAAATTCTCTGCTTTGATAGCTACTAGTTCTCAATAAAAGCTAACAAATGGTATCTACTAAATTGCTTTTACTTTAAAGGAAACCAAAAAAATCTACAAATTCTGCCCTTTTTCCATAGGAAGTGTTCTACTTATGATCCATACAAAGTCTACATGGAAGTCACTATCCCAAAAGGTCAACAAGCAAGTTCAAAATCTGTCCTAAAATCCTTCTCTGAGCCCTCATCATGATGTAGAGGTAACCCTTGTTTCTCAAAGTCAATGATAACAGATCACAAGCTCTGGAAAATCCTACCAAATTGGAAAGGTTTAGCGTAGGTCCAATAATGGACTATAAATAGATACATAAAATCCTTAATAATAACATGTATCTGGTCTGTGCTAAGTGCTGGAGATACAAAACATTATGGTTCCTACTCTAAAGAAGCTTATATTCCAAGAAGAAAGGCAAATCATAAAGGAGACCTGGAAAGGGTAGGAGGGGTAGGGAAAATGTGGTAACAGCTGGTACAGAGGCGGTTTAACTTCTCATGATCCAGAGGTTCTAGGCAGGGACTTAGCAATCAAGGAACTGTCCTCAGAGGGCCAGGTAGCCAATGTAGAGTTGGAGCAGCTGTGCGTAGTAATAGAGAAGGCTAGTGGGTGACCTAACTCACCTCTCTGTAAAATGAGAAGTCTGGACTAGAATATCAGTCACCGCATTTCAGAATTGTGAAGGACCTCAGGGATGATCTAGTTCATCCATACCATACCAGAAAAAGAAAACAGAATCTCTTTAATGGGAGGTGGCACGTTACAGTGGAAAGAGCACTGAATTTGGAATCATAGGACCTAAGTTCAAATCCCAGTGCTACCATTTACTAGTAAAGTCCCCTTCAGCAAATTATTTATTCTCTCTTGGCCTCCCTTTCCTCATCCACAAATAAGGGGGTCAGATGAGATGATCTCTATAGTCCCTTCCAATATAGATCTTTGAACCTACTAGACCCTTTGACACTAAGAACTGATGTGTACCTGTCATTCAAGGGCCAGTCTGGAAAAATGGTAAGAGGATCACCATAAGAGAGTGAAATATTAGGTAGTTATTTTTTAATTCATTTCAAAAATAATTAAAATTAATTCATTTCAAAAATAATTAAAAACTCCTACTTTGTGTAAGACAAAGTATTCAGCCATGGGATAAAAGAGATAGGAATGGTGCTGACCTAGTGTGTACTATTCTGATCTAATGTTTTTGACTCCAGTCTTGAAAAACTATAGACAAAGGATCACAGATTTGTAGGAAGGAGGCTTCAAAGAAATTGTCTAATCCAAGGTCTCATTTTACTGATAAGGATGAGGAAACTGAAGCCCAGAGAATTAAGTGAATAAATGAAAGAATTAAAACCTGGGTCCTCTAAATTCATTACTCTTTCCACTGCACAACACTGGAATTAAGGACTTAACAAGCTTCATAGAGGGAATAATTTAATTATGACTCTTTGGAGGCACTCAATAAAAACACTACAAAATAGCATGTAAGTGTACGTATGAGGTAAATATTTCAATGCTGTGTCTCTTCCCTCTCCCCTCAATGTGCCTAGAATAACAATTTGGAGGTACCTAATAAATGTTTATTGATTTGGACCATACACAGTTGTAAATTACCTCCCATTTACATGTTGTATAACTTATATGTACATAGTTAGTTACATATTGTCTCCTCTATTGGAACGTAAGATCCTTGAGGACAGGGATTGAAATTTTTTTTTCTTTTTTACCTTTCTTGGTATCTCTAGCACTTAGCACAGCACCTAATAAATGCTTGTAGACTAACTGGCTCAAGTGAATTATCCTCCTGAAGAAAGTTCTCTGTATTCAGCATCAGAAGAAATTTGTTCTTCCGAAATGTCTTAGTCACTTTGCTACATAATGTTATCTATTTTTCTTTGTTTGTTTCTATGCCTAGGGTAGAATAAAATGGATAACAATATAAGAAATCAAGAGATATGAAAATGATTTTACTGAGGACCATGCACTTTAAGGTCATAGAATAAAGCTTGAACTCCAATAACCTTGCGAAGAGGCTTTCTATGATGAAGTTGGAGGTTTGGGGTGGGGGTGGAAGAGAGAAGGAGGAGGAAGCACTGAATAATCAAATTCTTGACTCCCAATCAGTATCAATGTCAACAGGGTGGGGTTAAAGAGCTTCCATGGTCCTCCAATATTGAATGATCAATTAAGGAAACACCTATATGCAAGGGACACTCTTAAGCAAAGGGAAATAACCTCATAATGACAAGTTTGAGGAGAAGCAGCAGGGAAGATAAGCAAAAAGACCCAATGCACATGGAAAGCAGGCACTAGAGTAGTGAAAATCTTTGCCCTTTCAAAATAGCTGTTACACATTATAACAATCTGAAAGAAATGAAGGAGTTAACGATAAGTGCACAGCATGGAAGGAAATACATATCAAGTTTTTAAGAGAAATGGGACTGGCAGTAATAAAAGAAATCAACAGTGACATTAATTTTCAAGGGATTTACATTTTTCATCAACAGCATTAAAAGGACCTTGTTACTGTTCGTATTGATTGAGAAATTGGCAAAGTTTTCGTTATTTTCCAAGGCTATTCCACAAGGGTTTTTATTATTCTTCAACACTTCTAGAGCAGCAGGAAGGTCTTATATAATAATAATCTATACAGTGTTTTGCATGCTTTATTGCATTTGCTGTTCACAATAGCTCATTCAAATAAATAACACCAGTATTAATGTTTCCATTTTACAGATGAGGAAACTGAGGTTCAGAGATGTCAAGTGATTTGACACAAAGCTAAGAGTTAGGACCAGAATTCAAACTTAGAGCTTTTCTGATTCTTCATTCAGCACTCTTTCAACTATATTGTCCGTCTTTTCTTCTAGCTCTACAACTAGAGGCATGGTTGTGAATCCTTCTATAACTTTTTAGATATTGGTCTCTCCCATTCAAGGCAGAACTAATGGCACACTATGGCTAAGTCATAGCCTAAAAAAGTGACAATGTGGAGATTTATTTTGACTCCTTTATAAAATGTCTGGAACCACAGGTGAAAGACTGAACAAGTAGTAGATAGGTTAAAATGGGGACATTGAGTTATTGGCAGATTTTAGCTTGTATCTAAGATAACAAAGAAAATGAAGTATAATGTCAAAATAAGAAAGCTGAAAATGCAACACCAGAAAAAAAAAAGAGTATCATCTGGGAATCATTGCAAGGAATTCAGGATATCTAAAGACAGTTTCCTTTTTCTTTCTTCTTTTCTCTTTCCCTTCTTCTCTTTCTTTTCCCTCCTTTCTTTCCTTCATTCCTTCCTTCTCCTCTCTCTTCTTTCTTGCCTCCCTCTCCTCCCTTTCCATTGTTCCTACCTTCTATTTCTTCCTTTCTTCTTTCCCCTTTCCTTTTTCCTTTCTTTCCTCTTTCTTTCTTTCCTCCCTTCCTTCTTTTCTTCCTTCATCTCTTCCTTTTCAAACTCTAAGTCTACCTTGTGTATAGTTCCCCACAGGCTCAAAATCCGTCATTTTTCCCCTCAAAATTTTAAGGCCACATTCACAATTAAGACAATTCAAAGAATTGAGAGGATTCAGAAGTGAGCTTCCAGATATGAACATAGTGATAAAGAGAAGTCAGTTGTCCAAATCTGCCATGGGATTCTGAAAGAACTGACTATGTCTCTGCAGCTAGGTACCATAGTGGATGAAGCCTGGGACTTGAAGTCAGAAAGATCTGAGTTTAAATTCTACCTCAGACACCCACTAGTTGTATAATCCTGGACTAGTTACTTGTCCTCTCTGTGTGTCCGTTTCCTCATCTGTAAAATGGGAATAGTGCTAGCACCTGTCTCTCCAGATTGTTGTGAGGATCAACTGGGTTATCATGTATAAAGTGCTTTGTAAACCTTACAAAGTATTATATAAATTATTATGTATAAATTTATTATATAAATTATATATATATAAAATATATATAAAGTATTATATAAATACTAGTTATCTCAGTTCTTCCTCTTCAAAATAAGAATATTAAATTAGTCAAAATACTTGGGGAGTAGAGAGATCACTGTCTTATGAATATGTATATAAGATAGGTTGAGCTAGTAAAAATGTAAATTTTTTAAAGGTAAGTGGAAAGAAACTCTCATGTATAAAGGAGGAAAAGATGTATAAAAATAAATGCCTCCCATAAAATCTTATTCTGGTGCCTGATTGTAGTGTCAAGACTGTGTTCTCAAACCATTGCAGAGCAGATAAATGTAAACAAGAAGACCACACTAAAAATAATCCCAGTGTATATACAAATATCAGTCGTAGAGAATGAAATATATAAATTCTACGGTGAATTTCAGACAATGTTCAAAACCAAGCCATGATAGTTGGTCATTATCAAAAGTGGACATAAGGAAAGATGGGTAAAAATAAATTGACATACATAATTTGAAATTAAAGCTACTTAAAGGATAGATTACTCAGTAGTCATATATATCCACAATACTCTCTTCAAGAAGTTAGTCTGAGGGTACCAAATCACAGAATCTTACAACTGGAAATGGCTTAAATAAGAAGCTATATTATGTGCATGGTAGATTTGAGGTTTCATGTTCAATCATCTTTTTATTGTATTGTTTTAGGAATGCTTATTTTATTCCATAAATTTAAATTTTCTTTTTTTAAAAAAAGCTATCTAGTCAAACCTTTACCTAAACAGAACCCTTGTCATCCTCTGTTATATATGGTCACCCAGACTCTACTTGAAGATCTCCAGTACTCTATTGGAAGCACTGAAAATCCTCAAAATATGAAATTGATGACATCTTAACAGATAGTAGTTACATCAGAATCAAATGAAGGTCTAAACACTCAACTCAAAAATTTCCCCTAGATCTCCTCCTTTTCTGATTGGTGGATGTTTCATGTAGTTCATTAAATCAAATGGGCCATAACTAGCCATGCTTTACTTTACTGTTCCCAAGCCATCTTTTTGCCATCTGTCTTGCCATATGTGTACATACTCCTTCCTCTGCCCTGCCCTCACTTTCCAGTTTTGTAATCATAATCAAATTTATATTGCCATTGCCTCTGGAAAGGGCATGTCAGTCTTCCATAAGATTCACAAATCATTTATATAATCTCCATAATTTTACAAACCAAAATAATCCTTCTTGGACACCATTTGCTTATGTGTGTTATCTCCCTCATTAGAATGTGAAGTCTTTAAGGAGAGGGACTATCTTCACTTTCATATTTTTATTCCAGATTGTAATTCCATTTTGTTTGGCACATAGTAAGCAGTAAAAATGAGTCTGTTCATTTGTTCATTCACTCATTCAACTATCTGTGTATTCATATCATCCACTGGTTAGACCAAAAGTCAAAATCACTATGGGATTAAAAGAAAGGATTCAAGATGAGAAGATACAGCAGCAATTATAAAAAGTTACATCCAGTCTATTTAAATGATGTGTGGATAAGAGCAAAAGATATTGACTCTAATTATCACCATTTTAGGGAAGTGTAGCCACTGTAGGAAAATGAGATAAAAAGAGCTCTGAGAGCCGGTCAGCACTTGATCTCTTAGAAAGAAAGCCATAAAATACTGGAACAATGCTATTTAAGAATGCAAACTCATTTACAGAAAAGATGAACATAGAATACTAAGAGCAGTGCTGCCCCCTCCTCAAAAAGAAAACTGAAAAGCAATAAAGAGAAACAAATAGCTGAAAAAGTTCAGAAAAACTCACAAAGTATTAGCAACCAAAAAAGGATTTTTTTTTTAATCTTAATTTTCTAAAGATTATCTACTAAGGTAAAGAGAGTTTGTGACTTTATCAGTTATGGGTACATCCATTACTTAATTTTTAATAATGTGAAAGTAAGTATATATCTACTATAATATACAATATATATTGCATGTATCAAATATGTATATCCTTGTATTGTATGTATTATATAATATATGTATTATATATCTATAATATAATATATTGTTTTATGAATTATATATAGCATAATTCATGTACATGACATATATACATACATGTATCTAAATATAGTAATTGCACTATAAAATCCTTTCTTGGTATATTCTGTGACAATTTAAAATTTGTCATTGCTAAAAAAAAATAAATATTTGTTAAAATAATAACGTAAGACTCTGGATTGGTCTTCTAATGAGAGAGACTTAGTCCTTTTCTGGACTCATAACTCCTCCAACTTCTTAGGCTCTGCCATAATTTGTGCTGTGCTACTGTAAGCTCTGCTAGCATAGCTCACTGCCAACAGCGAGTGTTACTCCCATGATGAACCATACAAAGTGAATGTTTCCATTCTCCTTGTTGCTGAACCCTCATACCTATGTTCTCCAAGTGTCAACATATTTTATATATGTATGTATGTATATATATATATATACACACACTTATACACATGTATGTGTATATACACATATGCTTATATATGTATACATGTAACTATATCCATATATATCTAGATCTACCTATAGTCCTTGGAAATATATATATATATATTTGTATAGAGCATATATATATATATAGCATATAGATATGTATATAGCATAGAGTCACTTCTTACTACATGCCTGTTCATTTTTTCATTCGTTTATTTGTTCATTTATTGATTGTGTAGACAGGTTGACAACCTTGAGTATGGACTATTATCTGCTCTATCAGTCATTGGATCATTTTTAACTTGTTTGTTTCTTTGTTTTAAGGAGGCTATAATGGAGAAAGGAGCATGATTAGCGAATGATTATACTGTAAAAAAATCCCAAAGAAGTATTGAAAAGAAAATATACAACAATACTATACAGTGGCTATCACTTGTAAAGTAAGGGAAATCTTCCACACAGAATTCCAGTGACTTGGGAGGAGAAGGAGGCAAAAGGTGATAGAGATAATAAGGCCAAAGATGGCCAAAGAAAATCATTTAAGGATTACTCAATGCTTTCTTCATCCACCTCCTTCAGGCAAGTCTACGTCTACTTAACTGTAAATCACCTAATAGTTGTCAAATATCATTTGTGAAGGGGATTTGCTCACCATTATTTCTCAATGCTAACAGAATCACAGGTTTCAGAGATAATCCAAGAACACTGAGAACTTCATCAAAACTTGGACACTTTTATTTCATAGTGTAATAAGTTCTCACACATTAATTCCCAACTTTAAAACATGTGCATGAGTAAAAACAGCTGAAATAAAGATGCAGACTGAGGATGATGAGAAGTGGGCCCTGCCACACTTTTTTTCTCTTTTCTTTCACACATAAACTGCCATTAAAATACAAAAGCTCTTTATTCCTATTGCTTCAGAAAGAAAAGGGGGAAGGTCAAGAATTACGCAAGAAAGCAAAGGCAATGTTCAGAGAAGGAAAATGGTTTAAAAGTAAATTTGAGCTAAAGGAGACAAGGGCCAGATAATATACATCAACAAATGATGGCGGAAATAAACTCAGAAGTTGGTGAACCTTCCCCTGGCATTTTGAAAAGTTTAGCAGATTCAGGAAAGATTGAAGAGAGAGAAACATAACTCCATTATTTTTCAAAAGGGCAAAGACTTCAGGCCACTAAGTCTCACAATAGTTGTGGGCTGTATCTGGGGAAAGTCTCTGAAAGGATGTAGTTAAGTGAACACTTGATAGAGCAGGGTCTGATTAAGGAAACCAGGCAGGAGAGGTCAATACTGAGATAACCTAGAGAAGGCCTTTGAAGTTATTATTGCCAGGGAAAATAAAAGAATTGCTTATGTGTTTCCAAATAGCACTTGACCTAGTACCTTTTAGTGACTCCAAGACAAGAGAAAGATTCAAAGATAAAGGAAAATACAGGAGTAAAAGATAAGAGGGAGGATTTTTTTTTAATAAGAAAGGGAATTAGAGTGAAAGCATTTTCAACTGAAAAAAGAATCTGAGGACATGGGAAACAGAGGTGATTTTTAAGACCCCATAAAGAAGTTGAGAAATTTAAGTCATGCATTAGAAAGGTTTTCTAATGAGCTAACCTTCCTCCACTCAAGGACCCAATTTCATTACTACAAATGAGCACAGAAGCTTTTGCCTGCTCTAGAATTTGGATCAGTTCTCCCCTCCTTGAGCAGCCTGAGGGTTGCCATATTAGTGCTAAAATTAATAGCAATCAGCTTAGCCCTGCTGCATCTAAGACCACCCAACCTAAATCATTCCACCAGCTTCAACCTTCTTAGTAGCTAGATTTACACACATATGCCACCACATTTGATTTCTGTGTATTTTTGAAGATGTTTCAATGAACCTATTGCCTTTATTCAGCTAGTGTCTGAAGTTGAATATGAACCCAGGAAGATGAATCTTCCTGACTTCAGGCCTGGAACTCTAGCCACTGAGCCACCTACCTGCCCTAGCAAATAAACAGAGGCAAGCAAAAGAAATCCACATATTTTCTATGACCAAACTATATCTCATTCCATAACTTGGAACCATCATCCTTCTGTCAGATGGCAGACGTTCTTTAGGGTCATAATTGCTCAACACATTGATTAGAGTTCTTAAATATTTACAAGTTGTTTTCCTTTATAATATTTTAATATTATATATAATAATGTTATAATAATAATCTATTCTCTCTGTTCTGCTTGCTTCACTATGCATTCATTTACAAGTCTTCTCAGGTTTATCTGAAATCATCCCTCAAGTCATTTTCTATGGCATAATAATCGTCCATTTTATTTGTATCCTCTGTTTGTTTAACCATTCCCTAATTGATGGGCACTCACTCCCCTTTGTTTTCAATTCTTTGCTATAATGAGGACAATGACAAAAACTGCTAGAAATTATTTTGTTCAAGTCTGATCTCAGACACTTACTAGCTATGTAACCCTGGTCAAGTCATTTAATCCTGTATGCCTCAGTTTCCTCATCTATAAAATGAACTGGAGAAGGCAATGACAAACCACTCCAGTATCTTTGCCAAGAAAACCCCAAATGAGGTCACAAAGAATTGGACATGACTGAAACAACAACAATGTACATATGGGATGTTTTCTTCTTTCTTTGCTATCTTTTGGGAATAGGCTGAGTAGTCATATCACTGCGTCATTGATATACACAGTTCAATGGCTTTTTGAGTATGCCACTTTCTAGAATAGTTAAACCAACCGCCAGCTCTACCAAAAATGAACCACAGTGCCTGTCTTCTTACAGCTACTCTAACAATTATCATTTTCCACTTTTGTCATTTTTGCCAATGTGATAGATACGACATAGAATTTCAAAGTTATTTTGGTCTATATTTGCTTAATTGATATTTATTTGGAGCATTTTTCTTCCTACAGCTGTTGACCTTGAGGATTTCTTCCTTTAACAGCTACCTATTTACTTCTTTTGATGATTTATCCACAGTTGAATGTCTGGGTAAAATAGATTTGTGAGGATGAAAAACAAACAAACATAAGCAAATTTGAAAATTAGAGCTAGTTTTTCACACTGGTTTTGAAAGAATGGTTTCATGAGTCTCGCAGTCAAGGATCACACAGACAGTAAATGTACGAGGCATATTTGAACTTACTTCCTGCCCACTCCAGGGCCAGTGTTCTATCCACTGTGCCATCTAGCTGTTCCAAGATGTTGAATGAAACATACATTAGGAGGCATGGCAAACATGAGGATCTGTTATTGCTTGTCGCTTACAAAGATTATGCTTTTTGTTCTCATTGGAGGGGTAGAGATTGGGGAACAAGGTACCTAAGAATCATATTGCCAACATAAAAAGAAGAGAATAAACAAAATCCATTCATTGTTAAAATTTCACAGGAGAGACAAGCAAGACTGCTTTGAAAGTTACATGCTGTGACTAATATGTAAATACATTTTGTGTGACTGCATATGTATAACTTATATCAAATTTCTTACTGGGAGGAGGGAGGGAGAAAGAGAAGGATAAAATTGGAACTCAAAATTTTAAAAGATAAATGTTAAAAATTGTTTTTATATGTAATTGGGAAAATAAAATATTATTCAAAAAGAAAGTTACGGGTTGAAATTATATATTTATTTATAAAGCAAGCCACATTTAATAGAGATTCCTAGTTTCATATGTAAACTTTTTCAGTTATGTTTTGCATATGGAAATCCTCTGGGTCTGGGAATTTGGTTTTTGTGTGTGTGTGTTCCTTAAATTCCTTACAAAGTTAATGGAAAGTAAGAAAAAGAAATTTTTAAAAAAAAAGATGAAATGAGAAAATTAAAATTACTATAACTAACACCAATGAAATCACAAATCTGGACAAAAAAAAATTTTTGCAAAATATATTTGAATACTTTTTTATTTGCAATGAAGTAAATGCTGCAGTTATTTTTATCTCTCATTTACAGAGAGAAAACTGAAGCTGAAGGAAATTAGATAATATGCTTAGGGATCCACAGCTAGCACACATCTGAGGCCAGATTTCTACCCAGGTCCTTCTGACATCATATTCGGTACTTTAGTCACTAGACAGTCATGGCTTATTCTACTACATCATAGTAGAAACATCATATTTACACATTGTCATATCATTTACAGATGTAGTTTCCTCACAACAACCTTTTGAATCAAGTTATGAAGTTACAATGATTTCCACTTTACAGATGAAACTAAGTTATATAACTTGCCCAAAGTCAAAGGGATAGTTTTAGAGTCAGTATTCCAACCCAAGACATCTGACACCAAACTCAGTTCTCTTTCTTTCCAATGTGCCACATTGTCCTTAATTTTCCAGTCATTTTAGGTAATGCTTGAAAACTGTTTCCTATTACACGCTGTACTTGTCTAAACTTTTAATCACCTATCATCTGGACCACAAAAAGCTATTCATTAACTGCCTAATTATTCAGTTTGCAAACCTGTGGACTGATAATGCCCTCCTGCTTATTTCATTAGTTAGAATTTCTGCATTTCTCTGTCTCTCCAGAAATATATTTCTCCCTAAGTAATAGAATTTGGAAGCATCTTTCATTCTGTTATCAGAGAGCAAAATCGTAGGATCTTAGCATTGGAACAGCCCTAAAGGGCAACTAGCACAAACTGTACCTGAACATGAATTCCTTTTACATCATGCATGACATCTTGGGTCTTTCTTGAACTATAGTGGTGCATTGACTCAACAGAGGACATAAATCTGAGTAGCAAGTTTAAATTATTTCAACTACAGTGAAAACAATTAAGTTAGGGGTTTGTGAGGAAGGTCATAATAAATAAATAAAAAAGTAGGGGTGGGTGGCAGCTATTCAGAGCAGAGTTTCATTGTAGACAAAACCTCTCCAAGGAAGGCAGATTCTCAGAGTATCTATTTTCTATCACAGTAGATTCCTGGAGATAAGGAGGGTCTTGGAAGGGGAATCTTATGGTGATAGATTCTGGAGTTATTGTCTAGGGGCTATTCAAGGGAGAATGGTCATTCAAGGCAGTGGAATGCTGTCATGTCTAGAGATACCAGGCTTTGGACCACTGCATGGTATCTTGTTATCAGTGTCCATGAACAAAGTCCAGTTTATTTTTAGACTACTTACAGCTGTGTTATGATTCCTGGAATTTCTTCCAGAGCACAGATATTAATAGCCATACTAGTATGCTGTGGATAAGACTGTTTGCTGAAGCCCAAAGAAGAACATAAGAGAAAAACTTCTAGGAAATAACAAATATAGTCAGTCAATTTGTTTTTGTTCATTGTTTTTCACTCATGTCTGACTCTGTATAACTCCATTTGGGTTTCTTTTTTTACAAAGGCAGTGGAGTGATTTGCCATGTCCTTCTCCAGCTCATTTTACAGAAGAGAAAACTAAGGCAAACATGGGTAAGTCTATAGTCACATGGCTAGTAAGTGTCTAAGATCATATTTGAACTCAGGAAAAGGAGATTTTCTGACTCCAGGCCCAGCACTCTAAATAAATCAATCAATATGCATTTATAATACATCCTTACTTCCTACATTCCCTTCATGGCCTATCATATTAAACAGATGATTTCATATATTAAATGAATAACATATAGCCATATTGATGCTAGATCCTACATGCCTACTGAATTTGACATATTCTAAAGATCATAACCCAAAATAATGTAATGTGATCTAAAGTACATAACAATTCTGAGAGCATATGGCTTACATTATATTATCAAAGACAACTGAAAACATTTTAACCAGAATTTTGCTAGAGACAGAGAAAATTAATCAATATTATTTACAATAGAATGGGGTTAGAGGGGATCTACAAGCAAGTAGACCCTTCTGCTCTACAAATAGTGTGTTATATGGAAAGAGTACTAGGTTTGATCTCAGAACACTGGATTCAAGTCCTGGATCTCACATTACTGGCCATGTGAATCCAGGAAAGTCATTTAAGCTCTTTCTGTGCCTCAGGTTACTCGTACAAAATTGAGGGAAATTATGCTTATATGATTATGGAAATGTGCTTTAGGAACTGAAAATGCAATAGGGATGTGAGTTGTTCTAAAGTGTCTATAGAGTGATAATTTACTGGTATTTAGTGCTAAGAATTGGCTTCCACTTCCTTTCCTCCCATTATGCAACAGCTAGATGGTGCAATGGATAGAGTGCTGGGCTTAAGCTAGGAGGACTCATCTTAATGATTTCCAACATAGCCTCAAGCACTTACTAGTCATGAGAACCTAGGAGAGTCACTTCACCCAGTTTACCTCCGTTCTTCCTTTATAAAATGAGCTGGTAAGGAAATGGCAAACCATTCCAATTTCTTTCCCAAGAAAACCTCTCACAATCCTCTCCTCCCATTAATTTCTCAGACTTTTATAATCTTGCTCTTAACTTTCAACTGAAACTTGACAAGATGAGATTAAATTTAAAACTAAAAAGGCCTTCAGAGGCCCTCTCCTCTGCTCCCATTTTAAAAATGAATAACTTGGGCCCAAGAAACTTAAGTGTTTTGTCCAAGATCATAGACCAAAAGTGGCAGAGCTAATGATTCCTTTATTGCTGAAACTGTCAACCTTTTCAATCACTATACTTCTTGACATCTCTGAAGCATTTAACATTGTTGACAAATTCCTCTTCTTGTATACTCTCTCCTCTCTGGGTTTTCCTGGCATTACATTTTTCTACCTACTTGTCTGACAGCTCCTTCACAGTCTCCTTGGCTAGAGTGTCATTCATATATTCCTCTCCTCACTATGAGCGAATTATCAAGGTTTTCTCCTGGGCCCTCTTCTTTTCCCTTTCTGTCAGAAATCTCATCAATTCCTGTGGGTTCAAATATAATCTCTATTTAGATCAATTCAATAACTATACATCTAACTCTTACTATCTCCTGAATTTCAGTCCCGCATTGTTAAGTTCCTCTTGCATACATCCAGGTATGTGTTCCATAGGCATTTCAAGCCCAAGAAATGGCCATCAATAGGACCACCCTTCCAGTTCCTTCGTCCTAGTTTCCATCTCTCCTTCTCACTCCCTTTATTCATTCAGTAGAACATAATCTTTTTGGAAACAGGAACCATCTATATCTACATCCCCTGCTATTCTAATATATAGAAGTCTACTAACAAAAGTTGATCTTTTGTAAGACACAATCCTATCCTATCACTAGTACCTAGTAAGTATCCTATTACTGGTGAGATTACCTCCCATTTACCCTGTCTATATTTTGTATGCATGTGTGTCTTATCTTTTTCTTTAGAAGGCAAGAGCCATGTTTTTAACTTTGTATATTCACACACATTGCTGTTCACATCTCTTTGCAACCACATTTCTTGGCAGGTTGTTTGCCATTTCCTTCTCCAGATCATTTTACAAATGAGGAAACTGAGGTAAACAAGGTTAACTGACTTGCCCAGGCTCACATACCTAGCAAGTGTCTGAGGCAGGATTTGAACTCATGAACATGAATCTTCCTATCATCAAGCCTAGTGCTCTATCTGGTGCACCAACTAGCTGCCTAACACATAGGAAGGACTTAATTGATCAAATCATTTGTCATATTGCTTCTACTCTACTGTCACAACATCTTCCTTTTTATTCACTCACAAGGCTACTATCTTACTTTATATGCTTGTCATTTCTCTGTCAAACTATTACTAACTTTTCTTCCCCTTCCAGATAGCTCATCAATTCAACTCCCAGATTTCAGTGTCTCTTATCTCTAATTCATATTCCAAACAAGTGTCATAATAATCTATCTAAAACATAAATCTCATAATGCTACTTCCCTCTTCTAGAACCTTCAGTGGTTCCCCGTTGCCTCTAGTATCAAATATGGATTTCTCAGCTTTACATTTGAAGATCTTTATAATCTTACCAACATTTTTGCAGATTTATTGCATATTACTCCCCTTTTTGCACATTCTACATTGCAGCTAAACTATCCTCCTTAATCTTCTCAGAATTTGGCATTCCATTTCCTAGATCTATGAACAGGTTGTTCCACACCCATTAAATTCACTCCTTCCTCACTTCTGCCCTTTAAAATCCTTAACTTTCTTCAAGATTACACTTAATCTCCACTTTCTACAGGAAACTTTTCTTTGTCCCTTAATGTTTGTGTTCTCTCCTTTTTTAAATGATCATCTCGTACACACTTCTTATCTGTTGTATATACTTCTACATGTTATATAGCCTTGCTCCCTCCTAGTAAAATATAATCTACCTTAGTGAAAAAAAGAACTTTTTAAAAAACAAGTATTTTGTGCTAAGTTCTTAATCAATATTATCTCACTTGATCCTCACAACAACCCTATGGAATAGGTACAATGATTATCCCCATTTTACAGATGAGGAAACTGAGGCAGGTAGAAGCTAAGTGAATTTCCCAGTGTTCCACAGCTAATAAATGTCAATTCAAAATGGAATGCAGGTTTCTGACTCCAAGTCCAGGGTTTTCTCCATTGTCCCATCTAGTCACCTCTTTTTGTCTTTATATACCAATTTCCTGACAGGGTGTACTGTATGCTAAATACCTATTGGATTGAATTACACTATATATTTCATTGCTCCATCATGTCATTTCTTCTAAGATCTCTAATGAAATTCATTTCAATATATTTTGCCATGGCAATCTCTCTACCTCCCTCAGGGCCTTATCCATAATGGTTTGAGCAGTACTGTCAAGAATGTTACATTTGAGAGATTCAACAAATGCTTCAGATACTCTTGCTTTTAACATTTTTTTCTAACTTGTGCCTTTTTAAATTCAGGTTACATCAAGGGAAAACTATCATTTATATAGAAGTTCATATATCTTTAATACTTTAATAACACTCAGTGGTTGTCATGTAACTTGGTTTGTAGTCCTGAATCAAATTTGCCACTCACTAACAGCGTGGCCACTCATCTAAGTCTCAGTTTCCCCATCTGTACATTGTACTTCCCACGGGGTTCTACCCAACACATACAACCCTTCTTTTTCTGGCTAGTTCACTCACCCCCGACTCCACTCACACCAGCAGGTCTAGTGTTCCCAGAACAGAACAGTGGCTACAACACAAGCTCTCTCTTGTTACTAGGGGTGACCTTGTTGTGGAAGGAATACATTCCTTCTACTACTCTTTGTAGTATATGAGACTCCAGTTTTGTTCTCCACATTTACACAAAATTATCACCACGGGCTCATTCACTCTAAAACATAATTTTTTTTTACAATAAAACAAATTTAAGCATAATCATGACATGGTAATTACTTGATATGAAGCAAATATAGACCACATGCAAACCTGCATCATATTCTCCACAAATACATTGAGGGGGAGTTGGTGTTCATTTACAAAAGCCTAGCAGGGAGGTTTAGGCAGAGAGAAATCTTTCTGTTCAAAACAGTAACAAGTTCTTTTAATTCACAATTTCACTTAAAATGGAAAAGTGTATAGTGATAAGCATTCCCTTTAAAAAGAAAACAGCAAAACTCATCAGATTAGCACTTTGGGTAATGGAAACAAACCCAACAAGTTCTTCAACAGGATTGCATATAACTATCTAGGATTCCATGAACACGTTATGTGGCTGGGGCTGGGAAGGGTGATTTCCACTTCATCCTCATTCTTGCTCCATGGGGTGAGTTTCAATCCCATCCCCCATAGTACTATAGAGTACTTATTAATGGCCAGGCCTTTTTCTAGGCCTGCTATTTATATATCACTTTAACATTTGCAAAGCATTTATCATCCATTATTCAGTGATCACAGCAAGTCGGAGGTAAATAAGGCAGAAATCATTACCCCCAAAGCAAACTTCAATAAGCCAGTAGACATGTGACCTTATCAAAGTGTGTATTTCTACTAATGATGCATATTACAGTTCAACTATACTTGCCCATTTTGTGACTCCAATCTATGTCTCCTTATTAATTCACGACCACGGTCCACCCAAAGTCCTGAGGGTCTTGCATTATTTGATAAATGAAGAAATTGAGCTTCCCAGAGAAAAAGGCATCGAATCTCAGACCTGCAAGGAGGATCAGAGATTATCTAGTTCAAACAACACCTAAAATGGAATCTCCTCTGCAATATCTCCAACAAATACTTATCCAGTCTCTTCTTGAAGACCTAGAATTATGAGACCTTGTTAACTACAAGAACTCTAATTCTTAGAATTTAATCCTGTCTTTCCTTTTGTGGAAACTTAATCTACTTTGAAAGTTCTACATATTTCTTATACTGTGACAAAGCAAAACAGTGTATTTTCCACATAATTTCCCTTCAAATACATGAGGACTGCCATGGCAGAATCTCAGAAATTATGACCTCAAAGACCATCTAGTCCCACCAATGGCCCCTGAAGAATATTTAGCATAACATATTGAACAAATGGTCTTCCAGATGATGCTTGAGAAACTTCAGTGAAGAGAAATCTACCACCAAGGTAGCTCATTGGAATGCTGGAGAGCTCATTGTTAGCAGAGTTTTGTTCTGTTTTTCCTTAAATTAAGTTTCAGTTTCAGTTTTTACCTTTGCATTTTCTGTTTGTTACTATTGATTCTGCCCTCTTGTACCAAATAGAACAAGCCTCATCCATATCTTCTCCAAATCTTCTCCTCTCCTGGCTAAAGATCTCCAATACTTTTAACTGATCTTCATATGATATGGTTGTCAATTATCCCAAAATCTAAGGAGATTTCCTCTCTACATACTCCAGTTTGTACATGTCTTTCCCAAAAGTTCAACAATAATTAAATACAATAGTTGAGATTTTCTCTGACTAGGCCAATACACAGTGAAAATATCACCTTTCTCATTCTGGATAATTAACTTTCCATTTAATGATTTGCCCAGAGTAGCACAATTATGAGGTGTCAGGGTCAGGAATTGAATCCATGTCTCCTGAATTAGTGTTCACAGAGTTTCATTTTCTTTAGTGTTACATCTGAGGTCTTCTCATGCATGGTTTTCTCACCTTGAAAAGACAGTTTGTGGGGTAGAAATATCATTTAATTTGCAGCCAGAAGTCCTGAGTATGAGTCAAAGATTTGTCACTCACTCCTCATATGACTGTGAAAAAGCCATTTACCATTCTCTAGTTCTCAGTTCTCATTTCTGTGAACTAAAAGGGGTGTCTTAGGGTTTACTGGCTAGATTCCTTGCTTAAAGACCACTCCTTAAACCCAATACATTTTGGCTCTCATAGATTCGTCAACAATAGGTCCCTACCCAAGCATCACTCACTGGTTATTATTTGGGCCCTGATGGCTCAGAGTGAATATAAATAGTAATTGTTTCTCTTTTGGTCAGAAACTCTGAACATCTTCCTCTTCCAATTTAATTTACTTTTTATTATTAAAGGGGCCATCCCTTGCCTCCCTTCTTAAACAGTCCTAATCACTAAATGAGTGTTGTCCCAGTCAAAGTGAAAACTCAGAAAGACCTTAACTTAAAATGGCCAAGGTCTCCTAGTGCATCTTGGACCGTCTCCAGTTATCCTGATCTACATCTTGTCACTAGACCCAGATGACTCCTAGAGAGAAAGTGAGGCTGGTAGCTTTGCACAGCCTCCCTCACTTAAATCCAACTTATGTGGAAATCATGGCATCATCTTCCTGATGTCATGGTCCTCTTCCAGAACAAAGACAAACCACACACAAAAGGGATGTACATAATAGAATGAACTGGATTTGGAGTCGAAAGCAGGTCTTTTAATCCCCATATTGTTAACTACCATCTGCATGACCTGGGCAAGTCAGACTGTTTTTGACCTTCAATTTGCTCCCCGTAAGTTGAGGGGGGAGGATTAGACAAGGGGAAGGGAAGAGAATACACATTTATTAAGCATTTACTATATGCTAAGCACTTTACAAATATTATTTCATTTGATCCTTACAACCCTGCAAGGTAAATTCTGTTATTACCTCCATTTCACAGTTGAGGACACTGAAGCAGACAGACTTATCCAGGGTCATGTAGCAATTAAGTGTCCAAGGCTGGATTTGAACTCTGGTCATCCTGTCTCCAGGTCCACTGGTATTCATTATGTTAAACAGATGATCTTTGAGGTCCCTCCTAGCTCTTATCTGCATGAAACTGTAAATGAGGAAAATAGAAAATAAAATTATGATTAAATAAAACACAATTTGATAGTAACTAGGTAGATAAAAGATTGATGTTACATTGTCAGTAAGTCAATTCCTATGCCTCACTTGCAACAACCATGGGAGTGAACTAGCAAAAGTATTATTAATCCTATTGTAGGGAAGTGTGAAGTGGAAAGAGAAAGTTTGAGTGGTTTCCTCAATGTCTCAGCAATTCCTCTTTGAGGCCAAAACTATTATCTACATAATTCAAAAGAAATGGTTATTCCTTAGTTTAAACATGAATATAATGAACTGATCCTCTCTAATTTTCAACATTCTTTTGCAGCTTAAACATCACAGGTGATAAGAGACAGCATGTTGATTTATGGAGAGATCACTAGATTCTCAGACAAAAGGCATGGGTTAATTGGCAATGCTCCTAAGTGTTGTGTGACCTAGGGCAAGTCACTTTCCCACTCTGAACCTCACTTTTTATTTATTTTAATGCAGGGATTGGACTTCAATTGTTTAGGTCTCTTCTAGCTCTAAGATTCTAAAAAATTGTATTATGATGAAAATAAAAGAACAATGTGGTAGGGGAGTCATTGATTATAATGTTTTGGAAACTTTGGAAAGTCCCTCTAATTAACAAGCAGTTAGATCATCATATAAACAAATAACTTTGGTTATTTAAGGAAAATTAAAAAGTGTTAGATTACTTAATTCTGTGAACCAGCATTCAATTATTGCAGTCCATAATAAAGACTTTGAAAGCTATTGTGCTGAGTGAGAAGCAGTTCTTGTAAAAAGTTTCATCTTGCACAGATGGCATGGCATAAAACTGTTTGAATGAGTATTTATTTCAAAATATTTCAGCAGGGAAAATGCATTGGGAGAATACAGCTCATTTTCCATGATGTCCTAGGGCAAAAAGAGAACACCATCTAAGTTTTCTAATTTCAAATAAAATTTTTAATAAATGACACATTAGAAATAATTATAAAGTCATTAGTTCTTCAGACAAAAAGAATTCAAAGCATACAATGGATAGCTAAGAGTCCTGTTGACATTTGGAATTGTTCTGTTTTCATTCATAATTTCTTTCATATGCTTCTTAGTATTCATTTGTATTTCTATTCCAAATTTAACAGAAACCAAGTTGGAGCTAGTCCTGGAATTTTAAACTACATACATAGATACTAGTACAAATATATTAAATTATTTACATCAAGAACCAGTAGGAAGCTAATGTAGAATGTCCTGTTTCATTCAGATCATCAGCATCTATTTATATGCTATTCCCACAATTTATTTTTGTTATTTACCTAAATTATATTGCAACTGCCTCCAAAGTAGTGGTTTGACTTTTCTCAAGTGCCCATCAAGCAGCCTTAATATAGGAATTATACATAAAAGTGCACAAAGCAAGGGAATGATGGAATCACAAGATTTAGGTCTAAAAGGGACAAAGAGAACATCTTGATTAGCAAAGTTAATTTCAGGGAAATTTCAAGATTTCCCCAAAGTCATACAATTATTTAAGGGGTGAGCTGGGACTTAAATCCTGGTCCTCTGATTCACCGTGTGCCATGTAGCTTCCAATAATAAGGGACCTCAAGGCCATCTCTCTTTATCTCTAGAGAACTAAATGTGGTTGTGTAAAATAAAAATTTGACCCAGGTTATTTATGGTTTCTTATACTTCTAAATCCTTTTTGCAGTTCAGTCTTCTCAATTTATACGTAAGGAAACTGAGGTCAAGAGATATAGTGGCCACACAAAGAGTGAATAGAAGAAGCAGAATCCGAACTCAGTTATTCTCACTGTAAATCAAATTCTATCATGCTGCCTCTCAATGTATACCACTTAGCATACAGTGAGCAGGTGACAAATCCTTATCAAATGATTGGATCATTTTATATATCCCATCTAGATACTTAGGACAACATCTGAATTTCATTTGAATTTGCCTGGTCTACTCTTTGGAAGAAAGAAGATGAAGGAGAGAAAATGAGAGGAAGGGAGGAAATGATTAGGAAGGGGAGGAGAAGTTGGGAGAGGGAGAGGAAAGGAAGAAGGGGTGGGGATGGGAGGAAGAGACAGGGAAGAGGGGAGAAGGGGAGGAAGTGAAGGTAGAGGAAGAGGGATAGAAGGAGGGAAAGAGGGGAAGGGAAAGGAGGTAAGTAGAGGAGAGGCCAGGAGGGATGAGGGGAGGGAAGGGAAGGAAAGGGAATAGGAGAAGGGGGTAGAAGGGGATGGAAGAGGAGAACAAGAAAGGGGAAGGGAGGAGAGGGGAGAGGAGGAGAAAGAGATAAAGAAAATAGGTAGAAACACATATATATTTATACATATATACACACAGAGATAAATGTGTGTATATATATATACATACATACACATGTATGTATACACACACAACTGGATCATAGAATTTTAAATAGGGTCAGAAAGGATCTTAGAGATTGGTGGGGAACCTGTGCTATAGAGGCCACATGTGCCCTCTCGGTCCTCAAGTGCAGCCCTTTGACTGAATCCAGCTTTCACAGAAGGGTCACACTAAAGGATCACATGTGGCCTCTAGACTATAGGTTCCCCACCCCTGACTAGGCTTCATTTTATATGAGAATAATAAAAGCCCTAATAATATATGAAAGGCCAAAGTCTTAAAATCATAGATTTAGAGCTGAAGGGGCCCGAATAGTCATTTAACAATGGGACAGAACATAGATCTAGAACTATTAGGGACCTCAGACATCAGCATATACAACAGCTATATTTTACAGCTAAGGAAACTGAAACATAGGGAGGTGAAGAAGCCTTATTTAAGAACACAGTTGGTCAACACAGTTGCAGCCACAATGTGCAATGACTAATTTTGATAGACTTGGCTCTTCCTGGCAATATAAAGATCTAAGACGACTCCAAAATGCTCATGATGGAAAATGCCATCCACATCCAGACTGCAAAGTCTGAATGCAGATTAAAGCATGCTATTTGTTCATTCTGTCTCTCTCTGTCTCTGTCTCTCTTTCTCTCCCTCTCTCTCTTGTTTCTTATTTCTCATGGTTCATTCCATTGGTTATAATTCTTCTTTGTAACATGACTAATGTGAAAATATGTTTAATGTGAATGTATATGTAGAGCCTATATCAGATTACATGCTCTTTGGGGGAGAAGAGGAGGCAGGGGAGGAAGGGGTAGAAAATTTGGAACTCAAAACTTTACAACTGAAAGTTGTAAACTATAAATAAATTTTTAAAAAAAGAACACAACTGATAAATGGCAGAGCTGGGATTCCAGGTCAATCTTTCTGACTGCAAATCCAGTTACTTGGATCATTGATTGGGGTCATAGGTATTTCAATGGCACCATGCTGCCCTGAAAATCTAGTAGGTGACAAAATGAGAATTATTTGGAAAACACTATTGGTCTGTTGGAGTTTTATCTAATGTGCATATATGTGGAGTTCCAGATCTGGATTGCTAGACCTTCCCAATATTTCTATGTCTGAATTGGTAGAGGTTGTGTTTGAGTAGGGTATTGTACGTTTCATATGTGAGCACTTAGGTTGCTAAAAAGGGCAAATATCTCTATTGAGCATGCATTTTCTTTGGTAAGCAACATTGCTCTTTGTAAGGTTTTATGAACAAGTCTATATTCTAATCAGAGCTGCCTTTGATAGCTATCTTTTTCCATTTATCAAGAAAATCAGATGCTTGCTGACTATGGCACTTTACAGGGTTTTTTGCACTCCTTTTCTGGCAATTAATTTACCTAAGTTAAACTTCTGAATAAAATTATTATAGACAGTATTGATGTCATTTCTATTGTCCCTTCCCAGTTTTGATTTTCAATTATCGTTTAAATAGTTTAGAGCTAAATTATTTACACTAAATGCCACATTTCTTTCCTATTGTGTTTCAAGTGATTTTATCTCTGTCAAAGGTCTATCGTCCAATGACACAAAATACAACCTAGCCATTCTCGTTCTCTGTTCCTCTTCAATTTCTTCACATAAATCTTCCGTAAGGGATCCACTTAGAATGCCACGGCCTTAAAAACAACAATGATAATTATTACCAATATTTGCTATTATTAATAGCACTTACATGGAGATTTAAGGTTTACAAAGCACTTTCCATGCATCATCTCATCTGATTCTCACAACAACCATGAGAGGTAGGGCCTATCATTATCTTCATTTTACATATGTGGAAACTGAGGCAAGTAGTGGTTAAATAATTTTCTGGGATCACCTGGTATTTGAGGCAACGTTCAAACTCAGACCTTTTTGATTACAAATATGGTGGTGTATCCAATGTGCCATCTAGATGCCTTGAAGTTTTCTTCTAGAAGACCTTTTGATATTAACTAAGACCATTGGGGTATAATGGCCCATCCAAGGATCACAGTTCTACTTCCTGTGTTCTGGAACTTATCCCTTCCTTGTTCTTGAAGGACACAGTTGCATCCTGTTCCCTACCCCCAAATATCCTCAGGGCTACAGTTGGAAGAGATTGCAATGGCTATCAAATTTAACCCATACCTGAACAAGAATCCCTACCACATCACTGACAAGTGGTCATCCAGCCTTTTCTTAGAGACCTCTACCACAGTGGAAAGAACTACCTCCACAGGGCTTTATTACCAACAAGGTGCTTGGAAATGTCAGTGGAGCTATCACAACCTACAGCCTCAGAGGTAGAGCTGGTAGAAGAAAATCAGTTTCCTGTTGTGATATATTTTTGTCCTAAAACTCATTTTCATGTGTTTATTACATATGTGTTACAGTCTGTAGAGTTCTAGGCTTGGAGTCAGGAAGACAAATGTAAATCTGATCTCAGACACTAGCTATGTGACTTTGGACAAGTCATTTAACCTCTACTTGCCTCAGTTTCCTCGTCTTTATAATGAGGACAGTCATAGCACCTAATCCCCAATGTTGCTGTGAGGATAAAATGAGATAATACTTATAAAGTACTCAGGACAATGATTAACACTTCAAAAGCACTACATAAATATCAGCTATGATTGTTAGCTTTTATGTCAAATACACTCATTAAAAACCATCAATAAAAACAATCTATGTAGCAAATGCCTTATTACGATACTTGCAGAAGAATTAATAATTCAGAACATAGAATCCAAAAGTGAGCTAGTTTGATACACAATTTATTATAAAAATGTAGAAGAAGAGGAGGCAATGCTGTCCCAAGAAAGTGGAAGTTAGATTTTGGATCATAGGAATACAGGACTTATCTTTAGAAGGAATAACAGAATTTGACGAGTGCAAACTCTTCATTTTACAAATGAGGAATCTGAAACCCCAAAGGGAAAATGTCTTGGCCAAGGTCATTTAATCGCTTGGAGAAAAAATAGAAGCAATGTATGAAAGTTACAGAGAGGAAGATTTTTGACTTGATTAGGGGGGTGGGTGGAAACTTCCTATTAATCAGAAGTAATCAAAAAACAGTTAGGCTGTGCAGTAGATAGAGTACCAGCTTTGAAGTCAAGAGGAGGTGAGTTCACAACCAGCCTTAGACCATGGCTTCATGACCCTGGGTAAGTCACTTAATCCTATTTACCTCAGCTCTCTCATCTGTAAAATAAGCTGGAAAAGGAAATGGCAATCCAGGCTATTATCTCTGCCAAGAAAACCCCAAATGGGGTGATGAAGAGTTGGACACAACTAAAATGACTGAACAACGACTACAATAAGGAATGTCTAAGGGAGGGTTTAGGGTAGCAACAGGAAATTGAGGCAATATTAAAAAAATCAATAAAAATATTTTAAAATTTATCTATTGGTAGTGTAAACCCTAATGTGAATTAGTATATACGACTACTTCTTTTTTTATTTATTTCTTATTATACTTTGAATTCCAAGTTATCTCCCTCTCTTCCTTCCAATGCTGCATTAGAGAAGATTAACATTTGATATAGATATACATGTGGAATGATACAAGACATACTTCCGTATATCAGTTCTTTCTCTGGAAGTAGATAACAATTTCCTTCCTAAGTCCTTCATAGTTGATTTGAATAATCATATTACTCAAAATAGCTTAGTCATTCACAGTTGTTCTTCAAATGATACTGTTGTTACTGCATATAATGTTCTTCAAACGATACAATTGTTACTGTATACTGTATTGTATATAATGTTCTGCAAATGATACAGTTGTTACTATATATAATGTTACTGTATATAACGTTCTCTTGATTCCGTTCATTTCATTCTGCATTGTTTCATGCAAGTCTTTCCATTTTTTCTAAAACCAGTGAGCTCATCATTTCTTACAACACAGAACTATCCCACCACAATCATATCCCACAACTTTTTCAGCCATTCTCCAACTGATGGACGTCATCTTCATTTCAAATTCCTTGCCACCACAAAGAGAGCTGCTGTATTTTAGAATATTTACATTGTTTTCCTTTTCCCTGATCACCTTGGGGAACATCTACTAGTGGTGTTGCTTGATCAAAAGTTATACATAGTTTTATAACTCATTGGGCATAATTTCAATGTAATCACCAAAATGGTTGGAGGAGTTCACAATTCTACCAACGGCACTTTAGTGTTCCACTTTTTCCACATCACTTCCAACATTTGTCATTTTATCCTTCTACTCTATTAGCCAATCTGATAGGTGCAAGATGGTACCTCAGGGTTGTTGAAATTTGCATTTCTCTAATCAATAATAATTTAGAGCATCTTATATAGCTATAGATAGTTTTGATAACTTCATCGAAAAACTGCCTATTTATATCCTTTGACCATTTAGAAATTGAGGAGTGACTCATATTCTTATAAATTTGACTCATTTCTCTATGTTCTTGAGATATAAAGCCTTTTCTCTGAGAAACCGGCTATAAAGAATTTTCCCAACTTTCTCCTTTCCTTCTAATCTTGGCTATGTTGGTTTTATTTGTACAAAAACTTTTTAACTTAAGATAATCAAAATTATTCATTTTATATCCCACAATGTTCTCTATCTCTTGTTTATTCATAAGCTCTCTAATCTATAAATCTAATAAGTAATATGTTCCATGCTCCTCTAATTTACTTGTTTTGTACCCCTCTTACATCTAGGTCATGTATATATTTTGACCTTATCTTGGTAAACAGTGTAAGATATTGGTCTATACCTCCTTTCTGCCAGAGTTCTTTCTAGTTTTCCCAGAAATTTTTAGCAAAAAGATCTTTTCCCAAAAGCTTAGATCTTTGCATTTATCCAACACAAGATTATGACAGTTGTTTACTATTGTGTATCGTATGCCTATACAGTTGCTTACACCCTTAGCTTTAATTGATCATGGGCAAGTTGTTTTACCTATTTAAACTTCAACTTCCCCATTTATAAAATGAGGCTAATAAGATCTACACTACTTATCTCAAAGACCCACAATGAGGGAATTACATTGTAAATCTTAAAGTGTGTGTCTATCCTTCATTGCCAAAGAAGACCATGTGATCAGAGAAATAATGACATGACTTGCCCTTGACTTTGTTTTGAGTGAGGGAAAGTTGTGCAGGTCACCAGTCTCACTTCTCCTCCAGAGCCATCTGAATTCAGTGACCAGATATTCATCAGGATCACTGGAGAAGACCAGGATGAGGCAGTTGGGGTTACGTGACTTGCCCAAGGTAGCATAGCTAGTGAGTGTCAAATGTCTGAAATGATATTTGAACTCACGTCCTCCTGACTCCTGCATTGGTGCTCTATCCACTGTACCACCTAGCTGTCCAAATCTAAAAGTACATTGAAATTCGATATAACATTACTAAGAGGAGACTTTTTTTTTTACTTTTCTACATGGAAGGATATCTCTAGAAAGAATGCCAGTCTAGGGAAGATTACACTGTGGTTCTTTTCATGCTAAGCATAGGGGAAGGAAAACAGAGAATATAGATTTTTTTTTTTGATGGAGAACTGGGGGACATCGCAGGGATTGATACAGACATGAAATGTTGCATGAGCTTTCAGATGAGGTAACTATCAGTTTTTGCTGTTTTTGTTGTTGTTAAGTCATTTTAGTCATGTCCGATTCTTCATGACACCATTCTGGGTTTTCTTGGCAGAAATACTGGAATGGTTTTCCATTTCCTTCTTCAGTTCATTTTACAGATAAGAGAACTGAGGCAAAAAAAGGGTTAAATTACTTGCCCAGAATCACACAGTTAGTAAAGATCTGATACCAAAGTTGAACTCAGGAAGATGAGTTTTCCTAACTCCAGGTTTGGCATGCTATCCACTGCTCCACTCAGCAGAACTCTCATGACACAAGAGTAATCTATAAATGTTTGTAAGGCAAAACAAAATACATCAATAAAACTGAAAGTGCAAAAAATAAAATTGGGCTTGGGTGTACATCAAAAGTATGCTTGGATATGAAAGAATATAATAAAAGGCATAATGAAACTGGGGGAGGAAAAGAGAGTAAGGGGAGGAAAAAGGAGTAGGGGGAGGGCAATGTCACATATTTTTCTTGGAAACACTAAAAAGATAAACACCTACTGGTAATTCCTTCTTTTTCTCCCCTTCCTGATGTCTTCGAATCCATTCCTTGGCAAGGCTCCTAGATGTTCAAAGTTAAAGTGAAATAATCCCAAATTAGAAATTACCATCAATGTGGCAGACCTAGACAGGGCCAGCCTTACACTAATAGGCAGAATACGCCTACAGACTTCAGAGGTTGATTACTCCAACATATCTAAAATGATTTTGAGTAAAAACTGTTCCCTACTAAAATTAAAAAATAATCACAATTGAATATTAATAGGTAAAATTTATATACCATTTACAATGTGATAGGTACCGTGTTAAGCATTTTACAATTTTTACTTCAGTTGATCTTTTCAACAACCTTGAGAGGTAATTGTTATGATTTTCCTCATTTTATAGATGAGGAAATCAAGTCAAACAAGTTAGGTGAGGATTGCATAGATAATAAGTGTGTGAGGTTGGATTTGAACTCAGTTCTCCCTTACTCTAGGCTCAGCATTCTATCTACTGTGCCACCTACTTGCATTTATCAGTCACTTGCTACTCAATGTGAATTAATTAGTTTATAAGTTTAACTAGTTTCATTATTCCTCACAAATGAATATATCTCTCCATATCTTGACATTCCTTAGGGTACACTACTTCCTCTTTCATACTTCTTAGATCTCTCTCTTCTTTCAAGATATAGTATAAATAGCTTCTATTTTACATGAAAACTTTCTTGATTCCCAACTTCTAATGACCACATTTCCTAATTACTTTGTGTTATTTTATATTCATTCTGTCTATATTTATATAAGTACATATTGCCTCCCTTAAGAGAATGTCAATTCCTTGGGGTAGCAGGGAGTGTGTGGTGGGAATTGTTTTATCTTTCATATTTTTTTCAAGAGTCAATCAGTGCCTGGTACATAATAGACACCTAACAAATCTATGGGTTATTGATTGATGAATCACACAGTACTCATAAGATAATAAATTTAGAATTTTGAAAGGCACTTCAATTATAATCCCACTACCACCGCCAACAACAACACAGTACAGGTCATGTGGCAAATTGTCCAAGTTCATTGGATCATAAGTAGCATCTCTTGGATTCAATTTATATCTTTGCATTGTGTCATTTTTTAAGTATTCATGGGTGGTAGTGTTCTTTCCCCAACAAGCCCTTCAAGGGCAAGAATTATTTATTATATTCGTCATCGAACATAGTAGGTGTTCAATAAATATTTTCTGAACAAAGTAAAGAATTGATTAAAATAATCTCTCCTCCTTTAAGCTTTTCAAAACATGGCCTAAATGGAATTTCATCCCAAAGAAAAGTTCACAGATTCCCCATAAGCCTACCTTTATTCCTTCAAATTAATATTTTCTGTCCCTCCTCATACTTCTAATAGTATTACCTGAATTTCTCTTTTTGTCCCTATCCCAATCTGCCCTATACTATTTATGCACATATTATATCACTGTGTTATGGCAGAGATTGAGTCATTTTTTCACCTTTCTGTTCTTCATTCCTACCTAGAACAGGCCCTTACTTACACACTTGGGATTTAATCAAGAAATAGTTAAGTGAAACAAAGTTATTATAGCCATGAGGTTGGTTTGTGTGAGTTCCCACTGGACTACCACACAAACCCATCATCACTACACACACATACACACACACACACACATTCTCTCTTTCTCTCTCTCTTAGTCTTTGCAATGAAAATACACAAGAAATTATAAATGTGGAGTGGCACATGACTTTACTCTCATTAATTGTGGTTAATTAAACAGCACTCTCTAGGATGTGTAGAGATAACGATTTCCTCCCCCTTCTTTTCCTGTTAATTTATTTCTTCCATTAATTTATGAATTGTTGACTTTAATGGATAGTCATTTCTTTTTTTTCTTATTAATGTACAGTTAATATTTCTCACTTAGCTTTGCTTTCCTGAGTAAAAGAGGAAACTCTTCTCTACATGTGACTTGGAGAATTACAAAAATAATTTATTTAATAACAATATACCAACAAAGACTTTCTGAAAAGCAGCCCTTTATAAAAAGACTTTGGAAACAAATCTACCCATGAACTGTGTTGATTCAGATTTAATTTACTGATGGCAATGGGAAAAGAGGAAAAGTGTGAATACCAAAAGCTAAAAACTGGTATAAATCAATAGTTCCAATTTCTTCCCAAAGTTTTTATAATACATCTGTTTATAAATTTTTAATGATCCAAGATCAATGTTTAAGAAAAAGAAAGAGCAATAAATTGGCAATAAATTGGTGAAATGTTGGTCATAGCAACCTTGAAACTATGCATAATACAAAATGACTTTCTCTCCAGGATGACCTCTGTTTCTGCAGTGAAAGAGGAAAAGAGGTGGACAGAAGACACAAAGAACAGTATAGATTTTAGACTGTCTATAAACATTAATTTAATTCTTCATACTTACTGCAAAATAAACAAGAAAGCATAATGACATTGTAGCTCAGAAAAAGGGTAGCATGCATGTTTTCTTTGGAGAAAAAAAAACATTGAGCAGATTGAAAGAGATGATTTTATTATGCATCCAAACGCAACAAGAAACATGGACTCATGGGACATTTGCTCATTTTACTTTCCAAGGCTCAGTAACACAATAAGCAAAAGAACTTCTTGAAGAGCGTTGAAAATGCAGATACGAAATAAGTTGCAGAAGATTAAGATGTAGAGAAATTCAAG
>CM053769.1:243990398-244009129 GCA_028658325.1 Potorous gilbertii
TAGGTACTGTGATAGAGTGAAACAGGAAAGATAACTGCTTCTGAAGAATTAAACATGAGGTGGGTCACAGTACCAACAAGATGTAGGACTAGACATTTCTTTTCTAATCAGCATTACCTCTCAAACCTCTCCAAAACATAAATTATATATGAACTTTAACTTCAGCTGTATCTCTGGTATAAAATATCCAGTACCCTCCAAAAGACTAAAAAACCATGAACTGAAATCTGCCTTGAACTCACTCAGCACCCACTCCTCCCTCACCACTCACCACACTACCATCAATGAAGCTGCACTCTAACTCAAAGACTCAACTCATGGGTTTGCAACAAAACCCAGCTCGACACATTTGTCTTTCCTTGTTCTTTCGAGGACTATGGAGATCCAGGCTCTAGGCAGTGGGGTTTTTCTGGGGCCAAAACAGCCAGTGTGACAGCAACTTTCTATGTTGTAAAAGATCTTTTCTGCAGAGTAGAAGAATGGAGGGAAAAAAATAAAGGATGGTAGAAGGACAGCCAGAATGCTAAAAGTATAACCCTGGCACCCTTGCAATATCTTAGGTATTCTATAAATATCACCCTTTCAATCTTAGCCCATGCCAGGCTTCTTCCCTATTGGAATTTTTCACTTCTGTCTCAGCAGCCGTCTCTTAGTGGCAATTCTTCCACCTCTGTCACCCTAATTCCAGACTCCTCCCACCTCCTACCCCATGGCCTCCTCCACCTTCTCTATTTGGTGAGTTGCCTCCAGGAACTTCCACTGGAAGAAGTACCCATGCCAACCATGCTCACTTCAAACTCAACTACCTCTCTATCTCATCAGTTCCCAATCTATAATCTTATTACCCCATTTATGAAGTTCAGCTTCATGATGTGATAAGATTTAGAGCTTGTAGATAGATTATCTAGTCCAACTCACTCATATGAGAAACAGGAAGTGAGGAAAATTGGGGCTCCAGAGGTAGTGACTTGCCTAAGTCATAGGGAGTAATGGCAGAACTTCATCAAAAAAATAGTGAAAGAATATATCAACAAATTGGTTGTAGCACAAAAAAACCTAGAAGACAAACACACTCTTGAAACTCAACTAAAAACCAAAATAGAAATCCTAAAAAATCAGAAATTAACAAAATTTAAGCAAAAGAACCAGTGAGTGAATCTAAGCCTTCTGACTCACATTCACTGTTTTGGTTTTTTTGTTTTTTTTAACCAAACCACATTTGATTCAATCTTTGCCCTCCTTTACCATGCTATATAAATTCTTCCAATACTTTCTTTTCAGTCCAGGGAGACAATCTTTTCTATTAGAGGATCATAATCTTTTAGGCAAAGTAAGACCAAAAGAAATAAATGGACTGGTTTATTTTTATGAAGTTTAATGATTTGGGGAACTGTTTCCAAGGTCACAGTACTAAAAGAGAAATTATGAGAAACTTTTTTTCTGTGAAAAGTATTAATAGCAATTGTTAGTATCATTATCAGCATCATCAATAAGCCTAAACAATATAGGGTTTCCAGAACTGGAGAGCTAAGTTATAAAACAGGGGTGGAATTTTGCAAAGAGTCGAGAGCTGATTATAGTCAACCAAATCCCACGGCATAACTAATGCAGACTCAATATGTCATTGCTATGATTTCAAATCACTGTTTTTTAAAGAAATAAATTGCATGCTTTTTTTAATTCAAGAAGCTATCACTATTTTTAAAAAGGCATCTCTTGTTCCTTTTGTCCAAAATGTATCAACAGTTCAGAAAACTATATGACCCCCAAACATATCTTGCTACCATACCCATTAAAAAGTGATGCATCTCCTCACAGATTGCAGTCTGTAGGTAACAAACCTGAAAGGCCATTATGCACAGTGTAGATTTTACTTGCTAAAAGGTGTGGGGGCCAAAAGGAAGCTGGGCAATGACATATGAGGTGTGCTACATTTAGGAAGGCTAATGAAACTGAGGGCTCAGCCATTAACCTTCAAGGAAGAAAAGCTAGGCTTGGTGCTTTCAAAATTAGTTGGGCCAATATTTCACTATGACAAGCATTAGTAATGAATAATTAAGCATTTAATATAATGTTGCTTTGGTGAAAAATGATAATTTTACAATTGATGTCCCTTAAACTTATTCCATGTTATTATGGGGCATTAAAATGAAGGAGGGAGGGAATTCCTGATGAAATAAATGCCTTTTTTTTTTAATGTCTTGACTGTTGCAATTCTTAGGTTCAAAATCTTTTCAGAGCCAAACTGTGACCCCGCTGGGAGAATTTCATGAAAAATTTAAGAAGGAAAATTCAACCTGGAACAAGCTTATGTCTCACACCAGCTTGCCTGAGGTCAAACTGTTTTTTTTTTCTATAAGACTTGGTTAGTGTCTTAGGACTAAATCATGCAGCAGATATAAAGATAATGCTGAGTCCTGAAGTGAAACTCATTTTACTCCAAATCTTATTTTTCTAAGTATATACTTATTTAATGTGATTTAACATTTGTGCTCTTTGTATACTATAATGTTTATGCAAGACAAATACTTTATTTTTTCTTCTTCTTTTATACCATGGTGGGCTTTATTTCCTTCATAACTCAAACTATACCAGAATATATCTTTTTTATTTGACAATAGCTAAGAATTATCACTAGTATTTGCAAAGAAGAAATTATTTCAAAGAACTCTTACTTCTCAGATCTAATTTTTTTAATAACTGGGAAAATAGTTTCTTTAATATATGCAAGAAGTGCTAATTAGAATCTCTACATTTTATCTGTTCTTTCTGATATTATTGGGGAAAAAACACCCAACTTCAGGAGAAAAGTTTAATTAGGATGACATTTGCAATAGAGATTTTCAAAGTTTCCCAATGGGAATCCAACCAGTAGATTTTATTATTTAACATAATATGGGAAAATTTTTCACTTTTCTTTAGCACTTGTTAAGAAATGTCCCTGATTCCAGTACATTTTAGCTGTATTCCATTCACCTGACAAATGGACAACATAATTCATCAAATTCCTGAGACTGTAAGATAGCATCCCACAATTTACATGGAAAAGAGATGTTTTAATCTAAAATGTGCTCTCCATATGTATGTGGGTTGCAAATAGGCAAAAAACTCTAGGGGGTGGCAGGGCATAGAGATGTCACTGCGTAGTTTGATAATTGGAACTCAGATAAAGCCGCTCATTTCATTCAATACTTATGAGTTACAGTAGAAATCATTGTATTTCTATAGTCCCTCCCCCTGCTCTGGATTTGACCCTTGATTGTCCTGACTTCCAGGACCTAGCAGCCTCCTTCCATTTTAGCTGGGCTCCTAATCCCCTAAGAGTCAACCCGCTATATCCCAATATAACAGACAGACTTTGTACAAATTATCCTTAGTTTAATGGAGGAAGAGTTAGAACTCCAAATATTCCTATTAGCATCTAGACTGGAAGTCAGAAGACCTGGATATAAAGTCCTGGTTCTACTACTAATTAGTTGCATGGTCTTGGACATAGTTACTTACTGCACTTCCCTTCCCCCAACCTCCACCCCTTCTTGCTCAGGTGTCCTATTGATAAAATGGGAATAATATTCCACATCCTGCCTCCCTCCTAGGGCTGCTGTGAGGATCAAATGAGATAATGGATTTTGAAAGTACCTTGAAAACTGCAAAATGTCCTACAAATGTACCACAATGATTACCTTGCCTGAGAGAGACTGAAATAGCATCCCAGTGTGTCGCTGTGACAAGAAGATGCACAATATCCCTGTAGGAGACTCAGAGAGATGAAAACAATAAGATGCAGGGGGAAGAAAAAAGAAAACAAGGTGAAATGAAATCTCTTCAGGTAGTAAGGATTTATGCCACACATTCTGATCTTTAGGTTCAGCTCTTGGAGGGGTCTGTCCGTACTGTAATCTCCAATGTACTAAAATTGTACTTTTAAGTTCCGCCCTGCCCCCATCATATGATACAAGAGATCAGTTTCACATCCCAAACACACAAAAGGCATTTTGGTTCAAGCATTGTCTAAAATTTGAATTTTAAAGTTGCGTGTCCCAGTAAGTGTACCAATGGCATTTTTTAAACTCTAAAACTAAGTATAAAATATTTACTTGCTACAAGTAGGTTGTTGGAATCACAAAAAGGAAACAGCCAGTTTTGAGAAGGCATACTGCCTTTGCCATTCGCCTCCCTAAAGTGATTTTTATTTCTATGCATGGACAAAATAAATAATAGCTGTCTACACCTCGTCCATCAACAAACAGTTCTTTGGTCATAACAGTCACATTAATATTCTAAGATCCATTTAGATTTCTCCAGAATGCAGCATGTCCTGGGGTACTGCTTTCATGGCTGGGGTGCATATGGCCTCAGTGATACCAAAGTGATACATTTCTCTGGGAATCTCAGTGATTGGGAGAATTCCAATTGCTAGCATCATTCAAGTAGTACAGACTATTCAGCCACAGAGGCAATTTGTAGAGATTTATGATGCCTCCCTGTTCTCTTAAAACACAGAGAAATAAATGTAGACTTCTATCCACTTCTATTTATTTATCTACCTTGTTGATTCGAAGAAGGGAAAAAAAGCGATATTTGCAGTATAATTACAAATTGTGATATTTCCACAATCTTGCAACGGATTTATTCAATTGCCCTGAGCATAGGCAGATGAAAGTAAAATGCAACAAGAAACATGATAACAGACTGCAGGATCCCTGAGGAGGGAAGAAGAAATTGCACTTTCTAAGACATAAAATGCTACATAAAAGTGAGCTGCTAATACCAACAAATAGCTCTATGACTACCCTTATTAAATACTCTAACAATCATCTAGGCAATATTTGCATAGATTAATATTAATAATAATTAATTGCATTTGGCTTGAAAGTTGATCTGTAGCCAAAGGTATCTTGTTCTAAGCATTTGAAATTAATTGACCCTTCTTTGTGTGATTCTACTACAAATGCTTTCTGCTCCAATTTTCTCATCTATAAAATGGGAACAATATTAGCATCTACCTCCCAAAGTTACTATGAGAATAAAATTAGATAATTTTGTAAAGCATTTTGCAAACCTTAAAGAACTATGTAAATGCTGGCTATCATTATTGCAGATTCAGTAGTCTATGTCCAGTTCATTTTTCCAGCTGTACTCTTGAAACTCCTTCCAGCTCTCATTGCAAATGGCTACTAAATATTGGTAGAAACCCGAGTATTTTATGGTGTTGGATGTCAATAGAGATGTTCACATCACTTCTAAGAGACTAGCAATTAATAAGAGAATAACCAATGGCTGAGTTATCAGCTGTCAAGGCTTCACCAAGGATGGAGCATCTTGTTATCTTGCATTTATTTGGTATCTGTATTTATATATTTCTATATGTACATGTTGTCTTCCCCCAAAAGAGACTAGAAGCGTCTCTAAGGGCAGAGTCTTTGGGATGCCAGAACTCACTTCGGAACCTGGCATTGAAGAGCTTCTTAATAAATATTGATTGAATGATGAACAGTCCCTACACATATTCTATTTTATATTTATTTCATTTCGATCTTTATCTTTCTTCACAGACGGTAACAATAACAATAGTGTTTACACAGCATTTATGTGTCAGGGACTATGCTAAGCACCTTATAAATATTATCTCATTCAATCCTCACAACAACCATGGGAAATAGGGACTATTATTTTCCCTATATTACACTTGAGGAAACTGAGGCAAACAGAGTAAGTGACTTGCCTAGGGACACACAGATAGTAAATGTCCAAAGTAGGACTTTAACTCAGACTTTCCTGATTCCAGGCCCCACACTCTATCTCTATTCGGCAAAAGAGCCACACTTGAGGATCTAGAGGGCCTCAAGGCCACAGGTTCCCCACCCCTGTTCTATTCACTGTGCCACCAGCTGCATCTGTCATGAGGACAGTTGTTATTCAGTCATACACAACTCTTCATGACCTCATGGACCATATATAACATACAAGGCTGCTCTATCCTAGACTAGCTCTCTTTTTTCTATTACAACAAAAGGAACTTCATTTTAAAATATTGTTTTACAGAAATAGGTACATAGAAAAGCTCTTTAGTTGGCTATGTATGGGAATCTGCATTGTCTCTTGAAATCTGTCCAAATTCATTTTCATTGTTTCCATGATACTATCTGTCCATCTAATCCTCCGCTGTCCCTTTCCCTTTTTGCTTTCAAACTTTCTCAACATCAGAGTGTTTTCCAATGAGTCCCATCTTCTCACTTTGTGGTCAAAGCATTTCAACTTCAGCTTCAGCATTTGACCTTCCAGTCGATAGCCTGAATTAAATCCTTTAAGTATTGACTGATTTGAGTACTGACTGCCAACAACTCCATCTGTCCAGGAGGACATATGGCACAGCAATTTTTTTTGATTTATAGACCCCCCCATAAAAATCTATCAAATTGCCTTGTGCCTATTTACCTTCATAATTTAAAGATCTATGACTTTGTCGGTGTATAATTCCTTCACTGAAGACAGATTGCCACTCTTCTTAAGTGGATAGAATGAAGGACTTCTAATGAAGACATGAGTTTGAATCTTCAGATGCTTACTAGCTTTGTGAGCCTTAGCAGATCATTAAATGTCTTTTGGTCTTTTGTTTTCTTATTAGATAACAATAGCATCTGTGCCAAAGGTTGATGTGAAGATTCCAATGAGAAAATATATTATCAAAAACTTTGAAAGAAATGTTCGCTATTTATCAATCAACCATCATTTATTGTGTGCTTTCTGTGTAACCTGCAGACACTGTAAATCACTGAGGTTACAAATAAAAAGCAAAAACAGTCCTTGCCCGCAAGGAGCTTACATTCTCATTGGTGAGAAAACTTTTATATAAGTAGGTAGTCTGCAAGCTACAAAGAAGATGGAAATTAACCTTAGTGGGGAAAGTAATGTGTTTGGTGGGAGTGGGATGAGAAGTCCTAAGCCCACTCTTTTAGATGGAAGCTTTGGAATTCATGGCTTAGCCCTCCAATCAGAGGGGCAGATGATGGTTATAAGGTGTGAAAACTTGATGAGTCTGTGCAAAAATGCACAACATGGAGGATTGTTCGTGAGGACCATCAAGTAGGACAATATGACCATTCCACAGAGTAATATACAAGAACACTGGAATATGGGAAGAAACCAGGTTGAGAAGGGCTTTAAGTGCCCAATGAAGAAATTTATATTTGATCTTAGAAGTAATGGAGTCACTGGATTTGGGGGGTGTGGTATGACGTGATTAGATCAGCTATATGAAGGATAAATTAGAGTAAGAAGAAACGAGTCATGAAGGCCAATTAGAATGGTATTGTAATAGTCTCAAGCAAAATGTGAAGAGGTGTTAAATTCAGGAAGTGCCAGAGTAAGTAGAAAGAAGGGTGCCTGTCTGAAAGATGTTGAGGAAGTAGACATGACAAAAATTGGCAGTTTACTGGGTAAAGGAGAGTTAGGAATCAAGGATGATACAAAAGTTACTGACAGCAATAGGGAAATTAAAGAAAACTATGTAGTGGTGGGGGTAGGGTTCTAATGAGTTCTGTTTTGCACATGTTAGTTTTTATACTCCTATGGAAAAACCATAGTGCTGAGTAAAGGGACATGACATGCCTAATGTCTTTTTCAAGGAGTTTAGTTGACAAAGGGAAGAGATATAAGACAATAGCTATTAGAGAAGATAGGATATAATGATATTTTAAGGATGAAGGGAATACTAGTCTGTCTGTAAATTAGATAAATTTAAATAAGGAGAGATTGATAATTAGAGAGTGGTTCTAGTGGAGGAGAGGGAAGGAATCAAATATACTTATCGAAGGACTGGTCTTGCCTAGGGGAAGAGTTATCTCTTTATTAGAGAATAAACTGAAGCAGGAGGAGTTAGAAGATATGAGAGGGGGAGATGTATACATGGCCTTTGGGAGTTCCTGGGACCAAAAATTTCACTGTCCTGAAATCCATCTAAGCTTACCTATCCTGAAAGACTCATACATGTCTTCTTATAAATTCATCCAGCATACTAGAGGCCTCCCTTGCTTTGTCCCAATATTACAAACTTATCAGAAGAACACTCTGGCTGCCTATTTGTCATCCATTTTCATTGCCACATGACCACTCATCTTCCTATCTTTGCAATAACATCTTTTACTTCTGTTTTACTCTTGAGTTTTCCACTGGTTATTTGCTATAGCTTGTTCAGACCCATCATGAACCTCTTCAACGTCCTCATACTGATAATTTTAATTCTTTAGAGGCAGTAGTGTCTCACTGCTATACAACAATACCAAAAGAATCCTGATATTAAAAAGATGGGCTTTTGCTTTCATGAAAAGTTTAGGGTCATTAAAGGAGCTTTGCAATTTCCTGAAAGTAATCCAATCCACTCTCCTACTGTTCAAACCTGGGTCCAGTGTGCCTGTACTATCTGTCCAAGATAAACATAATGACATACAAGTTCTAAAGCCTGCCAGCACAATAATTTAAAAATTCTTCATTGTTTGCATTGTGGTAGCACCTAGCAAGCAAAACAACTGGGGGGAAGGGGAAAAGGGGGTAGGCAAGTGTCTTTCCAAAGCAGCTTCTACCTGGTCCCACCTTCTCTGAGCTCCACTATATTTTGAACTCTTTTCTGTTTTTCTTATTAAACTCTCTAAAAGACAGAACACTGAACTTGGAATCAGGTAGTCCAAGGTTCAAATACCAGTTTTAACCATTATTAGGTGCATGACCATGGGCAAATCATTTAATCTCTCAACTCTCCAGTATGGAAGTAATCAATCCAGCGCCAATCTTCATTGGTTAAAAAAAGTTTCCTTACTAGAGAGCTCCGTACATCAATAAAATCACAGACACACCCTCACCAGAAAAAAAAAAACAACTCAAATTCTACTTCATGTTTATTGTAAGTTGAAAACAGGATTTGAAAACCTTTATATGTGGCATAAACATGAATTAGAATAATTCATTTGTTTGCTAGGACCTAGCTTGATTCCTAAAAGGCAATTCTTTTATTTCTTGAAAATATGTTGCTTCCAGAATATTTCTTTTGGGAACAGGTCAGAACCAAGATAGGATTTTGCTACAGAAGAAATAGCACTGTAATCTATTAGAAAAAACAATGGATTAGGAGTCAAAGACTCAGGTTCAAATCCTGCCTCAGTCACTTTCTACTCGTGTAATTTAGGAGCAAGACTCTTATTTTCTAAAGCCCCAATTCCTCATCTATAAAATGAAAGGTTTAAACTTAGTAACTGTAAAAGTCCTTTCCAGATCTAAATCTATTTTACCAATCTATTTCTTAATCCACAGGAGCTATCTGATGGAATGAACGAGGCAGGTTAGTGTTCTTAGCTCTATCTCAGAAAATGATTTATCAGAAGTATCTCCAAGAGCAGACTTGTGTCAAAAAAAATGGAGAGAAAGAAATGAATAAAGAAATATACAAATATAAAAAAAAATCTTCCAGCAGTGAAACTATTTTTAAGATAATGGCTATATTCTCTTGACTAAGAGAATGTTATGCATGTCCCTGAACTTTATGACTCATGATGGGTTTACATTACATTCTTGTGATATTTTTTAATTGCTAATTCATTTTTACAAATATTCAGAAGCATTTCATCTCATTCCCTGCTCAGCTCAGTACAGCAGCATTGATCACACATCTCTCCCTACATCTTTGACAACAGAAGTGGTTTATGCTGTTTTAGCATCAGCTCCCAAGGATGTGTCCTAATATGATTTCCCTGTGGGACTCTGTACATACCAGGGAATTTGCTACGTTCTAAGACCAGCACAGGTCCTGCTTGGGCTTTGCTTAGTTTCTGCTGAACAAAGTATTTCTGCCTTTCGCTGGGCCCCTTCCAAGCCTGGATCCCTATGGATGAATCAATACCTTAAAGTGTAGCCATGACAACATGGAGAGATCCTCTAGCCTAAGCACAAAACGTATTGATTTTTTTTTCCAGCCTAGGATAACATAGTGCTTAAGTGACAGAATATGTTCCTTTTTAACAGCGTAGAATGCTATAACTCCTAAGTGTATAACTCCTTTGTGAAGATATTATTACATTAATGTGGCTGAAAAATGAAAACCTCATTTTACAAAATGTACTGATCACAGCTAGCTTTGCAGCCTGCACAGAACACCTCATCATGGCACAACTCAAGTGTTCTGAGGATTTTCTGGCTGTGCTAGAGTGAGCGCAGCTGTAAACAGCCCATTTTACCAGGAAATAGACACCATCTACTGTTCATCCTGCAAGAGCTTTATCCTGTGTGGGGTCTTGTTGAACAGCTGAAAGTCAAATAGAATTTCTTAGGGGGTTTGAATAATGTTAGGATTTTGTCCTTATGTTACAGTGAATGTGTTTTTTTGCATGCAATAAAATTTTTATGGAGTCAGAAGTTTGTATGTAGTAGGTGCTTGTTGAATATCAAGTTCAGTGAATTTTAAAATTCAAAATGAAACTTCACTTATCTTGCTCAAATATAGTTCTTTTTAAACTAAAACTTTCTTCCCATCTCACTATCAAGACACCAAAAATATTGGAAGGGAGCTGTGGGAAGGATTTATTAAGGCCCACAGTAATGTGCCAGGCATTGTGCTAAGCACAGAAAGATAAAACAGAACTGAGTAAGGGTCACTACTATTGAGCCCCATGTAAGGCAGGGTCAGCCCATACCAATGATAAAGTAAAACCACATGTGGTAGGGAAGGAAATTCTGACAAGGTCAAGACAGTGGAATCCAGGGAAGACATCATGATATAGTAAAAGAGTCCTGAGTTTAGAGTGATATGACTTGTGTTCAGATACTGAAAAGCTATGTGTCACTGATCAAGTAATTTAACCAGTTATTCATTTTTTAAGCTATAAAATGAGACTTCTAAGTTCTCTTCTAGTCCTAATCTGTCCTACGGTCCTAATTTGAAAGAAGAATTAAGTATAACCTGCAACGCTGAGCTGTAATCAAGGGATATGTAGAGTATCAAAATTCAAGTGGGTAAAATTAGCAGAGAGATTGGCTGTTGAAAGAGCTTTCACAGCTGGGCAAGTCCATCCAAAACCAGGAAGTCAAACTGTGGGAAGTGTCAAATTAATTAACCATTTCTCCACATCAACTTGAATCTCCCACATCTTTAGACTTTTTATTGCACCTGTTTGTATTTCCCACTCTCATCCACCATGGCCATGGGTTGAATTCTGCCTCCTCCTAATCCATCCACTACTGTCAGGACACGGTCTTTTACAATTAAATTTAGACCAATCAATGAAAAATAATTTAGTAAAGACTCAGTGTGTGCCAGATGTTATTCTAGTTAGTCACTGGGGAGAAAAGAGAAAAACAAAAGCATTCCTGAGCTCAAGTAAATTATACTGAACTGAGGGAGACATTATATGATAGAGTGTTAGATTTGGAGTCAGGAAAACCTAGGTTTAAATACCACTTCAGAGGGCTACTAACTATGTAACCTTGGGCAAGTCAATTAACCTCTAATTTTATCTAAAATGAGATGGTTCAACTCAATGGTCTTAAAAGTGCCTTACACACATATACATACGTATGTGTGTCTGTGTGTGTATCTATGTGTGTGTATATATACACACATGCATATATATATATATATATATATATATATATATATATACACATATAAAATACAGATGAAATTTATAAAAATCTATGTTCTGGGGAAAAGTTCTCACAATTGGAGGAATCAGAAACTAGCTTATATATAAAGTGAATTTTGAGAGGTACAGGTAAGGAGGGATAGCATTTGCCTAGTACCCATAGTACCACCCATTTTAAGAATAATCCAGGTTGGACCTCCTAACCAAAAAAACAAAACAAAAAACATTCCCATATGAATGACAGGAAGAACTAACATTTACGCAGATCTTTCAGGTTTATGAAGCACTTTGCAGGGCAGCGAGGGAGCACAGTGGATAGAGTGCTGGGCCTGAAGTCAGGAAGATCTGAGTCAGGAAAATCTGGCTTTAGACACTTACTGGCTTGTGATCCTGAGCAAAATCACTTAACCCTGTTTGACTCAGTTTTCTCGTTTATAAAATGAGCTGGAGAAGAAAATGACAAACCAGTATCTTTGCCAAGAAAATCCAAAATGGGGTCATGAATAATCAAACACAATGGAACAAGGAGAGTATTTTAAAGATATCTCAAGTGATCTTCACAAAATTCTGGGAGAAAGGTGCTAGTATTATTTCCATTTTACAGATGGGAACCATGAGTCAAACAAAAGTTAAGTTACTTGCCCAAGGTCTCACAGTCAGATCTTCCTGATGCCAGGTTTAGTGCTCTGTTCACTGTGTCACCTTTATATATGCACATATATAACCACTCAAATATACTTATACATATGTATATTATACATACACACACATATATGCATATATATTTACATATATATATAAATGCAACAAAGAGAATTTATATATAAAGATACTAGGAGTCATTTGTTGGCTTACATTCACTACCTAGACAGACTCAGAGCACAATTATAGCAAAAATGGAAAGTGAAATAGTATGGCCAGAAAAGATTCTGTGAAAAATGAGCTACTTTCATAAAATGACTGATAAAGATTGGTGTCGATGTTTACTACCTTTGGGAAATGCTTTCTAAGATACCTTTTTCTTGATATCCCTATTACACAAAATCCCAAAGGACAGGCAATATCAAGTCAACTTTATGACCTTTTGAGAAATCATAGGTCTTTAAACTCAATACAACAAAAATAAAGCAGAAATCAGCACATATGTCAATCAACATGAATTTATTGAATGTTTAGTATGTGCTAAATGCTGCCAATGCAAAGACAAAATTTAGACAATCTGTCTTTACAGATCTTACATTCCATATATTCTATTTTTTAACTCAGACTCCTTTGAAAATGGATGAATAAAATATTTGGGAGAGAAAAAGTATTAAATAAATATAACATTTGGAGCAACAGAAAATTGGATTATTTATTTTCCCAAGAGAAAGGTATACAGTACATTCACCCATAAAACAGTGAGGTCTTTTTATCATAAATTTAAAGAAGGGACATAGACTTCACCTATCTTAAAGCCCTAATTTTGCATAGGAAGAAACTAAGGACATTGTGTTTTTTCCTAAGTCATATGGGCATTAAGTAGGAGAACTGGGATTTGAATGCATGACTTCTGACTCTAAATCTAATAGTCTTTCCACTGCACTATGCTACCATTTCTCATTACTGAAATGTCTACTCCTAGAAAGTAACTGACACATTTTGGTTCACCCCAAAGGAAGTCCCAACATTGAAGTGGAGAGCAGGATAAAAGTAGCATCTCTGGTCTTGTGGTCAAAAGACCTCATTTTGAGTTCTAGTTCTGATTTAGTATCTATATGACCATGAGAAGGCATTTAAACCTCTCTAACTCTAATTTTCCTCATCTGTAAAATCTGAGTAGTTTTACCTGTGTTATATGTCACAGAGTTATTGTGAACTTTCATTTCTCAAGGCAATATGTGATTTCATATATGTGAATATCCCCTGCATTGATACAGATCGAACTCTTTCTTGCTTGCCTATTGTGTGAGTCTCTTATCCATGTCTTACCAGAACTTCCCAGAAGTTCTCCATTGTGGAGTCAGTGAATGTTCTGAGAACTTCCCTCACTTTCTCTTGACATCTGAAGTATGTCAGTGAAGCACATAGTCTACATATCTGTTATTTACCCCCTGATTTTTTTTGCAACCAAATAATTCTTTTTTGAACATGCATTTCTTTGATGCCATTCCTTATACAGTTTTTCCTTCATATTTCTACATTTCTAATATGTTGCAGCCTACTTATGTCCAACATATACCTTTCCATTTTCCTCTGTATTATACTAATTTTTAATATTTTCAAAGGACTGTGGGTATTAAAAAGATGAGCCATGATTTCTACAAAGTCATTCAACAACACAATGTAGATACTAAAAAGATAGATCTTCATTTTTTTAAGATTGGGATCATTAAAAGCACAGAATGATTTCCAAAAGGCAAATCTGCTCCATTCTATTATTTAATTTGAACTTCATGACATTGTCCATGTGTCCATTCAATCCATGAATCAATAATCATGTATTAAGCACTTACTATGTGACTGGCACTGTGCTAAGTGATGAGGACACAAGGAGAGGCAATGGACAATCTCTGACCTCAAGGAACTCACAACACTTGTGTTGTAATAGGGAGGACAACATGAAAACAAATGTATGCAACAAATACATACAAACAGGCTATAACCAGGACTAATAAGAAGGAACTAAATAAGAAGGCACTAAAATTAAAAGGGTTTGGGAAGCACCACCTGTAAAAAAATGGGTCTTAAAGGAAGTCAGTAGGGGGTGTTGAGGGAAAGTATTTCAAGCATGAGGGAAAGCCAGAGAAAGTGCCTTGAAGCTAGAGATGGAGGGTCTTGTTCATGGAACAGCCCCAAGCCTAGTATCAAGCAATTGAAAAGTATATAGAGGGGCTGAGTAAGGAGACAAAAAACTAAAAAGGAAGGAGGGCCTAGGTTATGAAGGCTTTTGTCCTTGGTCATGGAGAAAATAGAGAACCACTAGAAAATACTGAGTAAGGAGTGTGACACGGTAAGACCTATGCTTTAAGAAAATCACTTTGGGGACAATAATAGACTCTCTATACCAAAATGGTCTGAAATGACACACATTTTTATTTTGTTCAAATAATCAAAATTATTTGAATTAAGTTATTTTAATGCATTGTTATTAATTGTCCGTTTGTTTCTTTCCTGACGTGGTGAACTTTGTCTACTGCTTTTGCATAGGCTCCACACTTAACATCATTCAGTTTAGGGAAGTCTTAAATAGGCAAGTTGCCTCGTTTCCCTCCGTCTATTTACTTTTTAAAATCTATAATACAGAATCATTAAGCAATTCACTAGTACCAGCACTAGTATTATGATATCTCTTTCATCAGTGTGCAGAGAATGTGCTCCGGGTGTCCCCCAGTGTGCCAGCATATCCTGCAGCAAACATTACCACTGATTCTTGACCTTGCCCTCAGTTCCACTGGTAATGTTCACCCCAAGGTAAACCAGCATACCTAACACACTTTCTATGTATGCTTATGATAACTCTCTAACCTCTACCAACAATCTTTCATTAAAATCTGCCAAGATTTACAGAAATCATGCCTACTTAAAGAATGTTTATTCCTACATCTTTGTTTCAAGATAACTGACTAAATCACAGGCCAAACACAAGGTGTATGAATATACCTTTTATCAGTTTACCTAATTTGGTCAAAATCATAGTCAACTCCCTCAGATGTTAGAATAAACCATAAGGGTATGTGGCAGAGTACTGGGCTAGAATTACATCCATGCCTTCTTAAATATTGGCAATTTAGGGGAAACATTTTTTAGGTTCAAACTTTATTCCAGATTGCTATCTTTTCATTTTTTTTTTATTTTGGACAAATATTAAAACTTAAATACATAATAAAAGAAAAGGAAACATTATAAACTTAAATATAAAAGAAAAAAAGTCTTGTCATACCAAAACATAGGAGAGGATCAGAATATATAGTAATAACTTATTATTTCAAGAAAGTCTGTATACTAAATACTGAATGTTATGTTGAAAGCTGTCCATCTTTTCTTTGCTTCCTCGTAGGTTTTCATTCGTTCTCTGCTGTACACTTTTTACTTTATTTCTTTTTTCCTCTTTCCTCCCCCCTATCCACCACCCCAAGGTTACAATTCAGCAAGGATATATTTATATAAGATATTGATATATACATACAGGTATACATATATACACATATATGCATCTATAGATACATATATAAATACGTACTTTCCCTAAGAGATTCTACTCCTAATCTTTCTTTTATATTTGTGCATATCTCCTTTCCCATTTCTCCTAACTTCTCTACTTTACTTCTACTTGCTAGTTTGCCCTCCTATTACTTAACCTATCCACACTCTAGCAATTCCTCTCATCCTTCCATTCCCCTAAATCTAAAGACCCTTCTATATCCTCCTTTAACCTATTCCCTCACCCTCCCCTCAAAAGATTCCCCCTTTATTTTCTTCCCTAGCCTCTAAGAGCTTTATTTCTTTCTAAATTTAGACTTTTATACTCTTCTACATGTATATATATTTTACCCTCTTAAACCCATGCCCCACAAAAGTAGGTTTCCAGAATTAACAGCCTACTTCCCCATCTAATTCCTCTGTATTGGTTCTTCCTCTTGCACCTCATTTGTATAATGACTCTTAACTATTCTTAACAGTTTTACTTTTTGAAATCATATCATACTCAAGTCTACCCCAATCTTTTTTATAAGCTATGTAATTACTAGTAACCATCTTACACATAGGTTTTTCATTTTCTGTACATAATAGGTAAACATCCTATCCTTATTTATTCCCTTGTCATTGATATGTACCTTATACTTCTCTTGACTCTTGTACATCAAATCTTCCGTTGAGTTCAAGGTGTTTTTTTTAAACAGAGTCTTGAAAGTCTTACAGTTGATCAAACTTTTTTTCATTCAGAATTGTGCTTAACTTTGCTTCAGTCAAGAGTCAAGTTCTTTTGCTCTTCAATATATAAAGAGTTCCAAGACCTGTGATCTTTTAGTGTTGCCAACATAAGGTCTTGCATGATCTAATTGTGGAACCATCATGTGCAAATTGGTTTTTTTTTCTTCTGGCTCATAATGTTTTGTACTTGATCTTGGTATTTCAGAATTTAACTATAACATTTTGGTGAGTTTTCCTCATAAGATCTCTTTCAGGTGGTGATGGTTGGGTTTTTTCTATTTCTACTTTCCCCTCTTGCTCTAATGTTTCAGGACAATTTTCTTTAATTTCTTGTATTATTGTATCAAGATTCTTCTTTTGATCAGAGCTTTTGGGTAGCCCAATGATTCTTTTTGTTTTGTCTTCATGATCTATGTTTCTCTAGGTCTGTTGTTTTCCGTATGAGATGTTTCCCACTCTCTTCTATATTTTCGTTCTTTTTTTTTATTTCTTCATCTCTTATAACCTTGCTGAGTCCCCTTTGCCCAATTCTGATTTTCAAGGAGTCATTTTCTTCCTTAAGATTCTGGAGCTCCTTTTCTAATTGGTTGACTGTCTTGTCATAATCTTGTTGTTTTTGTATTGTTCTTATTTTTCTTTTCAATTTTTCCTCCATCTCATTTGATTTTTAAAGACTTTTTTAAATTCTTCAATGAATTCTTCTTGGGCAAGTGACCATTTGGCTTTACTCTTTGGAGTAGAAGATGATTTCTTTGCTTCAGTATCCTCCTCTGAAGATGAACCCTGGTCTTCTTTATTCCCATAGTAACTCTCTATGGTTGGATTCTTTCTCCTTTGCCTGTACATTATTTTTTCGTAATAATTTAGTTTGTATGATCACCTCTAGTCCTAGAGTATGGAGGCCTCTGATCCTCTTCTATTCTCCAGTATGACCTTGAACTCAAATCAACACCTCCAGCCTCCTGTAAGTGTGCACAGCCAGGGGCTCTCTGTCTCAATGCTTCTGCACTTACCATGCATGTGCTGGTTCCTTCTTACCCAACTGTAGTTCTTTGCAGCACAACTTGGTCTGGTGTTCTTTGTCAACAGAAGTTCCCTAGATCTTCCTCAGGTTAGACACCCAACTTACATCACTGTCTTGCAGGCTTACTACTTGTTTAAGCAACTTGCCTCTAGCTGTTAAAGTGGATCCTAGCCTGGAGGTGTTTACTCTTCACAGGAAAGAAATCTCCTCCTGGGATTTTTATTCAGGTCTTCTCTGATTGTCCCAAGAGAAACACTGTTCTACTTTTACTATAATTTGTTTCACTGCCCTATGTTTGCCCAAATGCACTATTTTATCTCTTCTGTGGAGGAAAATCTTGAGAGTTTGAAATTTTCTGACCTATTCCACCATCTTCCCAGAATTCTCTCTGCTACCTTAATTTAGAAAGAGTACCACACTCTATATACACAAGTCTTGACTCTTCTCCAACCAAATGCTAGTTCCACAATGAATACACATTGTGAGTAGAGAATAAATCCATTTAATCAAATTGATAGCAAAACAGAAATCAGAGAAAGTATACATAAAATATTCCAGATAATACACAGAGTAAATGAGATCTCCCACCAAGAGCAAGATAACTCAGTTTAAATCAGAGCAGAGTCTCAGATATCACATAAGGGGAAATTTCCCAAAGTCTCTATTGCCGTAAGCTGGGAGTAGAATCATGATCCAAAATCCAGTTCTTCGATGTGTTGGCTCCTTCCCAGAGCCTTTTCTCTTCCTTCAGAGACCTGAAGACAATCTAAAACACACTTCTTCTTTCAATGTGGTAAACTAGAAAACTAGGCTTTCTCTTCTCTCGCCAACTCTACCCCTCCGATGCAGGCAAGTTCAGAATACTGAGCACTCAACTTCCACCAGTGAGGCTAGTCCCATAAAAATGGCCTTTTGAGGTTTACAAAAGAAATAGACAAATGAAAAATGTCCAGAAACATTATAAAATCCTTGTATCATAGACCTAGAGCTCACTGGAGATGAGGAGACTGAGGAATAAAGAAATCAAGTATCTTTCCCAATATAATATAGATGATAAGTAATAATAGAGCTGAAATCAGTGAAGTTCCTCCAAGTAAAAATATTTATCTCTGTACATACCTTGAGAGCAGGAACTCTTCCCTCCTTTTCTTTTAGCACAGTGC
>CM053769.1:244009629-244033604 GCA_028658325.1 Potorous gilbertii
TCTTGAAAATTTAATTCTACCCTCCCTTTGCTTAAGAAACTTTATACTAATTAATCACTACCACCTCCCCATTCTTTCAACACATCTATCACCTATTCCTATAGTTAGAAAGGCAGGACAATTGATCCGTGCATCAGAAAGGCAATAGCTATTGTCAATAGCTCTGATGAAGGCACCCATCTCATTTCTCCTCCCAAGTTGTCTTTAGCCAGTCAATAGAAAAAGATACAGCCCAAGTTTCTGGAATAGTGTTTTTAAACTGGTCTTCATACAAATAATTGTTTTGCTGGTTCCAAGTAAGGCAGGTAAGACTTGTGTGGAAGAGGACTGTAGCAAATTTAGGAGAGTTTGGCTAACGGAGTGGCTTTTCTTCCAGGTCTATTTTGTACCATGTGTGACCCAAAGCAAATTTTTGGGTAATAGGAAGAACTATAAGCTTTGTAAGATCATAAAGCACTGCAAATTCTAAAGGTTTGGGCATTGATAACCTTGTCATAAAATTAGTGACAGCTATATACTTGACAGTGCCTTATGAATCTTTTCTTCTTCTCTCAGGTATACTTATGCCAAAGGGCATGAGCCCTTAGGTCATGGAACCCTGACATCCAACCTCAAAGTAAGTAAATCTGGCTGAAATTAACCAGGGTTAATATGGAACTGGGATTACAGAATTAGGAATAGAAATCTTCAAAGATAAATAACGGATTTTATCAGCATTGATGAAGACCCAAAGTTATTCTTACAGATCATTTTCCCCTGAAAGGTTTCTGGACTAACCTATAACTGCTTTGTAAAAATAACAGATCTTGAAGTTTGTGACTTCACTATAGGAATAGCTGTTGAGTGTTAGAAATCTATTTTTAAGACAGCCAGGTAATGAATACAGAAACAGATTTGAGATGTTATTAAAGTTCTTTTTAAAGTGGTCTATTTTTTGCATCAAATTTAATTACACAAAAGAAAGATAACATTATATTATTTTATAGTTTGCTTCATTTTTCTAGGGGCAAATATTTGATAGGAAGAATTTTTTCATTATACATGGAGTTGGACACCAAAAATAACCCATTGACTCTATGTAAAGATGTAGTAGTGGGTAAAACTATTAAAATTTAGGATTCTGAAATTTATAAATAGAAGAGATCTTAGAGAACATCTAGTCAAATTCTCTCATTTTACAGATGAAAAACATACTCTTGGACCAAACAAGAGATAGAGAACATTATGAAATATAAAATGGATAACTTTGATTATATTAAATTGAAAAGTTTTTGCACAAACTGAATGCAACCAAGATTGGAGGAAAGCAGAAAACTGGCAAAAAATTTTTATAACTCGTGTCTGTGATGATGACTTTGTTTCTAAAATATACAAAGAACTGAGTCAAATTTACAAGAATAGAAACCATTCCCCAATTGATAAATGGTCAAAGGATATGGACCAGCAGTTTTCAGAGGAAGAAATTAAAGTTATCTATAATCATATAAAAAAATGCTCTAAGTCACTATTGATTAGAGAGATGCAAATCAAAACAATTTTGATCATGGAGATGAAAGGGAGTCACTGGAGCTTATTGAATGTTGGAGGGGTGACGTGCTTTAGGAAGAACATTTTAACAATTGAATGAGATTGGACTGGAATGGGGAGAGACTTGGGTAAGGTAGACCAACCAATAGGCTACTGTAATAGTTCAAACATGAAGTAAGGACTACCTACTTAATCAATCAATAAATCAATTAATATTAAGCACCTACTGTGTGCCAGAAGTTATGCTAAGTACTTGGAATAAAAAAATTTCCAAAAGACAATCTTACAATCTAATAGAGTTCACAGTATAAAAGTAGCAGTGTCATAGGAGAGGGGCAATATCACTCGTTCTTCATTTCATCACTACTAGCCAAGAGGATAGAGCCTAATTATGATGTATGTAATGGTATGTACTTTGAAATTATACATTGTTTTAAATACATCCTTTGGTCATATAAACCCATGAGGTGGGTAGGATAAAGGATTTCATCCATTTGAGAGGCAGTGTGAGGTAAAGAATCTTGATATTGCCAGACCTAAATTCCAACACTCACTCTTCCACTTAGTACTTATTTGACCTTGGGCAAGTCAAATCATCTTTGCAGTCTAGTTGCCTCATCTATAAAATAAGGGGTTGGAATAGAGGATCTATAAGATTCCCTAAAATATAATATGGAAACAAGTCATAGATAAAGTGATGTATAACCAAATGTATAATGAATATATTAACAAGAATGAGTATACACACACACACACACACACACACACACACAGACACACACACACACCACCTAACTCCAAATGTAATATACTTTTCTTCTATACCACACTACTGCCATTGGATAGCTACTCTTGTGATTGTGTCTTGTAAAACAAATATCAATTAGTTGAAAGAATTCTGGACTTGGAGAAAGTCCTATGTTTAAATCCCAGCAATATTTGTTTTATGACCATGTACAAATGGATCAAACTCTCTGAGACTCAGTTTTCTTATCTGTAAAAGTGGAAATAATAATGTCTACAATATTCTCCTAGGATTATGGTAAGGTTCAACCAAGGTAATGTATATAAAGTTATTGTAAAGTATGCAAAAAGTTATTATTTTTGCTAACTATAGATGGATGTAGGTTGCCATTAATGTAAGATTATCTTGAGGAATGGGAGAAATGTTTGCCAGCATTTAAAAAAAATCTCCCCTCTCAAAGTGCTCAATTTCTCAATATTAAACACTTTTTTTGTACTAAGGCATTAAAAGTTGCTGATAAAATGCTGATAAAATGAGAAAGGTGACACAATTATCAACAATCAGCACTTTAACTTAAATTAGTTCGTGAAATTGCCATCTGTTTACCTGATTAAATTCAAAGTTATAGGATACAGAATAGGCAGTTCTAATTGACATAGAAAGTACTAGACTACAGGAGCTTTATACTTATGGGCCCTGGGGAACCTTGGTGGTAGAGTTCTGGGTATTTATAGTAAATGGATGCCAATGAGGAGGAGAAGAAGGTTTGCAAATCAGCTTGGAGGCACATATCCCTTTAAGAGAAAATGGATATATTTCAAGATTTTTGCCTAGGGCTATTCTATTATTGGGGTTAATAGCCATCCAAGGTGGGGTGCCTAAGACAATGGGCCCAGCCAAGATGTACTTTTGTTATGTTAGTTTTGAATTTCCTATTGCCAGAGGCAAGATGGTTATAGTTCAGTTTTGAGCTATTTACGTAACCCTGTTTATTTCTATAAAAATACTGAGTTGATTTGCCTTGGAGAAGCAGAATACCCCTTAAGTTAAATGGTATCATAGAGTAAACATTTTATTTTATTCAACCTATATTCATACCCACTAAAATTTTGCTTGTATCCTTTGAAAAGGGTTTACCAGTTGTAAATGTCACTCTAGCATTATTTCCTTTTTAGAAGGAGGATGAATTTTAGGTGTTGTCATATTTTTTAATCCTTGATTTGTGCCCAGATATGCTTTCCATGCTTTGGCTATATATACTTGATAAATCCATACAAGGTACTTCAGCTGTTTTTCATAAATGAACTCTATAATATTCAAATAATAATGAAATTTCCCCTGTTTGTAATAGAAAAAACATGTATGACAATCATGGATTATGGAAAATGCCCCTAGCCTGAATATGTTCTAAATTTCCTAAGTAGTGCAATGGATTTCATGGAAGTATCTTGCCTTGAATGACTACATCATGCCACTATTGAACTGGCTTCTTGTATATGCTTCCACTGGTGAACAGTATAATAAGTATGGTACAACTACAGTCTTTTGTATCAATATGTGAACCTTTGTTCTTCCTGGCTTTTTTCTTCTACCCTTTAAATAGTATTTTACTTCTTAGCTCCTTAAACTACTTCTCATAAGAAAGTCTTTAAGTATGTTTCAATAGATATTTCTTCTGTGCTGTCACAGTGATTTCCATACCTCCACTTTTGGTTTTGCCAAATCTGCCAATTGTGAACTCTCTAATACAATGAATGAAGCAGATTGTTAGATAGTCCATATGCTGGTGATTGAAAAGTTGCCAGCTGCTATTCCATGTAGTAGATCTTCTGTGTCTATCCTGACAAACAGATTTGTGAATTCAATTCAGTTCAACAAGTGTGAGTTGTTATGCTGTGTCCAGCACTTTGTCTTTTGGGCTCTGCTGAAATTAAGAGGAGGAAAGGAGTCAATCTCTTTTATTCTTTCAATGAAGGCTGGATGAATTCCATCTCTCACAAATGGCAATTACAGGATAGAGGAAGCATCTCCTATATGCTAAGCCCCTTCTAACATAGATTTGGGAACAGGAGTGTGACCCAAAGAGTGGGACAGAGAAGCAAAAGGGGTAAAGTCTAATTTTAAAGGTGCTGACTTTTTTTGATGATAGTAAAAAAACATTCTTAGACTACAGGATTTCCAGAATTGAACCACTTCTCCCTTCCCTCCACCAAGGATTTGTCGGCTTCTTTGACTCTCTTCCACAATTTTCCTCTTGTCTATTGTATTTTGGAATATCACCAAGAAAAATAGTTGGGTTTTTGTTATTGTTTTTTTTTTTTGAGAACCAAAATCAGGACAGTTTGTTCAGTCTGATTAAAAAAAAAATCAACAAATTGCTTCCCTTCTTAGTGGGACTGGGGAGGGAGCAGGGGAGGGAGAGAAGTTGGAATTCAAAGTAGTAGAAACGAATGTTGAAAATTTTTATTGCATATAATCGGGAAATAAGAATTACAGGGATAGGAGTATGGAAATTCATCTTGCCCTGCAAAAAAAAGAGAGATGATGGGGATAGAACAGGGGTGGGATGTGATGGAGGGGAGGGTACATTGAGGGAAGGAGTAATCAGAATGCGAGGTATTAGGAAGTGGGGGGTAGGGGGGTGATGGGGAGAAAAATTGGTCATGTTACAAAGTGAGGCAAAAGCAATTAGTATTAAAACAATAGACTGAATTAATTACTGAGAATAAATCAATGCCATCTTTAGTTTGGAGAAAATAATTTCAGTCTAATTTTCCAAGAGGAAGGTAACCTCTGATAAAATTTGGCATTGATGGAAAAGTCAAGGTTTTAATGGTAAATTAGATTTTATGATTGCCATTTAATCAGGAAATAGAACATGTATAGAAAGACATGTAAGCCACTTAAGACTTGCCTAAAAGATGTTCTTTAGCCAAAGTGAAACTATAATCATATTTTAAACCTGGTTGTAGGAACTTGTCATTTTTAGATGCTATGGGACTACTAAGTGACTGTTCTTCTGAGACTAACTCCGGGTATGGGAAGCAAGAAAGGCGATCTGAACCTCCTGTCCATGATGCCAGTAAGTTTATGAGATGCTGGTATGAACTGCATAGGTGATCTCAAGGGAAGAGTGGGAGAGTGGCTGTCCAGCAAGGGCTGAGGTGGGACTCTCTGGACCCAATTTCCCCACTGACACTTGGCAGACTTTAAGCCTAACTGAATGCAAGTGGACAATCTACTCCTGCCTGGAATTGACTGCAATGTCCCTGCTCTTGGTGGCAATTTCCTGTAGTCAAAAAGTTTGTAAGCTTAATACCAGATTTATTCAATTATAGATTATGGGTAGAGGAACATCCGAGTCTGTCTAAAATTAAGCTATTAGGCATAGAACTTTAGACCAACAACATTAAATTAGCATCCTTTTATTCTTAGTAATACTGTGGAGACAATTAGATCAAGAGCTTGTGAAGTTAGCAACATAAATATTATCTGTATCTCAGCTAGCTTAGGTTTAAAAAAAATTCTTTTGTGGTTCATATTGTGAATGCTTTAGAAAGATGTATCACCTGACCAAAAGTTTGAATTGCTTTATCTGTTATACACTGCGTTAATAATAAACTAAAAAAAAAAGTAAAAAAAAATCAACATATTTCTGATCATCTTTATATGATCAGGAATGGTTGAGAATGAAATTTGCATTACTATCTGATTTTTAAAAATAAACTAACATTTTGTTGTGGCTGATTTGATTGTTACAATTTTTTATAGTAGCAAGACTAGACTTACTTTCCCAATGAATATATATGTTAGCAAGTTGGGTGTCCAGGGATTAGCTGATTCTACTCTACCTTGTCCTCCCTCCCCCAGGATTTTAGGAATTGGGATTATCTTTGTAAATGCTCTTACTCAGGTGCTCATTCCAGCATGTGTTCACCTTTATCAGTCTTCTGCTACACTTATAATCTCTCTTGTATCTTTGATTGACTGAGTCAGTGATTGGTATCTCAATAACATTTATCTAATTGATATCAATTAGCTTTTGCAAAAGAGAAATTTCCTGAAAGATATAGCTAGAATCAAAGTAGGAAAACATTCTCACCAAACCAGGGACATACTCAGTCACTGAGGAGTAGATTCAAATTTAAAGCTGTTGCTGCACAACATTTGTTCCACCCAATTCAATTCCAAATGTGGCATGGTCTAATGAGGAAACCACATCTTTGCTTGAAGAACATGACATTTTGACTGTCAAGTTGATTTACTACTGGGTTGCATCCAACAGGTCATTCCTCACTGAGCTTGACTGCTGGGAAACTCTGATTTGAAGTCTATTTACTTGATCTTTAGAGGTTTTTTCTGACCTTTTGAAGTTTATAAGGTATTAGCCATCTGTAATACTCTATCATCTGAAAACAGAAATGGAAAAAAGTAAAGAATAGGGTATATTCACAGACACATAGGGTATTTTTATAGGCTTCTGGTACTGCTATCTCTTTCCCTATCTGGAGGCTTACAAGAGTTACTGCCTTGATCACCCCTTGATGTAAGGTTGATGGAGCTATTCGTATGCATGCTCACTTCCAGTTGACCAGCCAACCAAAAGGCCTCTCTTTAACACAGAGCAAGAAGATAGCAAGAACATTATATAATGACTGAGCATGAGTGGAGAGTCAGGACCCTCTATTCTCCATCATTATGAAGTGTTAGAAACAGGATCATTAGCTGCTCACATGGATTAGAAGGAGCCAGAATAAACTGGGGATATTTTGAAAATGGTACCCCAAATGATCTATGCTCTCATTACTTGAAGGATGATAATTTTCTCTTTCTGAGGTTTTATGTAGAGCCATGATTTCATTAATATAGGGAATCCTCAGATAAGAAAACTCCGTTGACCAATGCAGGTTGGTATGTTCTTAGCAAATTGTTCTTTTAGTGTTGACTAAAGTATTGAGAGAATAAAATCCTGCTCAGGGTTACATGACCATTATGAGTCAAAAAGACAAGACTTGAATCCTGTTCTTCCAAGCTGCAAGGCTAGCTCTATATCCATTCTTCAATGCTACTTGATCTTCCTTTCCCCTTCCCCTCTCTCTCTAGACTTGTGCATGTATATACATATGTGGATATATAATATATACATATATAATGGTCTCAAAGTGTAGTTTTAATTGAGAGTGAGAGAGAGAGAGAGAGAGAGAGAGAGAGACAGAGAGAGACAGAGACAGAGAGAGAGAGAGAGAGAGAGAGAGAGAGAGAGAGAATTTAGACTGTCAAGACCTGGGTTCTACTTACTCTCTGGGTAACTGGGAAAATTTTCATCAACAATAATAGCTAGAATTTATATGGTATTTTAGGGTTTATAAACTCATTCTAACTGTAAAATCAGAAATTGGACTAGGTCATCACCAAAGTTCCATTCAATTCTAAAATTTTAGTACTGTAAGTTCTACTTTTTCTTTCCTGGTTTACTTTTATGTATTAAATAAGCTTTGTATTTAATTTTCTATTAAGCACCTAATATATCTATCTTAAAGATGCAGTTTCCCTGTTTCTGTCAAGGGCACTACATTCTTTCAGTTCCTGGGCTTCATGGAGTCATCATTGATTCTTCTTTGTCTTTTGTATTTCATATTTGGTTAAGTTACCAAATGCTTTTTTAACAGAATCTCTTATGATCATTTTTTTCTCTCTGTTCTATGGTCATTTATTCATTCAATAAGGATTTTCTTATGGTTTAAGAATTTTGATAGGCAATGCAGTCAAAGGCAAAAATAAAACCATCTCTTTTCTGTAAGAGTTTACATATAATTGAGGGGAAATCATGACCATATAAGATATAAGTATACGTAAAATATATGCAAATTATATATGAAGTGGATTTTGGGGCACGGGGTTTGTAGTAGTGGCTGAGGATGAGGTGACTGAATCAGAGGACACCTTACTTAAGAGAAGGCATTAGAGCTGGGTCTTGGAGGAAGATATGGATTCCAGAGGCCTAAGGGAATAGGTAGCTCATTCTAGGTGTAAGGGATAATCCTGGGTGAAGACTGGAGATAAAGGATCATGTATGAGGAATGACAGGAAGGGCATACTAGATAATAATGTGCATGAAGGGGGATAGTATCTAATAATGGTGAAAAGGTAGGTTGGAATGAGGTGGTAAAGGCCTTTAAACACTAAGTAGAGGAGTTAATATTTGACCCTAAAAGTAGCAGAGTTCCACTGTAAATTTTAACTTTAGGGATGCCACTTTTACATTTGTTTGGAGAATGAATTAAACTGGAGAGAGTTTTGAGTCAGGGAAACCAGTTATGGGACTCAGGGGCAGCTAGGTAGTACAGTGGAAAGAACATTGGACTTAGAGTCAGGAAGTCTTGAATTCAAATCCAGACTCAGACGTTTGTTACCTGTGTGACCCTGGGCTAGTCACTTACCTCCAACTGCTTTACTTCAGTGGAACGTTGGAATAATACTAGTACCTATCTCCTATGTTTTTGTGAAGATCAAATGAGGTAACATTTGTTAAGTGTTCAGTATGATACGTGGTACATAATAGGCACTTAATAAATAAATGCTTATTTCCTTCTCTTTTCCCCAAATGAGAATGTGGAGTTGATATTGACACAGGAGTTGCAAACTCAGATAATTGAAAAGATGTTAATGTGCTTAAAAGAAAGGAAAATTAAGGAAAGGATGTAGACCCATCACTCTCCCCAACCCCATTTCTCTTGATAGTCACCTCCATGAGTCACCTTCCCTTGGTCCATGACCCCAATCAACTTCTCACCAGGGACAAAATAGTTTTTAATGAAGATGAGAGAAGTGACCTTGCTTGAGACATCTACTTCTACATTGAGCTGGTTTTTACATAGTGTTCTTCTACCACTTAAACCTGCTTACCCAGAAATCCTGAATTGCTTCTGCATCATGTGGTTGAATTTTTCTCTAAGGTATTTTTTAAGAGTTATTAGTAAATCCAAACAAAATTCTATCTCAATTTGGCTCAGTGCTCATCTAGGAGAAAGTCTGGCACTTTGAGGAACCAAGATTTGAACTTGATTCTTATCCCTTTTGTTATTTTTCTAAGGCAATACCAAATGCTGATTTTCCTGGCTGTGGCACCTCTATTCATAAATAAGGATCATGTGTAAAATAAGAGGACTGGACTAAATTTTCTCTAGGGGACTTTGTAGTTCTAACAGTGAGTGTTTCAATGAATCTATTACATGAATAGCCTAAAAAGCAATTTGTAACAATCCTTTATACCAAATGAGCCTGCATTCATACTATTTAAAACATCAAGTAAACAATTTACAAGATTATAATTCTAGATCTAAATATTTCGCTTAAGAAATGGAGGTGGGGAACAGAAAGCAGCACATCACTAAAATACATGAGTCCCTTGCCAAGGGGAAGGTCAGTATTGATTAGTGAAGTCTCTAGGTGGTAGCAACAATGACTCTGGAGCTTAACAGCAGCCCCAGTAACTGCCTGTATTTTACTCTGTTGCTCTATCATTGATGTCACTTTGTCACTAATCATGAAACAAAACTATTTAAAATTTCCATATGCTCTCTTTCTTCCTTTTTGGCTTGTTTCTCATTATCTGGCTCCTGCTTATCGAGGTGAGAGGAAATTGCACTATGTGGCATTACATATTCCAAGAAGCCATACAGCTAGGATTAAACTTCAGATATATGCAAGAAGCCTGTATGAGGGTAAGTATTTATTATCTTAATTTTATCTGATTAGTTTTATTTCAGAAAGTGGTAGGTTTTGCCTTTGAGCTTCCAAACTCAAGGCATAGCCAACAATTCTCAGTTCCAGACTATATATAAAAGCCCAGAGGGAAATTATAATTAAAATGGTAGAAAGAATGCTGGCTTTGACATAAAGACGCTTGGATTCCATTTCTTTTTTTAAAAAAATAATTTATTTATTTTTAATTTTCAACATTCACTTCCACAAGATTTTGAGTTCCAAATTTTCTCTCCATCTCTCCTTTCCACCCACCCCAAGACAGTATGCATTCTGATTATCCTTTTCCCCAATCTTTCCTCCCTTCTATCACACCCCTCCCTTTTCTTATCCCTTCCCCTCTATTTTCTTGTAGGGCAAGACAGATTTCTATATCCTATTGCCTGTATATCCTATTTCCCAATTGCATGTAAAAACAATTTTTAACATTCATTTTTAAAACTTTGAGTTCCAACTTCTTTCCCTTTCTCCCTCCACCCCCACTCCCACTGAGAAGGCAAACAATTCAATATAGGTTACACATGTGTACTCATGCAAAACATTTCCATAACACTCATGTTGTGAAAGACTAACTATATTTCCCTTCCTATCCTGCCTCCCATTTATTCTGTTCTCTCTTTTGACCTTGTCCCTCCTCAAAAGTGTTTACATCTAATTATCCCCTTCTCCCATTTGCCCTCTCATCTAACATCCCCCTAGACCCCCACCTAACCCCTTCCCCACTACTTTCCTTTAGTGTAAGATAAATTTTCATACCAAATTGATTGTGCATGTTATTCCTTCCTTAAGCCAACTCTGATGAGAGTAAGGTTTACTCTTTCCCTCTCACCCCCCATTCCCTGCCATTGAACAAGTGTTTCCTTGCCTCTTTTATGTGAGAGACAATTTAACCCATTCTATTTTTTCCTTTCTCATTCTCCCAACATACTCCTCTTAGACCTCTTAATTTTATTTTTTAGGTATCATCCCTCCATATTCAACTCACCCTGTGCCCTTTGTCTATAAATATAATACCTCTACATACCCTAATACTGAGAAAAATCTCAAGAGTTACAAATATTATCTTTCCATGTAGGAATGTGAACACTTCAAATTTAGTAAGTCCCTTATGATTTCTCTTTCCTGTTTACCATTTCATACTGCTCTTGATTCTTGTGTTTGAAAGTCATATTTTCTATTCAGCTCTGGTCTTTTCAGCCAGAATGTTTGAAAGTCTTCTATATCATTGAATGACCATTTTTCTCCCCAAGAAGGGAAAAGTTTTGCTGGGTAGGTGATTCTTTGTTTAAACCTATCTCCTTTGACTTCTGGAATATCATATTCCAAGGCCTCTGATCCCTTATTGTAGAAGCTACTAGATCTTATGTTATCCTGATTGTTTTTCCACAATACTCAAATTGTTTATTTCTAGCTATTTTCAATATTTTCTCTTTGATTTGGGAGCTCTGGAATTTGACTAGGAGTTTTCCTTTTGGACTGTCTTTTAGGAGGTGATTGGTGAATTCTTTCAACTCTATTTTCCCTTCTGGTTCTAGAATATCAGAGCAGTTTTCCTTGATAATTTCTTGAAAGACAATGTGTAGGCTCTTTTTTTGATCATGGCCTTCAGGTAGTCCAATAATTTTTAAATTGTCTCTCCTGGATCTATTTTCCAGGTCAGTTGTTTTTCCAGTGAGGTATTTCACATTGTCTGCCTTTTTTGTCATTCCTTTGCTTTTGTTTTATAATTTCTTGATTTTTCATAAAGTCATTAACTTCCATCTGCTTCATTCTAATCTTTAAGTAATCATTTTCTTCAGTGAGCTTTTGGATCTCTTTTTCCATTTGGCCAATTCTTGTTTTTAAGGCATTCTTCTCCTCATTGACTTTTTGAATCATTTTGCAATTTGGGTTAGTCTATTTTTAAGATGTTATTTTCTTCAGAATTTTTTTTGCATCCCCTTAACAAGCAGTTGACTCATTTTTAATGATTTTATTGCATCACTCTCATTTCTCTTTTCAATTTCTCCTGTACTCTCATTTGATTTTAAGAATTTGATTTGTTATATGATTTCTTCCACTTATGTCAGTACGACTACATAGCATCACTATAGTGAAAATATGCTCAATAGGAAAGTATATGTTGAACCTATACAGAATTGTATACTGTCATGGGGAGGGAGGGGGGTAGTAGGGGGAAGGTGTGGGGGGAGAAAATCTTAATTTTAAGGAAGTGATTGTAGAACATTTATAAATAAATAAAATAAAAATTAAAAAAAATTCTTTTTAAGCTCTTCCATGGCCTGAGACCAATTCATATTTTTCTTGTAGGCTTTGGATGGAAGAGCTTTGACTTCATTGTCCTTGTCTGTTTGTATATTTTGTTCTTCCTTGTCACCAAAGTAAGATTCTATAGTCTGATTCTTTTTCTGGTTTTTGCTCATTTCCCCAGCCATTTGCTTGACTTTTGAGCTCTTTGTCAAGGTAGTTCTCTGCTTCCAGTGGGGTTTGGGGAGTGTACTGTCAGCTTATCGATCCCTCCATAATCTGTGGGCCTAGAGCTCCAGAAACAGCTCTGCAGGCTCTTCCACCTCCTCTGCTGCCCTAGGAGTGGGGCCAGACTTCTTTACTTCTCATACAATTCAGACAGGTTTTTTTCTGCTGACATTCCAATTTATTCCTGGTTTCTATGTCAGCATGGCCCACCCTGGGCTATGCTCTGCTCCCAACCCAGAGTGATAGACTCTTTCTGTTGAATTTGTGGGCTCTCTTGGGCAGGAGATTTGCTTTACTCTGTCAATCTGTGGGTTTTGCAGCTTCAGAATTTGTCCAGAGTAATTTTTTACAGGTATTTGGCTGGGTCTGTGCTTTTACTCTGCGATCTTGGCTCCACACTCCTTGGGTTCCATTTCTAACTGATCAGCTAATTAGTTATTTGGTATTGGGCATGTACTGGAGCTTTCTGTTCCTCATTTTGATCATCTGTAAAATGAAGGGACAGGAACTAGATCATCTCTAAGATCTTTTCTATTTCTAATAGTCTATATTTCAGTGAATATATTTCATGAATCAGAAATCTAGATTAATTCCATTTAGCTAAAAGCTTTGGGGGGCACCCAAAACCTGTAAGAGGGTTTGAATTAAATTAAATGACAATTTTGCAAGACATCCTGATGTTTAGCTAATATCCTTCTTCCAGTGGCTCCAAAAGCATGGTAAAGGGTTTTAGATGGATTAACCATCAGTCTTCCATATGTTATTTGATCTTTAATAGTTATCCTCAAGCCAGAAGAAAGGAAATGAAATGTGAGGGCATGCACCTGCAGGATGAAGGATTGCATGAGTTTCCAAGAAGTCTTTGAAGTTCTTTCTTGCTCGAAAATTTATCTGCTTTAATTTATCTTACCAGTCAGAAACACTTTAGCCAAAGACTTATGTGTTTCTAAAACTGATGTGAAGTAGTACTATTAAGGGCTTGTTTTCCTCTTAGAAATTTAATTTGCCTTATTATGCCTGCTACCAGTCAGTATGAGTGACGGTCTTTTCACAGAGACTGCAAACTAAACTATGGTTTCAGGTACTTCATTATTGGTTCTCTCTCTCTCTCAAAGAGAGGAAGGAAGGATTGGAGGAAGGGAGGGAGAGAGAGAGAGAGACAGAGAGAGAGACATAAAGAGAGACATAGAGAGAGAGACATAGAGAGAGAGACATAGAGAGAGAGAGACATAGAGAGCGAGACAAGAGAGAGAGAGAGAGAAGGAGGGAGGGAGGGAGAGAAGATCATAAAGTATAAAGTTCAGGGGAGGAAGGAATGGATATTTTACTGACTCTGAGGCAAATTAAACAGAATAGAAAACAAAAATCTTTTGAGAAAAAGTCACAACCAGAGTAATGAAAATATTTATACAAATAGACTGCCGAGCTTAAGTTCATTGTTCTTTCCACTCATTGGTTTGTTGCAACACTTTTTAAAAGACCACTAATTCATCAAACATTCGTTTACCATCTCTCTCTATAAAGCTCAGTACAACTTTGTTGTCATAATATATCTTCCTTCCCCTACAGTCTGTATCAACATTTGCAGATGATTAGGCAAATGATGGGCTTTTAGGTAAAGAAAGGTGGAAGGGTCTGATTCAGATGACTGTAAAACCAGAAGTTTGGCCAGTGTAGTGCCAGATAATCCACTGAGAGCAGAAACAAAAGAGTTTTAAATAAGTTTATAAAATCATGATCAGAGCAGAGACTCAGGCCAGGGTCCCAAAACTAGTATAGGAGGCAATATATAGAATAATAATTTCTAGATCTTGGTCGTTTTTGTGACTGCTGGCATTCTGTAGCCCTTGCCTCAACTTTGGAATGAGTAGTAGCATCTGCCATGTCCACTCCTGATTCAAACCCTTTAAACCATGGTTTCATATGTTATAGGACACAACATGGGTGGGGGCTAGGGATAAGCCTTTATACAATGTCTGCTATGTTCCAGGTACTGTGCTAAGCACTTTTACAAATACGATCTCATTTGAGACCAAAAGCAAGCTTGTGACACAGGCACTATCATTTCCCTTATTTTGCAATTGAGGAAATGTAGGCAAACAGGGTTAAGTGACTTGCCTAGGGTCAAATAGCTAGTAAATGCTTGAGGTTATCCAACTGATTTGTATATCTGAGAGAAACAATACCAATGGGCAATAAGATGGACCCAGAATTGAAAAGTAGGAAGAGAGTAAGCTGAATTATTTTTTGGAAAATTGCAAACTAGTTGAAGATAGCTAGCTTTTGGAAAATTGCAAAGCAGTAGGTATATATCTGTAATTTCTGCTATTAGGGAGGCTGAAGCTGGGGGATCACTTGAGCTCAGGGATAAAACTGACTGAGGGTCCAAGTTAAGTTCAACACCAATATGTTGAACTCCCAAGGAAGAAAGGGAACCACCACATGGCTGAAGGAGGGGAGAATTGATCCAGGTTAGAAGCAGAGCAGCTCAAAACTTCTGTGATAATCATCCATAGAATTGGGCATGAATCGCCATTTTACTACCAGCCTGGCAAGACAGAAAGAACGAATCTTAAAAAATGAAGAACAAAATTAAGAAAGGCAAGGAGGGAAAGAGAAAAAAAAGAAAATTGCTAAGTACTCTTACATTTCACAAGCTTTTTTTATACAAAAACCCATCTTTAAAATATAAATTTTTTTATTGGTAATGCTGTGTGGATGATAATTGCATAGTATGACAGGAATGGATGATATAGGGTCTGCATCATTGAAGGGAAATTTCAAATTTATGAGGTCACAGTTCCATTTGAATATTGAGCAGTGACCTATATAAATGAAAATTTATATACAAGTATATAAATGTATATATATATGTACAAGTATCTCTTTAACTGATCAACCTATTTATTTCATCTATCTTTCTTATATCATATATATATATATATCTTATCTTTCAATCGATTGATCTCATCTACAAAAACAATATATATTTCTGACTAGAAATTTGGAAAATAGAAAGCTTTTACTTTGACCTATTGAATGGTCACTATAATTTACAAGTCATTCTGGAGGAGAATTACGAGGCTTGGTGTCAAAGGACATGAGTTTATATGTTAGCTCTGCCTTTACTAATGTGATCTGAAGGAAGTTTTTGGGTCTTTCAACCTCTTCAAACCTCTGTCTCCTAATTTATACACATACATACACAAATACACATGTATATTTATGACATATTTTACATAGATAATACATATGTAGATATACATGTACAAATTATTCTGAACTTTACGTAATGAAATATCTGAATGGGTAAGATAGCTACAGTATTCAGAAAAAAAGAAATTCAGTATTCTAAAACTGTTATCTTTTGGTTTTCTATCACATTCCTTTCTAAATGAATATATGCACTTTTCCTACCTAGAGACTCATCCTTGTAACAAAGAATAAAAAAGGAAATAGAAAAAATTGGCAGTTTATCAAAACCAAACAACATACAAGCCAAGGGCGACAATATATGCATTTAAATAACCATAGTCTCCTACCTTTGCAAAGGAGGGATAGAGGTATATTTAATCTTCACTGGTCAATGCAATATTTATTTATTTAATTTCCCCCTCAATTATGTGCAAAAACAAATTAAAACATGTTTTTCTAAAATTTTGAATTCCAGATTCTTTCCCTCCTTCTTGCCCCTCCCTGTTCTGGAGAAGACAAGTAATTTGTTACAGATTATACATGCTCAGTCAGGCAAAACATATTTCCATATTAGCCATGTTGCAAGAGAAAACAGACAAAAAAAAACCCAAGAAAAAATGTTAAAAATGATATCCTTTTATCTTAATTCAAACTTCAACAGTTATTTCTCTGGAGGCATGGCTTATGTCTAGATCATTTACCCATTTTGATCTTATGTTGGTATACATTGTGAAATGTTAGTCTATACCTAGTTTATGTCAAACTGCTTTCTAGTTTTCCCAGCAGTTTTTATCCAACAGTGAGTTCTTGTTCCCAAGACTTGGATCTTTGGGTTTATCAAATGCCAATGGCTATGGTCATTTATTACTTTTTATTATGTTCCATTGATCTACCACTCTATTTCTTAGTCAGCACCAGATTCTTTTGTTGATTAATGCTTTGTAATACAATTTGAGATCTGGTACAGCTAGGCCATCCTCCTTCACATTTTTTTCAATTGATTCCCCTTAGTATTCTTGACCTTTTATTCTCACAGATGAATTTTATTATTTTTCTACTTCTATACAATATTTTTTGGTAGTTTTATTGGAATGGCACTGAATAAATAATTTATGTTGAATTGTCATTTTTACTATACTGGTTTGGTCTACCCAGGAGCAATCACTATTTTTCCATTTTTTTAGGTCTGACTTGATTTGTGTGAAAAATGTTTTGAATTGTGTTGATAGAATTCCTGGGTTTGTCATTACAATTAGACTCCTGAGTACTTTACATTGTCTGCAGTTGTTTTAAATGAAATTTCTCTATCTCTTGCTCATGGACTTTGTTGGTAACATATAGAAATACTGGTGATTTATGTGGGTATTTTATATCCTATAACTTTGCTGAAGATGTTAATTATTTCATCTACTTTTTAAACTGATTCTCTAGGATTTTCTAAGTATACCATCATATGGTCTGCAAAGAGGGACAGTTTTGTTTCCTCATTGCCTATTCTAACAGCTTCAATTTCTTTTTTCCTGTCTTATTGCTATAGCTTGCATTCCTAGTACCATATTGAATAAAATAACACAGATAATGGGCATCCTTGCTTCACCCCTATCTTATTGGGAAGGTTTCATAGCTTATTCTCATTATAGATAATGCTTTTTGATAGATGCTACTTACCACTTTATGGAAAACTCCAATTATTCTCATGCTTTCTAGTATTTTAGATAGAATGGGTATTGAATTTTGTCAAAAGTTGTTTTGCATCTATTGAGAAAATCATGTGATTTTTGATGGTTTTGTTATTGATATGGTCAATTGTGCTGATAATTTTCCTAATATTGAATCAGGCCTTTGTTCCTGGTATAAATCTTATCTAGTCCTAGTGTACGATCTTTGTGATATATTGCTATAATCCTCTTGTTAGTATTTTATTTAAATGTTTTTGCATCAATATTCATTATGAAAATTGGTCTATAGTTTTCTTTCTCTGTTTTTTTCCTTTCTGGTTTAGATATCAGCATCATATTTGTGTCATAAAAGGCATTTAATAGGACTCCTTCTCTGCCTATTTTTGAAAATAACTTGTATAATATTGGAATTAATTGTACTTTAAATGCTTTTTAGAATAACTTGTGAATTTAGTCTGGTAGATTTCACTTGTGAAACCATCTGGTCCTGGGCATTTTTTCTTAGGGAACTCATTGATGGCTTGTTCAATTTCTTTTTCTAAGATTGAGTTATTCAGGTATTCTTTTTCATCTTTCTGTTAATCCAGGCAATTTATATTTTTATAAATATTCCTCTATTTCACTTACATTATCAGCTTCATTGGCATAGTTCATTTTGCATCATTTCATGCAAGATACCTAATACTTCTCTGAATTACTCATGTCCATAATACTTTTATATGTGAAATATTAGTTCAAAGAATCCATAGATTTAGAGTAAGGTTCTAAACTACCTCCCTATATAGCTGCATACTAATAGGAGTATCTCAGAGATGACAGTTTGAATACATGCAGTAACTGAGGTTTCATTTTATTCTTTCTAGTACTTCAGTCCTGTAGCCTGAGCATTCATGTGAGCACACAGGCCCTTGCCATTTGCATTTGGCAAATAAGAGAGTCCAGTGATTTACTATGGATCTCAGAAACTCATGGATAGCTGAAGACAGGCAGACAGATAGATAGACTCACACATACACACACACGCACAAAATTCTTGTGCAATGGCTTTTTTAATGAGCATAACAATAAACTCCCTATTAAGCAACTTCAGTGATGCCATGGAGCCATGATCACCTTGATGTTTTAGTTCCCTGTAACAGCATGAAGCACAAGTCATATTGAAAGGTTTTTATCTGTGTTCTTCCTTTTATAGATGATCAATCCAACATACTGGAGGCCTTCCTTTAAGTCTTTTAAACATTTTGTGGATTCCAGTGCAACACTGAAGCAGTCTAGCTCTTGTCCTTCACCCTTTCTATCTGACTGGCTTACCTTCTTTTCTAGTTATACATGTGCTTGATAGTGTCCTTCAGGACACTTTTCTCTTGTGCAATTTACCTTACATACTACTCCCTGTTTATATCTGCCATTATTTCTGTGTCCCTTTGCATCATGGTTAATTTTGTCAGATTTGGTTAATATGTTGGTCAGTTTTGCCAATTTTCCTCCTCTTTTTTTTCTGTTAGAAGGGATAGTTCTCTAGGTGAAGGGAATTGATGGAAATAGTTTGAATATGATTGAAATAATTCTGGATTTCAAGTTAAGAGTGATGACCTCCCTGAGGTTCTCTGAGCCTATTTCTTCTTTTGCTCAATAATAGCATAGATTTCAATCCCATCAAATAGATATTTATTGAACATGTGCTATATTTGCTACTTTGCCCTCCAGTCCTCTAATCAGATGGAAGAGAAGAATGAAGAAGGAAGCAGGAATCAAAGTTTGAGTTAGCAAGGTTCTGAGTTTGGAAGTGACGAGTTCTTCCTGGGATGGTTGTCTTATTTTGTGGAGTGGAAACCAGACAGTACAGCAGATACAAAGTAGAGCAATTCAACAAACGTCTATTAAATGCAATGTCCAGTGCTAAGAATTAATAAATAAGATATATTTTCTGGCCTCTAAGAGAAAAGTAATCCAGGTGAGGAGATAAAATAGATGTATACAACTGTTGTTTATGGGAAGTCCAAGTATACCATTTAAAAGATGGGTTCATGTTTGTGAAAAATCTTTTCTAGTAATGGTTTTTTCCATTCCTTCTACTCAGCTGAAAGCATGAATGCACATCCCAGTGTGATACTGGTAATCTCAAAAGTCAGCAAAATAACTTAGGTCTAGGTACTCAGTACTATACTAACAGAAACCTGGACAAGCAGTAGTAAAACTCTTTAATTAGGAGAAAAAAACAAATGAAAGAAATAAACACTACTTGAAACATATTTAGCAACTATTAACTGAAGGAATGCATTTTCACTATCCTGTTCTCCAATATAATCTAGGAATGCAGCTTCCATGTTCCTACCTACAGCCTGGGGCAAAGACAACAACATTATGTCCTGAACTCCACCACAAAACAGCCCTTCTTTTCATTCCAGCTATAACTGCATAAGTCTCTACAGTTCTATTGCTTCACCACCTCAAGGTCAGAAGTCTTCCTCAAAGTTGATCCCCACCTTTACTTTGGTTAAGGTGCCATTATTGGCCATTTGACAGCTAGCAGGCATTTTTTTCTTCAGCAGTCTTTAACTCTTGTTTTCAGCTCCATCAATTAGAACCTCTCACCGCATGGCCTGCTATGACTTTTCCTACTCAACCAACTGTAGTTGCTTCCTACTGTATCTACAATGAAATATAAATTCCTCTGTTTAACTTTTAAAGCCCTACATATTCTGGCCCCAAGCTACCTTTCCAGACTCAACATAATCTCTCCTTGTCTCATTTCATATAACCCCTTTATTACTTTAAAGATTCAGTTCTATAACATCTTTTGCGTGAAACATTTCCTTATCCCACCCCCCCCCATGCCAGTGCCCTCTTCTCCAATAGCATTTTGCATTTAAATACTTTATGTGTTTATTTTACATCTCTATACACACATATGTAACATAAAATACACTCACAAACTTACTGACTTTATGCTGCATATCTTTTTTGCATGTATTTGGTGTTTACCCCATTAAAATGTAAGGTTATCACAAGTAGTCATCATTTCCCTTTTTGTGTTTGTTTCCTAAGTGCCTGACACAGTGCCTGCACATGTTAACAGCTTAAAAATAGTTATGGATTGATTGAGTCTCCTTCTAGCCATGATGAAAATTCTCTAATTGTCAGCATATAAGAAAGCTGAAAAGGGAAGAAAGAATCACAGAAAAAGAGTTGAGTGAGGAGTGCCAGAAAGTGATTTCACCTGTTTCACCATTTTGTTTATTTTGGCTGCTTGCAAAAAAACACAGTGTGTGAAAATGGTCAAAGCACATTGTAAAGAGCAGAACCTGATCAATAGTAACCTATCAACACTAAAAGAAGCAGCATGAAGTTAAGCTTTGAGGGGCAGAAGGAATGTGGTTGCATCCATGGAAACACCCCCAAGGAATGGTATTCACGGGCTCAAAGTCAAAATTGTTGAAGGTGAAGGAATTTATTTCCTTTCAGACCAGGAATAAATATCCTTTTGCAGTTATAAGCAGCTGGGAGGGATGAAGGCATTTTTTTTTCTCCTGCATCCGTCTGAGTCTGTTGATTGACCGCATCAAGGTGGGCGGTCTCACAGGACATGGATTTGGAGAGGTTCCAGCCCACAGTGGCGGTCTAATACTTCTAAAGCTATGGGGTAGCCAGTGCCCAAATTTTTATATGACCCATCATTTTAGTGTTATATCCCTGGTGACCTGCTCATAGCAATGTTAATCATTGGAGACACTGGTTTCAGTCTTAACGTTTATTCTATTATTGTGTCCTTACTGGGTTCTAGTTACATGTTTAAGCAAACATGCATTTTCTCTCGATAGTTAAGACTCTAAAATATAGGTGTCTAATATTAGGTAATAATTGCCTCTGAAACACTAAAATAACCCAATTACCTGCTTCATATTCAATAACCCAACCTCACACATAACAACCCTGGACAAAATATTTAGGAACTCTGTTGGTTTGGAGGCACTTTCTTAAACATGCCCAGAGCTTGGGTTTATGGTTTGGCTGGATCTCAGAGTACAGGAGAACAAGAATGACATCCAATGAAGCTGAAAAAATAGGTTGGGGGCAAGGTTAGGAAGGGACTTAAAAGCTAAAGAATGGAGTTTATATTATTTTTCTTAGATACAATAGGGAGTATCATAGCACCATACTGGCATTTATTAAATAGGTGAATGACATAGTCAAATCTGTGCTTATGAGAAATAACTTTGGCAGTGGAGGATAGGTTGGAATAAAGAAAGGGCAGGGAGAAAGCCATAATAACTGAGGTGAGAGGTAGTAAGGGCTTGAATTGAAGTAGTTGTATCAGTGAGAAGATATTACGTGTGTGAGATGTCGTGTAGGTGGAAATGACAAAATTTGCCAACTAATCAGATATGTAGAGTGAAATAGAGTAAGCATGACTCTGAGGTTATCAACCTGAAATACTGCAAGAGTGTTAGTATGTTTGATGGAAATAAGAAATAAGGAGGTTTGAGAGAGGGATTGGTTCAGGGAGAGAAGGTAGTACAAAACTAGTGTTTGAGATATGTTGAGTTTGAGATATCTCTGATACATCTAATTCAAAATGATGCATAGGCAGTTGAGACAGGACTGAAATTCAGAGTAGAAACTGAGTTCAGATATGCAAATTTGTGAATCATCTACATAGAACTGCTAATATAATCCATGAAAGCTGACATGGGCACCAAGAGAGAATATAGAGAGGAAAGAAAGGAAAGGGCCTGGGTCAGAGTCTTAGAGAAAACTCTAAATTTTAGTGTACGATATAGATTATGAGAAAACAAAGAAAATAAAATGGGTAGGTAAGAGCTGAACCAGGAAAGATTAGAGTTATGTAATCCCCAAGTGGTAAGAATATACAAGATGAGAGGAGAGTCAATAGTGTGAAAGGTCAAATATGGTGAACATAGGTTGGATTATTAGAGAGATATTTCAGTTGTGTGATGAAATCAGAAGGCATATAGGAAAGGGATGAAAAGTGAGGGAACAGAAAGGGAAGGAACTTTTACATGGTATTTGAGAAAGGGTAGAAAGTATGATGGCTTGAGGCAAAGATTTTATAAGGATAGGAAGAATTATATTTGTTTGAAGGCAATAATGAAAGACGTAACTAGGCAGAGATTGCAGATTAGGGAGTGAGAAGGGATTATTAAAGGAATTATCAGCTGGAAAAAGATCACCTCATTAGAGATGGGCAAAAAGAGAAAAGAGCGGTAGATGATGTCAGGGGCTTTTGAGATGAAAAGAAGGGGGAAGATGAAGCTTATGGCAAATGGATTTAATTTTCTCAGGAAAATAAATGATAGATTGCTCAACTGAGAGTGGATATAGAATGGCAGCCATGACTAGAAAAGAAAGGAAATGTTTTAGAGAATCAATTAGGATGCTCAGCTGAGTTAAACAAAAAAACAAACATGAATTCAAAGTGCACATCACCGTCATGGTGGTATAACTTTCCTCAGTTCCTTCTATCAGCACAGAACCAGAGGAGATAAGAAGTTGGAGCAATCTGGGTCTGGGGTTTTGCAAGGTATGAACAGTGATAGGACAAGGAAGCAAGGGATATAAAAGTTGATGACCATATGGAATCGAATAAATTTTCACCGAAGGAAAATGAAGTCAGAGCAGGAATGACCCAAGAAAGTATTGAAGAATAGAAGGATTAAAGGCCATGATGAGAGTGAAAAAGAGATTTAAGAGTGGTGAAATATAGAGAGATAGAATTATGGAAGATGAGGGTCAGATAGAAGAGTGTGAAAGTTATGGATTAAGGAAGTGTAATGTTTGTGGGTAATGATAAGATGCAATGTATGGCCTATTTGATTGAAGTATAAAAACAGAATATGACATGGGATTGAAGGAATTTGGATGTTAGGAAATTTGAGGAAGTAGTCTCCTAATAAAAGGGTAGTAGTTGAGGAAGGAAAGGAACATAGGGGACTTGATACTAAACTTCTTATGAAAGAACTGAGATTGTTTGAAAGCTGGTATACAACAGTGGCTATGTTACAAGTAGAGTAAAAAAAATGATGTTATGAGCTTCAAAGGAAAAGATGTTGCTCAATGATTGTGGCAAAGGGAGGACTTGAAAGTGGCAGTGGAAGTAAAGGGAATTCCAATTCTTCTTCCAGGACAAGGGTATTGGGGGTCTGAGTCAAATCAAAGCTGGTGCTAGAGAAAACTCAAAATTTGATGATATGATGAGGATTATGCAGAACTGTCTTGTGGAAACCATATTTCAATGAGGGTAAATAGATGGAAGGAGAGTGAGACAAAGATGCAGGAGGGATGGAAATATGGAAAGGAAATTCCAGAGAATAGAGAGCGGCTGACAGAGTTAGAAAAAGAACATGAGTAAGTTAAGGCTGAGAAAGATAAAGATAGAATAAAGGAAGGTGAGAGTTCAGGGTAGTTTACTCTCAGTGATTGATGATTAGGTGAGAGGAAATCACTAGGACCTTCCTTCTGAGATTACCTTCCACTTATACTTTTTATATCTTCTGTAAACATCCTTCTCCCCCCCATGTTATTTCCCCATTAAAATATGAACTTCTTGTGGGAAGGGATCATGATTTTGT
>CM053769.1:244039459-244054172 GCA_028658325.1 Potorous gilbertii
TTCAAAATCATCAATAATAAGAAATGAAAAATAAGTGAAAATTAAATCATTTCACATCCATTAGATTGGCAAAGATTGCAAAAAACCCAAACAAAATGAAAACTATTGAAGTAGATATGGAATGACGGGCACATTAATGCACTTTCGCTGAAAGTATGATTTGTTTCAACTATTCTGCAAAAGAATTTGAAACTAGATACAAAAGGTCACTAAATAATAATTTTATATAGTGATACCACTACTGAACATATACCTAATGCACAAAATGAGGCAGAAAGTCAGGCCAGGTTGTAAAGGGATACCTGGGAATAGTGGAGTTGAAACCAGGCTAAGCAGCAAAGGCTGCCACCTTAGGGTATCTCCTGGGGTAGAGGAGCGGCCCCAGGTGCATCTCAGACTCTTTTCTTCTAGATCTGATGCAGCCACTCAGATTTAATTCCTGGCCTGCTTAGGTTCCATGCCCTGGATCTTATTCTTTCCTTTACTTGTGTTGAGTCAGTTATCTCATTTCCAACCTATTTTCAGGGTTGGAGAAGATTGTGATGGTTATTCTGAGAACAGTGGCTACACCTTTGAGTAACTAACTAACATTGAGTGTATCCTAAGGAGAAGGAAAGTCCATTTTCCTTCATTTTTTTCCTCTTCCTGTTCCCAAACCTAAACAGAGATAATGCCTCCTGCTTGTTACAAAGGGGTATAGATGGATAGGGAAGTGAGTTATTCTGGTATAGTTTTAGTAACTGTATGGACATCCCCAAAGTCAGTTTGTTTACCCTACTGGGGTGTAGAGTCTGGTATGGTGATAGTAAGGGAGCAGATTAAAGATTAGCATTCTCCAGTGTTACTTTGTAAGACTTCTACCTTGTTGAGCTTCTCAATCTCTTGCCCTGAAGATTAAATTGTAACTTTACTACCTCTTGGGAGTAATTTCTCTTTTTTTGACAGATTTTGTGAGGTTCAGGGGAAATGTCTAGTTCAACCTCTTCTTCATCATTTGGCCTTCAATAATGGCTGCCATTTTAATATTGATTAAGACTATCAATCATTTCTTATATACTTTTATTCTCCAGATTCCATTTTGTATGTTCCTTTAATCAAGTAACATGGGCTTTAGGTTTTCTATTGCCTTTTCTAGCTCAATATTGATTTAATCTGCCATTGTCTTTATTTAGCTTTCTAATAGTTTTCTCAAGGCAATTCTACCATGTTATTTGATACTTATTTTTAGGAATATACCTAAATAGCTTCACATTTCTTCCATGGTTCCTGCCATGGAAACAGCCTTAAAATATACCATCTAAGTCTTACATTTTCTATAAAATATTATGGGGAGAATATAGTTGTTTATGGTGATTATGGTAGATGCATTTTTTCAATGACTTCTTGGTATAATGTGGTATAATTTGTCTCTTCATTGGATCAGACTCAAAAGGCGTTTCGAAATTCCATACTAAGTATGCCCATCTCATTTCCAAAACAACTTGAGATATTGGCATTGTTTTTTGCCATCTGTTTCACAATTTTGTAGCCTTTCTGGATATTTTGAGTAGATTTTCACTTCCATCTTCAGTTTACTTTCCTTAGTTTTAAGTAAGTCTCTAATTTTTAACTCTTAGTTAATTTAGTTGGGTACAGAAATATAGTTAATTCTTATAATTTTTCTGCATTGATTTGATAAATGTTGCATAGCTTGGAGCCAAGCATATCACTGATGAAAAGCAGCACATAGTTTTTGCTTCTAACTGACAAAATTTGTTATTAATTTTGTAATATGATCTGATATGTGATGAGCACTTTCACGTCTACTATCCATTGCGTGTTCACTTATGCCTTGTCTGCTTTATTACTCAGCAAGTTCTGCATCAAAATATTGGCAGAAGATGGGATATTGGTATTTCTGATTTTTTTGGCCAATATATTTTGCCTACTTTTGGTATGAGAGCATCAAGCGATACCACTTACTCTGCTGTTATCCTGTCAAGCCTCTAAAATGACCATAGTGGTCTTAGGACAAACAGTGATTCTGTTATGTATCATTCTGACTGGCATCTCTGACTTTGCCATTGTCTAGCCCCAACTTTGTCATACGACTTGCCATTGGATTGGGCTTTGAAGGAGTTTTAATCTTAACATTATTATTTTGTTGCTGCTGATCAGCTCATTAAGTGTCTTACCTATTTTCGTCAGGGTCCTGAGCAATGACATGAGATCTTATAGCTAGGGAATAGGGCACCCATAGAAATGCAGTGCTGTGTGTTGGTCCTTAGCAATTGCTTTCAGCACTCTAAAGGGCACTTGAAGTTTATGAGCAATGGATTAGCAAGCACCTACTTAAAAGCAACTGAGATGTGGTGATAGATGTCAACTAATTGATCGTCAGAGAAATATCTAACTGCCAGGATGAAAAATGCTTGAGAAGGATCAAGGAAGGTGTATAGGACAAAATACAATTTTCAGAGGGCCAGGGGCAACAAATAAACATAATCTTGAGGGATGAGGAAAGCTCTAGGCTAAGTCAGTGAGCTGGTAGGCATTAAATGCTTACTATGTGCCAGACACTATGCTAAACACTGCAGAATCAAACAGGCAAAAGAGAGTTCCTGACCTCAGGGAACTCACAATCTAGTCAGGGAGAAAACAAAAAGATATGTACAAACTAGATGCAGGAAAATTAGGAAAGAATTAAAAGGAAAGCTTTAGAATTAAGAGGAATTGGGAGTCTTCCTGTGAAGGTGGGATTTCAGGTGAGACTTGAAGGAAGCCTGGGAAACCTCTAGTTGAAGATGAGGAAAGAGGGCGTTCCAGACATGGGATATCCAGAGAAAATGCCCAGAGACAAGAGATGGAGTAACTTGCTCATGAAAGAACAAAAGGGCCAGTGTCACTGGATTCAAGAATATATAGTAGGGAGTAAGATTTAAAATGACTAGAAAGGTAGGAAGGGACTAAGCCCTTATCAAGGGCTTTTAATGACAAGCAGAGGATTTTTTGCTTGATCCTAGGAGTCATAGGGAGCCACTGGAGTTTATTGAGTAGGAGGGTGGGATGATCAGACTTGTGCTTTTGGAAAGACTTTTTGCTGACGACATGGAAGATGACTGGAATGGGGAGAAGACCTTGAAGAAAACAGATCCCCAACTAGGCTGCTGCAGGTATTATATGATGAGGTCCTGCACCTGGATGTTAGGCATAACAGAGGAGAGAAGGGGGCACTTTTGAAAGATGTGGCAAAACTAAAAGTGATAGGCAATAGATTGGATATGGGGAATGAGATGCTCGGAGGAGTCCAGGATGACCCCTGGATTGTAAGCATGTGCTATTGGGAGAATGGTACTGTTCTCAACATTAATCAATTCAGACAGGGAAGTATTTAGGACAAAAGATAATTTTGGACACAGTGCATTATATACATACATACATACATATACATATACATATACATATATATGCATATATATATATATGATTTCTGATTTGAGATCTATAACAGAGTTGGAGATATGAGACTAGAGATCAGGAGAGTGGTTAGGACAGGAAAGGTAGAGTTGAGAATCAACAGCATAGAAATGATAATTAAATTCATGGGAGCTGGTAAGATCACCAATTAGAGATGTGTGGAGGGAGAAGGGAAGAGAGCCCAGGACAAAGCCCTTTGGGGGATTTATAGGATTTGTTAATCTGGAACTTCTATTAAGTTGGAATACCTAAGAAAGAATGATGGATCATGGAACCAAAATAACTACTTACTGGAGTAGCAAAACAGATTTTAATTTGGAGGGCATTACCTGTAAAACTTTCCAGCAAAGGAAAGTGAAGAGTAGTCTCATAAGTAGAACCAAGAGAAAGTGAGATCCTGAAAATCTGAAAGAAAGTATTAAGGAGAGAAGGGTAATAATGTAAAAGACTGCAGAGAGACTTAGGAGAATGGCAATTGAGAAAAGACTGTTGGGTTTGGTAGTTATTGCTTTGAAGATGACAGTTTCCATAGAACAATGAAATCAACATTATAATGGATCAAGAGTGAGAGAAAAAAAGTGAAGATACCACTGTAGATAGCTTTCTCAAGGAAGAGTATATTCTCAAGTTAGCAGTTCAGAAAGTGAAAGATAAAAATGCATGAATTATTTATTCACCAAAAAAGATTGAAAGCCTAAGTCAAAAAGCCCCCACAATGTGGTCACAGGTTTATCACATAGAGCAGACCTGCACAATATGGCAGTAGGTAATGGCCAAAATTAAAATAAGCTGACCTTCTTTGGCCACACTCTAGTCTAAAATAGAGACAAACTGACAATGGTGGGTTACTGTCAGTCACTTGACTAATGGGAGAGATTGTGCAGTGGCAGTCCTACTTTTTTTGAGGGCTGCCCGAAAATCATTTTGCAGGCCAAATGTTGTGCAGGTCTGACATAAAGTATGGCTTGAGATCTTGAAGGAAACTTAGAGGTTGTATAATGTAATCCCTTCATTTTATAATTGGGGGGATTGAGGCTAAGAAATTAAATTACTTAGCCAGTTTCACACAGGTAGTAAGTGTCAGTGGAAGAATTTGAACCTGCAAGGTCAGTAGAGATATTTCCAGGACCAAATCTCAAGGTCCTCAGGGAAGCAAATAAAGTCTGATCTCAATCCAATGAAGAATTGGCTGTGGGAAACCAAACATCAAGGGGTTCTTCAACTTTGGAGCTTTGAGAAGCTGCATGGAGGCTAGGGAATCATAAGTTTCTTCTTAATATGCTCTTCGCTTGTCTCAATACTTAAGACCTTTCAGACAGTTCCATTCACCTTCTTGCATTGTGATTGGCAGAGCAATTATCTTGTTTGAATATTTGCCTGTGATTCTTCCCTTGTTCAGAAGTGTCAATGTGATTCATAGGAGAAAACAAAAAGTAAATTTGAATCTATTTTGGTATTCCAGCGCAGTAGAAATTTTGGTACTAAGTTCTGCTTTCCTATCATGGGTACTCCAACTTAATCTAATTTACAATCTAACAAATCCCTTGGTAACTTTCTCTTCCAGACTCAAATGATTTTTGCCCTCTGGTGCCTAGAGTAAGCTTATTTTGTTAGTATTCTTGCTATTCACTTAAAAGAAACAACTGAAAGCTGGTCATATTTGGTCACACTTCCCTGTAGTATGAGCAGTGCTGTAGACAAGACAATGCGTACCTTCCCAATCACCAGTAAATTGGCTCCATTTGAATGGGTTAACATTGAAATGAAATTCTTTCACATTTATGTTTACCTTACCCTACACATTGAAAGTTGATTTATAGAAAAACCATCTATTGTTGCTAACTGTGCTGTACCCCCAGCTGCTGGTAATTGGAACATCAATTTACTTGGGTGACAGACTGAAAAACAATTTCAAATATATTACAAGTTTCCTCTGTAAATATGCCTGATAAATGAATGACTGGAGGAAGTGAATAAATACCACAAGCAACAATAAAATCAATGCCAGCCCCCAACCCAGAGAAATCCATTAGAGATATCCTTGGACATCACAGAGCTCTTCATTTTGAATCTCTCTAGTGGTCCTTAGTGTATCTTGTGACTTTATTATATAGCTTCTTGTGTTTCTTCATTCTGAACTCCCTGAAGGCATGCTGATGTTTTTTCCCATTATTTTAAAATCAATTTTAAGGTAAAAATGCCCTTAAGTATAGAGGTACCATTTGCATTGTATAATAACTCATTCTATAGCTCTTTCCAACTATTACTATTACAGTTCACTTATATATGTATATGTTCTCTTTCATATTTTCAATCAGTGTGTATACCCAGTTGTTATTTCTGCCTTTTTTCTTTTTGTATTATTTCATGGAATATTTTCCCATTCCAATATTTTCATACTTTTCCAAATTAGTTGTATTATCATTCTTTTCAAAGATAATTTTTTTATATGGATAAACTAGATTTTTTTTAGCCACCATGCTGCCTATCATATGTACATGCATACAAATACATATGAATATGCACACATACATGAATATGTATATAGATATACATAGACTTATACAATGGGGAAGAGAGAAAGGGTCTGTGGTGTTGGTAAAGACAATTCCCATTTGAAGTTCCCTCTACCAGTTAAAGTTATTACCTTCCTTGAAATTTACAGTATTAGAGAATTGCCTTAGAGATGAAACATATATATATGTATGTGCACATATGTGTTTTATACATACTTACATATCTTGGTACCTTGTATACATGTTTCAGGACTTAAATTGACTTAAATTTAGATTGATTTTAATCACGGTGATGTTTATATTTTCTCTAAAGATGGAAATTACAAAGCTTTTCATCCTGTGGAGCTCTTGTCTGTATCCTTGCACAAATTCACAAGAAGAAATCCAACAAATTGGGGGCCTTCCTTCACATTTCCTGACAATGTCTATGCCAAAGCAGCATTCAGAAGATCGATCTGTTATCCCTCGCCTCTGCTACATGCCTGATACACTTCCTCTTTCTTCATACATCTTTTTGATGACACCTTTTATGCTGCTTCCTGTATACAATTTATTGTTTGCAATATGCTATAGTCACTTTACAACCCTCATACATCTCTTGATTGTCCTTTAAGTGACCTGCAACTTAAATTGCTGCAAATATTTCAGGGTTCTATAATTCATAGCCATATAGCATTGCTCATTAAAAAGATGAGATTCTGTTTCATGGTCCAATTTGGGGTCATTGAAAGCACTACACAATTTCCCAAATCAGTAAGTCAATAAGGAAATGAAATCTAATCTTCACTTTGTTATTCCTATGCAGTATCTGAGCAAGATGTATGTGTATGTATACACGTGTGTATAATACAAACATACAGAGAAGGAGAAAGAGTAAAGGAGGGAAGGGGAAAAGAGATAACAGGAGATAGATAAATAGAGAGACAGCTGGATAGAGAGAAACCCATTCAACTGTCAACTATTCAACTTTGTATCATATTCTGGATAAAACACATTCTTCAGTTTGATTTTCCTGTAGGTATAGTTATGTAAATGTCATTTGAGTGGCTGGGAATTTCATTTAGGAGACTCTTTAGCATTCTATAGCTTGGTGCTATCCACACAAAAAACATCTAAAAATGAAGCATTAAAAAGATCTCATCACTCATGGTTATACCTTGCTACATTTGGACTCTTCCCTGGGCATCCTACATGGCAAAAGCAAACACCTTTTCAAAACATATGTGCTTCTGTTTATGTTCCTATATATCAATAACCAAGTGATTATTCAAGTTGTCAAGTTATTTCTATAGTGTATATCATGGATTTTAATTGAAGTTTCTGGTATGTAACTTGTTGATGGAAAACTTTTCAGGCTATATTTTGCCATATTGAAATGACATTTTGTAGTCACCAAGCAAGCATAATAGTATCTTGTATCCTCTATGGTTTTCAGTTGATTATATAACCGTAAAATTGCCATCTGCTGTAGAATACATGAAAACTTGCTGTTTCATTTGTATGTATAATGTAATATGTATTATATATATATATATCTTTATGTTGAAGTATGTGTACATGTATATATGTGTGTTTGTGCGTGTGCATGAAGAATTTCCTTGATACCTTTATAAGTAATTCTCTTCAAGATTTTATAGACATGAGAAAGTGATCATATGGGTTGAGAGTTCTTGATAGCTTATTTATTTTTCCTTTTTGGTAGTAATAATGTCTATTATCTTTCCAGTGGTTTAGTATCTTTCCCTTGTTTAGAGATTATGTATACTAATCCCTCAATGCCTTCAAAATGATCAAGTCTGGCACAAAATCTTCTTGGTATAAATCTGATCTGGCTGTTTGTTCTTCCCATTTTCTGTTTTAATTAGTGACATTTATACTTCCTCATGCAGTGCACTGGGGAGTTCAGATGTGGTGATTATATTGTAACTGACAAAGAGTAGAGATTGTGACAGCTAGATGGCGCAGTGGATGGAGAGATGGACTCATCTTTGTGATTTCAAATCCAACTCCAGATAAATATTAGTTGTGTGACCTGACCAAGTCACTTAACTTTGTTTGCTTCTGTTTCCTCATCGATAAAATGAGCTGGAGAAGGAAATGGCAAACCACTCCAGTATCTTTAAAAAACATCAAAAACAAAAAATGGGGTTACAATGAGTCAGACTTGATTGAACATCAATAAAGACAAGATAACAGCGAATGAAAACCTGCCCTCAGAGCCTAGAGAATCTATAGCACTAAGACTCTAAGTTGTAGAGACTATATGAGGGGAAGCTTGGGTGGACCAACCCTCCACCATGCTTGGCAAGTTTGATGTCTTGAATTTTTAAAATATTGACCTGAGTGATAGGTCAAGAACTCAAATTACCTACAAATTACCTTTAGTTCCTGATTATGGATGGGTAATTGTATTTTGTATTCTTTTATTTTGTTTTAAATTTTAATTATTAAACTAATTTTAATTTGATTTTTATGATTCATAAGTGACAATTGGAAACTAAATAAACAGTAGCTCAAAATTAAGTGCCTATCTGAATTAGTAGAGGGAGTTTCCTCATTCCCTAAAGCAGTGAAATCACAGTTCTAGTTACTGTCTTAATACTTATAGAAATATTTAGAGATGTTTTTCATTTTTTCATCTGTTCATTAGACAACCAACACCTCATTGAAACAAATCTTCTAGTTTTGTCAGTGTTTTGTATAATCAGAATTGATTGAGTTTTGCACCAAAATTTCTACAAACTTATTTTTCCTATCATCTCTTTTGGCTGTTTTATGAGGTAATCTACTTGTAATCTTCTCCCATCCTCTTCTATAAGATTTTACCACTTAGTTTTTATTATAAAGTGGCAAAATTTTTGACTGCCAGAATTTCTGCTTGCAAGGGGATAAATTCTATCTGTGTTTTTTTAAGATTGTCAAACTCATCTTTTCTTACAGTACAGTAGCACACAATCATATAGCACACAGTAGCATCACAATCATGTATCCCAACTTGTTTAGTCATTCCCTAATTGATGGGCATTCCAACAATTTTCTGTTCTTTTTCACCACAAAGAGAGCTGCTATAAGTATTTTTGAACATATAAGTATTTTTAGAACATTTGTTTCCTTTTTCACTAATCATCTTGAGAAGCAGATCTAGTAGTGGTATTGCAAGTAATAAGTAAAGTAATAAAATTACAGTTTCACATGCAATTATCATTTTCCCCTATTCTGCTATGTTATGGAAATGCTTGCTTTGTTTCTTAAATTCAGAATAAAATAACTAAATTTTTTCAAAAAGAGGATAAAATGCCCACTTAGGTAGTTTCTACACTGTTTTGCTCCCCTTGTTGTGGTGACTGTTTTGCATATGTTAACCCTTCTGTAGAAAATTAGAACAGCCCATATTTATTTCTGTTTGACTTAGAGTTTGTAGACACTGAGCGAGAAGGTCTGAGATCATTCATTTTAATTCTATCATTCAAAAGAAGGAGAAATTGAAGCTGAGATGTTAAATGACATGGTCAGGGTCATATGGGTAGTAAATATGAGTAAAGCAGGGATTGGAATCCTTTCCTTTTGATTGTGAATCCAGCATTTCCCCATATCATCATGCTCTTTCTACTTCTCATTTTATTTTTATGTATCAATATCTTTTTAGATAGGTTGGAGGGGATCTCTCTTTTTAAAAAAAATATTATTCCATCACAATCATATACCACAATTTGTTCAGCCATTCCTTAGTAGATGGGCATCCCCTCATTTTCCAATCCTTTGCCACCACAAAAAGTACTGCTATAAATATTTTTGTCCGAATAGATTCTTTCCCCTTTTCTTTGATCTCCTTGGGATATAGACCTAGTAGTGGTATTAATATGCTATCTTTTCTAATGTTCCCTGTTCTTTATAACTTTATTTTAATTTAGTTGTAAGCATATCATTACTTTCATTAGAGATTTGTTGACCCAAAAGGAGGCAGAAAGGTTATGTAGTGAGCATAAGGTGTAACTAATGAATAGCGTAGGTATTCCATTGGTAGAGTGAAATGTAAAGAAATCTAAAGGAAAGTGCCAAATTGTTTAGAGGTCCCCTCAGGGAGGATTTTCCAGAGATATATACATAAAAGTTGCACAGATTAAAAGACACAGATATGATATAGTCTGTACCTTTGAAATACCCTATGCTGATGAGATCATAACGTATCAAAGTATCCTAATTTGTTGTTGCTTTAAAATTTTTTTCTAATATATCTAGGCTCATTATACCCAAATGACTAATTAAAATGAGTCACATATTAGTAGCAAGTTATTTTCTATCAGTTAAGATCTGTTTACTTTCATATCATATGAAACAGAGGTTTATAAATTTCTATAGAATCTTCTTGTGTTCTTCTGTGATTTTAATGCTTTTTTTTGGTATTTAAGATCAGAATATTTTTCAAAAAAGGTAATGGATAAAATAAACATTCAGTTTCATTTTTTTGGTGATTATTTGGTGCTTCCTATTTCCTTTGGATCCCTTTTAACTTCTTGAAAAAAATATTGATGTCATATATAAATAAATACACATATAAATCATAAATGATTTTTTCTTTTTTTCCCTTCTTGATTCTTAATTATACTCTTACAATATTTATCTCCTCCATCTTTGAACTAAAGTTACAAAACATAGAAGTACATGTTAATTTTATTTAGAGTGTCTTGTCAAGTTCATCAAATTTATATATCTCTTTATACTTTGTAATAGGTGTTGGCGAACAAATTGCAAATATTATTGCTAGATCCTTTATTTCATTGGCATAGGAAGCTTCCAGAATGGAAATTCCCTCTACCCATGTTTCAGAGTTCCTAGAGCTCTGAGTGATTAAATGTGTGTAGAATTATACAGCCAATTTATGCCAGAAGATGAACCCAGGTCTTATTGACTCCTTTTTTACCCTAGTTCATCTTAATCATGAGAATAGTAATGAGAAATGACCAAATGTCTCATGAAATGATATTTCAGTTGCTTTAGGAAATACAATGAATCCAGTCCTTTCCATCTCCTAGGAAAACCTAAGCCCATTTTTATATTTAAATAAAACTTCCTTATGTTGTCTAGATTCATTTGTAGTTATAATGTTACTTTTTACATGAATTAGTTCCTCTGGAATAATGTAGAAACTTTAATCATTTGACAAGGAGTTCACATTTTGAGTAATAATTGCTAAGTAAATGTTTACAGATAATTTAAAAAAAAAACAGCCCTGTGATTTTTAGAAGCCTTTAGCACACTTGGTCACTGTCCTTGAAGACACAAAAATATTAATGACTGTCCCACATACAACTTCATCATTGGTTGCCATGAACAAATATGTTTTCATTTACTGGCCTTAGCATTGTTGATAAACCTCTTCATAGTCAGTCCTTGTCCTTAGCAAGCAGGCATGATCTGCCCCTAGGACTGTACTCAGAATCTTTCTAACATTGTATGAGCTACTCAGAGTCTGTGTTCTGCTGAAAAAGCCTTGGTAATTTAATTGGGATGGCATTGAGCATATATGACACGCAAAAAAAATAATGAAGAGAGAAATGAGTAGGAATAAGAAAATGATATATACAGTAACAGCAGTATTGTTTTAAGAATGACTGAGTAAAAAGTTATTTTGTTTATTATTAAAACCCAAATTAACTATAAAGGGCATAAGAAGAAAGACACTATCTGCTTCTAGAGAAAGAACTGATAAATAAAAGTATGTAAAGAATAATTTTGCTTGTATATAGCTATTTGTGTCTAATGGTAGCCATCTCCAGGGTGGGGAGGTGAGGAGAAAAGGAAATTTACATGACAATTTTATGGTAAATTTGAAAGGAATTGCAAGTTGTGCATAGGAGATTTGCAGTTTCATTTACAATAATCTTTTTTGTTGCTCTATTATGTTTTATTCCATAAATTAAAAATAAAATTAAAAAAGTCTTTGTACTTCTATGCTGTAAGGTGAAATCAGGAAAGACTTTTGTACTGGTTGACATTTATGAGCATGTGCTTGCATGTGTTCATGAGTAGATGTGGATATACAGTCAGCTTTTTAAATAATTGACCTAGATTTTTATTCTAAGTTCAGTTGTATTTAGAACCCTCAAGCTAATCGAACTCAGATTCTTGAAGGTAAGTTTCAAAATTGGGCTTAGAAGTTATCTCTTGAAGTGGATAGAATGTAAGGTTGTAGCTTGTGATTATTGCAATCATTGTGCATTTTCCTAAATGTCATCCATCTTGCTTTCATCTTCAGTTCTGGGTCCCACTCAGTGTCCAGCTGCTAGTCCTGAGTAATGTTCATATATATTCATGAGCTAACGTGACACATGTCCTGGTTAACTATATGTCAGTCTGGACAATAAACATGCTTCATCAATTTAGATTTTACCAGAGGTAGCTAGGTGGTACAGTGGATGGAGTCCTGGACTTGGAGTCAGGAAGATCTGAATTTGAATCCAGTCTCAGACAACTTTCTGGTTGTTTGACCTTGGGCAGGTCACTTAACCTCTGTCTGCCTTACTTTTCTTTACTGAAAGATGAGGCTAAAGTTTACCTCCTAAGGTTGATATGGGAATCAAATGAGATAATATTTGCAAAGTACCTAACATGGTTCCTGTCATATCCCCTTTCTGTGTGAATTCTGTGCTGTATTTCTCTATAGTATGCTAGGGTTTGAACGAAGCATCTGGAGGATGTATTCTATCTTTCAAATACCAATTTTCTTTCACTTTTGCTATCTAGTTGTACATTATCAAACACTATAGTCTTTGAAGTGACAAAATTATGGACAATGAGGATACGTATTATAAGAATATTACTCTGTGGTTCATTGATGATACACAAACCATCAATGGTATGCATCCTATAGATACATGAGCCAGTTAGCTCTGGCTATCCAATTATCAGTGTCACTGGTCCTTGAGAGACAAAAGATCAAACATGATAGGTTTAGCTTTATCTCAGTGGCAGCATCTGCCCCAACAAGTATTTATTAAGTGCCTACTTAATAAATGTCTTGTACCTACAAGACAGAATCCTGGGTTCTAGGAAGACAAAGCCAAAATGAAAGACAACATGGTAGAGGGAAGAGAATATTGGAGATCTGGGTTCTTTTCTTATCCCACACAAATACTAGCTGCATGGAAAGTCATTTAATGTCTTCCTTGTCTGAAAAATGAGGGTATATTTTAAGATGTCTAATATTCTTTCTATTTCTAAACCCATGATTCTTTGAACTATCCCAGCTCTTAAAAAACATATATGCTCAAGGGTAATGGATGCAGGAGATGGATTTGCAAGTAGGCAGTAGCTTGTTGCCAAATATGATTTTCACACAAGAAATAGAATAAAAGTGATCATCCAAAATTTCTGATCCAGAAAATGTTCTTTAGCAAGAGGATTGAAAGCTGGATAGTATAAGCACAAATTTGGTACCCTAATTAAAGTTAAAAGGGGGACCAAGACCTCCCGCATTTTGACTAAATTCCCTATGGAGGCTTTATTTGGGAACATGAGTAACAGTTACCCTGGACTAACAGGCATGGATAGACTATGATCTGTACAGATGGAGGGGAGTAACCACATTTATTGAACCAGAGATCCATTATGGGTAATAAGATTTTGCTATATAGATTTTCCAAAACTGGATACTTTTGTTAAATTTCATAGGACTTGTGTAGGCTAGTTCAGAATGTATATTTACTGAATCAAAGGAAAAGTAATGAAGTTAATACTCAGAAGTATAATTATAGTAAACATTTATATAGCTATTTAGATTTTGCAAAGTGCCTGGAAAATAGTAATTCTTTTTATTCCCAAAACAACCTTTCTAGGTAAGTGTTGTTATTTCCATTTCCCAGAAGAGGAAACTGAGGTAAACAGAAGTTAAATGACTTGCCTAGGGTCAAACAACTTGTAAGTGTTGGAGACCATATTTGAAATCACGTCTTCCTGACTCTAGGCCCAGTGTTTTATCCACTGTGTTACTTATCAGTGGCAGGTACTAAGCATATGTCAGCAGTGATTTTGAATCTGAATAAAACTTAAATACCATCTAGTTCAACTCCATTGTTTTACAGATGAGGTAACCTGAGGCCAGAGATTGTTCTGCCCCGAGTCGCAAAGTTTATACATCATAGAAAAAGGACTTGAACTCTGGTTTTCTGATTCCAAATTTCCACCATGCCCCATTCTCCCTTTTTCAAAATATGTTATGCAGATAATGGCATGATAATATCATGTATCTCACAAGACACTGGTGAGACTCAAAAGACATAATCCATTCAAAACACGTCAGAGTATCCTCCGTTCTTAGTTCTAAGTGTTAAGACTTTTGGGACACCCTTATATTCAAGTCATCATTATCGTTACCCATGATATTATATATTAAAAGTGAGCACTTCCTATGACATTCCTTCTAGCTATAGCACAGAAATACATTTGAGTGCAAAAAGAAAACTGGGGCCTAAGCATAAAAGTTTAGGTCCTCGTATCTGACGTGATGGACAGAAGCTTGCTAATTGATTTTTCACTATTTGTGAAGTTCAAAGTAGATAGGCCCAAAGGAGAGGGGTTGTTTCTGTCTTTTTGGGTATAACACCTTCATGAGTAGGCCTTCTCTTGTTTTTTGTTCCTTCTGAGTGACCTTTATTGTTTTTTTTAAATAAATTTATTTATTTAACTTTTTACATTCATTTTCACAAAATTTTGGGTTCCAAATGTTCTCCCCATTTGTCTTC
>CM053769.1:244054672-244076755 GCA_028658325.1 Potorous gilbertii
TATGTTGTAAGATTCTTAGGGGCAGGAACTGTATTGTATTTCCCCCAATATATTGTTGCTATTGCTGATGCTAGGGCATAGCTCAATGTGTTGAACATAATAGGTACCTAGATATTTAATGAATTGAATTTGTTCAGCTCTGAACTCTTTAGGACCACACTTCTTCAGCCTTCATATCTCCCCCATTTCTATCATTGATGACCCACACTCCTTTTTTCTAGCTGTTGTTCTGAGAACTGTAATCAAATAAAATAATGTTAGGATTATGCTTTTAAAGGATGTGTCAATCCATTACTCTAGTACTCCAGTCACCATCCCTATGACTTCTCAGATAAAAGTATCTTTCCTTGGTCATTGCATCCCTATATGTATTGTTAGTCCCCTATTAAAGTTCCTTAAGAGTAGGGGTTATCTGACTGTCGTAGTTGTACCCCCAACACTTATCACAATGCCTAGCAAACTAAATGCTTAATTTTTTTTATTCTTTCATAGAATTAAAGAATTTTAAATTTAAAATATAATTCAATGGCCCCCTCTAATCCATGCAAGAAGAAATCCTCATTATAACATATCCAATAAATGATTGTCCACTGTTTAAAAACTTCCAAAGATGGGCAGCCCATCACCTTCTTGCAAGAGGGCCCCCTTAATTTCTGGATGGTTCAGATTGTTAGGAAATTTTTCTTGATGTCAAGCATTATGTCTTTGCCTCTTCTATCCATTGTCCTTGGGTCTGTCCTGTGAAGGCAAATGGAACAAGCCTAATCCCTCCTCTGGCGATAACCCTTCAAATACTGCAAGACAGCTATTATTCCCCTGCCCTTCCCCCACAGAATTGTCTCTTTTTTAAGCTAAATACACTTAGATCCCTTAACTTATTATCATATTGGCTCATCCATTCATTTATCACAATGCTTTTCACATGCTAAGTGCTTAATACTTTTTCACTCACTCTATTCATTTATTCAATCATTCCTAGAATATGATGAATATCATGTGATGCTTCGTATCTTTTGCTGTGTGAAAGAGATCTGGATATATGTACAAACCAGCAGAGAAACTAGGCTATGATTTATGAGCAGAGAATGGCTGAAGTCATGAGCACTATCTTCTTTACCCAATTAGAATATAAACTCCTTGAGGGAAGAAAGGGATGCTTTTTTTTCTTTTCCTTGAATTTCCCAGGGCTTAGCCCTGTGCCTGGCACATAATAAACATTTAATAAATGCTAATTGACTGTGTAAAAACCAGCATGGCTTTATCAAGAAAATCTCTTATCATACTAAATGCATTTACTAATTTCTTTTTTGATGAGGTAACCAGATTTATAAATTAAGTCTTCCTAGGACCACCTAGGAAAGGGAGTCAAGAAAATCTGAGTTCAAATGCCACCACAGGTCCATAAGCCCTGGGCAAGTCATTTTATCTCTGTTATTCTCAGTCATTTTTCCTCTGTGAAACTCTCTCCCAGAGTTTTAGTGAAGCCCAAATCATTTGACAATGTTTTTTACTGTGAGGGATGAAGATTTGGATTTGTTGATGATACGGTTAAGTTCATTTGAAAATTAGTTGCATGAGCAGAGTACTCATCAAGGGAGTCAATTTAAAAATCCTTGGTAAGCAACTATTATAGGTCAGACTCAAGTAATGGATCAGGGTCAACTCAGAAGGAGGTCTCAAACAGTCAACTCAAGACAAATCTGTCCTCCATTCTATGCTATTCAACATATTTGTCAGTGATTTGGAGGAGCCACAAGATGTATGTTTGTTAAAATCAGAGGTAACATGAAGCTGGTAAGAATGTCTTGCAAACTAGATACAATAGCATCTGTTTGTAACTTGAATTAGACATTTGGGGCTGGTGAATGAGGTAAATTGATGTAGAATCCATGAATAATTCCATGGATTAAACCGTTACTTTTTAGCAAACAGAAATCATAATGGTCACCTCCAATAAGAAAGGTGCATTTTGTTTTGTGCTCCTGAGTTAATGGTTAATTTGTTTTAACAAGATCATATTAACTAGTCATAAGATAAACTGAAAACTTTTTCATCAATTTAAGAATAAGAAAAGTTTTTTTTTTCAAAAATCTTTTTCAGGTTTTGCTGAAATCAAAGACGGTAGCAGACTGAAGTTTTCAAAGGTAAGTTGCAATGCTGAAAATGAGCAGGCAAGGAAAGAAAGCACATGAAAACTCCATTTGGACTTTGATGAGTTTAGAACTAAAAATTGTCTCCATTAGTGAGACTGAGTTGCTTTTTTTCTCTGTCTCCCATTCAGTGTCTACCCTGTTCACCTTTCCAAGACATTTCTTCCTTCTTCCAAGCTTATTAATCATGAAGATTGCTACCAGGAAGAACTTGGAAAGGACAACTCCAGGCTATCCTGAAACATCTGATGGCCTAATAATCCTGGACATTTTAGGAAATGTTGGCATTTCCAGTAACAGTATACAATTTTCAAATGTCCCCTAATAGGCTACGGCTACGGGTTTACTATTCCCAAGAGCTCAATTACCTTTTTACAGTAAGACAGCACCAATTGTGCTGATTTTTAAAGAACCCATTTTAAATAAAATATAGCTTTATACAGATCAATATATTTTGCTTCTTAAAATGAAAATAAAATTCTCAATCTAATTACTTGTTTCTGCACACCTTTAAATAAAAACTACTGCTTGTAGTAAACCTCCTTTGACAGCATTTTTTTCTTGAGCAAAAAATCATTTTCATTCAATTTAATTGCACAAGCAAATGTGAAGGGTGGGGTGGAAACATCAACTTGCTCTCTGTGTGAGATCCTTGAAAGACTGTGTGTTACCAGTACTAGGAGTCAAACTTAAAAGTACAAACAGAGGCCTCTTTCTTGTCTCAAAAATATCAGAAATGGACTCATTAAGTCATTGCTCCTCTTCATTACAAATCGGAAAAAAAATTAAATATATAATTAAAGAAGAAATGTTACTATATAAGGGAGACATAGATAGTATCAGCCAGTAATACTTGCTAAAGCAGCCACTACGTGCCAAGCACCATAAAAAGCACTAAGGATAGAAAGAAAGGCAAAAACCAGCAGTAACAACAGTCCCTGTTTTTAAGAACTTTACAACCCATTTGAAACAGAATGCAAACAATTGTATACAAATAAGACACATATAGGATAAACTGGAGAAAAATCTCAAAGAGAAAGAATTAATGCTAAGGGGGACTTAGGAAAGCTTATCATGGAAGGTAGTGTTATAGCTGGAATTTGAAGTAAGTCAAGGAAGTCAAGAGATAAAAATGAGAAGGGACAGAATTTCAGGCATGGGTCAAAGCCAGTGAAAAATGCCAGAAGTCAGAAGATGGAGTGTCTTTTGAAAGAAACAAACCGGTCAATGTAATTGGATTGCAAAATAGAGAGGAGTAAGATATAAGAAGACTGGAAAGATAAGAGGAAAGAATTTGAAGAGCTTTGAATACCAAAAAATCAGATTTCATATTTAAACCTGTAGGTCACAGAGAGTCACGGGACCTTATTGAATAGGGAGTGACATGATAAGTAAGATCTGTGTTTAAGAAAGATCAGTTTGACAAGTAAGTGGAGGATAGAGGAGTAGGGAGAGACTTAGAGTACATAGAGCAATGAAAAGGCTAGTGAAATAGTGTTGGTGTGAGATGATGAGGAGTCTGAGTGAGTGTTGGACTTGGAATTAGGAACACTGAGTTTGAACCCTACCTCCAACTCTTCCTGGCTATGTGAACCTGAGAAAGTAGGAAGAAAGGAAATAAGCATTTACTAATCACCTACTAAGTGCCAGGCACTCTGTTGTGCACTTCACAAACGTGTCATTTGATCCTCACAGCCAGCCTAGGAAGTAGGTGCTATCATCCCCATTTTGCAGCCAAGGAAACTGAGGCAAATAGCGGTTAAGTAAGTTGTCTAAAGTCACCCAGTTCGTAAATGTTTGAGGCTAGATTCAAATTCAAGTCTTCCTGACTCTGGGCTCAACACTCTATCTGCTTTAATACCTGAATGCCTAATGCTGAGTCCCTCACCCTCTCTCCACCTCAGTTGCCTCATCTGTGAAATGAGGATGATAGCACCTACCTGACGTGGCTGTAGTGAGAATCAAATGAAATAATATTTATGAAGTACTACAATGCAAACTTTAAACACTATCTAAATACTACCTATTATTACCATTACAATATGTAGCATTTTCATAATATTGGTCAGAATGAAAAGGATGCTTCCCTAGGCGCAGGTTTCAATTCATTTCAAGTCTGACTTTTCCTTGCATCATATTATCTTAGAGAACTGCGTAGGGCAATAAGAGATTAAGTAATTTACCAGAGTCATTTAACCCTGTTTGACTCAGTTTAGAGAAGAAAATGGCAAACCACTCCATTTTCTTTACTAAGAAAATCTCAAATGGGGTCTAAACAGATGGACAGGACTGAAATGACTGAATAACCACAACGAACTCCTGGATACTCTCTTTTCTCTGGGTTTTTATAACCCTATTCTCTTTTGGTCCTCCTCTTTCTTGTCTGACCAATCCCCATTCTCCTTTGCCAATCTATCATCCATGATCCCCTTTCTAACTGTAGATATGCCCTAATATTGATCCTGTGCTCTCTTCCCTTTGTACTCTACTACTACTTGCTGATATCATCTCCCATGGGCTTAGCTATCATACCTCAGCAGATTGCTCCCAGAGCTATATTTCTAGCTCTAATATGTATCTTGAACTCCAGCTCTACATCATCCACTTCATATTACATATTTCAGACTAAATATAGTCATTTCAAACTCATTTTCAAAGCCATTATACTATCAGTTACCCAAATTTGTATCCTGCCCTTCCAGTCTTTTTGTATATTACTTCTATGACCCACCAATATGGCCTGCTTGCTGCTTTAAACATATGATTCTCCATCTTTTATGGCTTACCTTTGTTTTGGGTCTCCTTATAAATGCCTAAAAGCTCTCTTCCATTTCCTTCAACCTTTGGAATGCCTGATTTCCCCTCAAGATTCAGTGTTTAAGAATCAGCTCAAATACCACCTTTTACAAGAAGTCTTTTCCATATTCCCCTAGAAAGTAGCTCCCTCTCATAACTGCCCTCTAATTGTGAAGAAGATATCACTGCATAAGGTGTTGGACCTGGAGTCAGTAAGACCTGACTTCAAATCTGGCCTCAGACACTTACTGGCTGTGTGACCCTGAGGAAGTCACTTAATCCTGTTTGCTTTAGTTTCTTCATCTGAAAAAAAAAAACTGGAGAAGGAAATTGTAAACTGGTCAATTATCTTTTCCAAAAAAGTCCCAAATGCAGTTTTGAAGAGTCAGAAGAGTCATGACTGAAATGATTGAACAAGAACCAATACATTTTAATAGAATATGTTTCTGTGTGTGTGTCCATATGTATGTACATATACACAAGCATATATACATATACACACATTAATACATAGATATAGACATATATATGCACATACATACAGTATAAGATTCTAAGAAGTAAACCCTTACAGATAAAAATGAAATTTTATATAGTAGAGAAAAGCAATGACTTTTGAATCAGAGGAGACTTCAAATACTAACTCTACCATTTACAAGTTGTAGGTTCTTGGACAAATCATTTAGCTTCTCTAGAATTATATCTCTTTCTCTAATCAGATGCTCCCTAGGGTTTCCTGGGTGCTTAAAAAATACTTGATTGATTGATTTGGAAACATGTCAATTGGAATTTGTTTGCAAAATATTTCTTAAAGCAAATCAAAAAGATGGACTCAGTTATTTCTAAATGGGAAAAAGACATGTGGAAGACACTACTCCATCTGGGACCCTGCATCATTGACTGAAAAAAAAACAGCATTATAGGTCTGGATGTGTTTGAGAGGATGTCTTTGTTCTAGAGAGTATCTTTTTTTTTTTTTTAGTAAAGAAAAAAAAGAATAGCCTTACTTAGGAAAAAGAATTGGAGTCTTTGAAAAGTGGAGTATCCCAAAGAAATTAAGTCCAAAGGAATGATCAAATTAGATTTTTTTTAAAGATACTTATTAGGTATGTGACCTTCCTCACAGACCTTAGTCAAGACATTTAACCCTATTTGCTCAGTTTTGCCATCTGTGAAATGGAGAAGGAAATGGCAAACTATTCCAGTATCTTTGCCAAAAAAACCTCAAATGGGGTCATGAAGAGTTAAAAACAACTCAACAACAACAAAAGTCTGTCCCTGTTTTATTTTTTTAATATTTCTTTCCATTAAGTTGTATTTTAGAATCGTAGGATTATAGGTTTAGAGTTGGACAGAATCTTAGAGATCATCTCATCCAATCACTCTATCCATTTTAATAGTGAGAAAACAGGCCCAGAAGGGCTAAGTGACTGGTCATGCAGGTAATAATAGGTAATAGAGCCTGAATTTGAACTTGGGACCTCTGATTCCAAATCCAAGATTCTTCCCACTGTACTATACTTTGACATCTCATAGTATTAGCTGTTATAAACCCAATCAGTCTTGAATTCTTTCTCTTTGTTCTGATTTATTGAATAACACAATAAAAGAAACTTGTGAATGAAAGAAAGGACCTCTGAAACCTATTGCTGATGGAGAATTCACCCTACAAATAGTCATCCAGCCTTTGCTTGAAGACCTACAGTGAGATGGTAAAGCCATTGCCTCCTGAAGTGGCCCAATCTACTTTTAGACAGCTCTAGTTATGATGTTGCTGATATTGTTCTTATTTTAATTAAGCCTAAAGCTCCCTATCAGGATCTGTAACCATTGAGTTTTTTTCTCTAGGGTGAAATAAAGCAAGGCTAATGCCTCATCTGCATACTAATGTTCCAAGTTCTTGAAAGATTTTTATCATACCTTCCCTTCAGATCCTGCCCACCAAGTCCTGCTTAACATCACAGATTCCTTCAAAAACAAGCCTTGCATGGAATGTTCTCTAATTCTATCATTTGGGTTTCCCTCTCCTCAGCTTTCCTTTGTCCTTTCTGCTCCAAATCAACTCCTATTTGTTACTGTTTGGGTTTGGATGTCTCAGAGTAAGCATAAATAGCAATTACTTTTGTTCTGATCAGAAATTGAGAGTCTTCCCTTCCCAGATTTATTCTTTATGAAGGCAAACTAGACCCTCTTTTGCCTCAGTTCTTACCTAGCCTTTAATTACTGAATGAGTGATATCATTGGTGCTCTTTGAGAACAAAGGATGAACAAGAGCCACCCATATCAGCAACACTCCATATGGTCATGTAACTCTTGGGGCCAGTACACTCCTCCATTCCTTGTTGTTGCTTGTCCTTCATTCTCAAAGAGAATGGACTTGCAAATGAATTGGGTATGATTGGGGCAGAGCTGTGCAAAGTCATCTGCCTTACTCTTCCACAGTCATTGAAGTCCAGTGGCAAAACAAAGGCCAAGACAATTGGTAATGGCCCAGGATAAAGTGGGTGACCTTGGCCTTTCCAAAATAAAGTCTTTCCCAGGTCTCAGTTTGTCTGAGACCATACAAGGAGGCAAGGCTGGGTAAGGGTTGAGACAGAATAAGGCTCAATTTACCATCACATAGGTATCCTTCTGGGAAGGGAAGGAAGAAGAAGGAGGAGAAGATAGGAACAGTCCTTAACTTCTGCTCAAATTGGCAGCTTGTTTGTGTATACACACATGTGTGTATAGTTGTACCTATATACAAAATGTATAGACTATATATAGCATATACATAGACTATGAAACCTTAGGGTTATCTATTTAAAACACACATACTTTGAGCTCTAATATTCACATGCTGAGACAATGAGAAAAAACTCACTTACAAAAAGTGACTCAAGTTTGTCAAGTACCATTATCAGTGGGCAAGGGGATTTTTTTAAAGGATATTTTTGTTTGTTTTAAATTCTGTATACACAGACAGAAGGAGGAACAGGGAGGAATGCAATTCCCAAGAAGCAGCAATTCAGAGGAGGAAGAGGAGGAGGAGGAGATACAACCATTAAGAGTGAGAGACAGCTTTGCACCCAGATTTTCCTTACATAAAGACCAGTCACACCCTGCACTAAACCATGCTGCCTCAAACTAATTGCTTATAAGTGGAAAGGGCCTTCCTGCCCATCTGTTCTAATGCCTTCATTTAATATATAAGGAAAGTAAAGCCCACATAAGGGAAATATCTTCTTGTTGAACCAAAGTTAGGACTAAAATACAGATCCTGACTTCCAATGAAAAAAAAAGTTTAGAAGTAAAATGGAATTGATAAATGTAAATAATATTCATGTAGAAGGAAAAAAAACTGTGGAGAAGAGTAAAAAGCTCATGGCCCATTAGGGTTGCCCTATGTTAATCTCCCTTTTCCTCTTCCTTCTTCCTTTCCTTCTTTTATTCCTCCTTTCCTTCCTTCCTTCCTGCCTTCCTTCTTTCCTTCTTTTCTTCCTTCCTTCCTCCCACAAAAATATTGATTGTCTGTAGGGTACAGAGTGCTCTTCTGGGATCTAGAAAGAGATATAAACCTCTGATGGTACCTAGGGTCTAGTTGGGCAATAAGACATCCTCATAGAAAATTATATGATTCATCATATGTTATTATATAATATTAAAACATAATATCCCATGTGTGTGAGAGATTTACAAAATAAAGTGCAAGTTGCAAAGTAACATCTGTTACCATCAAAGACAATCATGAAAAATTCCTTAGAGAAAGTGGCATTTGATTTGGGTTTGATATGAAAACAAAGAAGGGAAGGAAGATATTCTAAGGGTAGGTCATGCAGAGAGAAAAAGGCACGGAGGAAGAAAAGCTCAGGAAGTGTTTAGGGTACATAGTTGGCCAATTCAATTTCAGTGGAAAGTGCTATAAGGAAAGTAATAAGAATAAAATGTAAAGTGGTGACAGATTGTGAAGAGCTTTGGATGCCAATCAAAGAGGCTGAAATACAGTACAGTCAAATTTCAATCAGCATGCAATCCTAGGTACTGGGGGTATATATGAGGCTAAATAAGACCTGTACCCTAACTTTCAAGAGCTTACAGCCTAGTAAGAGAAATCACATGTACACAAATAAAATGAATTTATAGTTAAGTAAAATAAATACAATTGAAGAAGACATAGTACCATGAGATTGAATCAAGGATAAATCAATTTTCAACTGGAATTCTCAGCCTAGAAAAGTTTACATTTTAACAAGAGTTGAAGTTGCATTGACTAGAAAATTCAATTCACTACAACACCCCATTCCCCAGCTCCCTAAACAGTGTAGTTAATCAAGGTTTACTGTAGTTGTATTTACCAGTCATTAAGTAGCTATTTAATGTTGAAGCAGTAGAAAGAGGGTTGCTAGTTCTAAGAAGCCTGCATTTCCATGTCCTAATGTTCCTTTGATGCAGAATCATATAAGAATTGAGTTATTTATAATATAAAAGCACAGCATCATTGAACTCAGTGATTTATAAGGTATCTTCCAGCTCTAAATGCTATGATCCAGTAAGCATAAGATCTCAGTAGATAGGATCCTTCGAGCAGAGATTAAATTGTATTCATATTTGAACCTCCTCCTACAATTAGACCAGTGGTTTAAGGAATTGTCAATACTCCAACAAGTCTCTTGTTTCATCAATGCGAGTGTACTTTGCCACAATGCAGATTGCAAGCTATTTATTTCTTCCATTCTGTTCAACTCATTTCCATGTCTTCCCATAAATCCTCTGTAGGACATTAATGAATCAACACAAGTATTTATTAAGTGCCTACTACATACCAGACATTACGTTATTCTATAACAATTCATAATCCAAAGAGAAGTTTTGTTCTGATAAAGCATCTGGGAGCAATGATTGGATCTTAGGGCCCACTGACTGAGCGTCCACTTTGCTGAGACCTGGAAGGGACCTTAGAGATAGTGCATTACCCAACCCCTATTTCATTTCACATGTGAGAGCCAAAGGAGTGAAGTTATTTGACCAAGGTCATCTAGGGAGTACCTAGCAAACCTGGGCCCTCTGATTCATAAAATTTTTAGTAACTACACAGTGCTTTTTATGCAAATGTTAACTCCTTCATTAGACTGTAAGCCTTCTGAAGGCAGGGACAGTCTTAGAATTTATCATAGTATCTGACACATTAAATTTTTACTCATTAATTGAGTTATTAATGGAATGACTCTATAGCTTACCCTTCTGCAGTGCCCCAAAAGTCTTAGTACTGCTTCAAATTGAATTTTACTTTGGGATACCCTGTGTAATACTTTACAAAGTAAGTTAAAAACACTATCTTACTTGATTCTTACAACAATTCTAAAAGAACCAGTAATGAAAATATTATCTTGCTTCCAAAGTCTCAGAAAGTAGGACCTGAAATTACCCATACGTTATGCAATAGGAATTATAGAATTACATATACAGAGTTTGAAGGGCCCTCAGAGGCCACCAAGTCTAATCTTTTCATTTTAAAGATTAAGAAACTGCAACCCAGAGTGGCTAAGTAGTTCTCTTAAGGTCACATAGGTAGTAAGTTGATTTGTACATGTTTATTCAGACTCTACTTTCATCATTTCTTCATCATCATCTACCTTGGGCCTGGCAAGATAATCTGAACTTGGATAGAACTACATATTCTATTTTAAGTTTGTGGTCACTGATCATGACATGTATGTTTCTGGGAATCACATCTGTAATGTCATTGTTGTATTTCTGTCTGTGTTGTTCAACTTTATGAGATTAGTAACTAAGTAAAAGTGAACTTTATTTCTTCAGCTTTTTGGAAGGCATTGTGCTCTTTGGCCTGGGATCACACTGGATAAAAATAAAAATAACATTATTCTGGAAGGAAGGAAGCCGTTTGGGGGGAAATAATCTAACCTGAGTGCACTGACAATGAGTATGAGAAGCAAAAGAAACTTGAGATTTCTAAATTTTAGTTGTGTTCAAATATATGGATTAGTATCTTAATAATTTTTAAAAGCATAAGAGAAGAATTATATCATTTAATTCTGCATATAGGAAATAAACCACAAGTAAAGTACAATCCTAAAAAGTACTCTTTGTTTGTTTATTTAATCCGACACTACTTTCTTGTGAGCAAATTTCTGTGGATGTTTGGGTAAGAAAATCATTAATCCTTTGTTTCAGCTGTAAAGTTTAATAAAAAGGTAATACTTTTCTGAGTTAAAGGATGCATCTGTGATAGAGAAAATAGGTTGGTTGGGCCCATGAATAAGTCACTAATATCTCCATGCTTTAGCTTCCTCATTCTTAAAATGGAGATAACAATACCTTTGATATTTATGAAATTAGGCTGTTATGAGGCTCAAATGCAATAATGGATGAGTCACCTGTTGACCAAGGAAAAGGGGGAATGACAAGAGATATATGACTGTGGGGCAGAAAAGTAAACCTTAGTGTATTCTGAGCTAAAAGGGTCTATGACTATAGGAAGGAAACAGTCTCCTGTCTCTTCTTCTTGAAGGAGAAGATATATCAGAGAAACACGAGAAATAAATGAACACAGAGGGGAGTTTATAAAGAGCTCCAGGAGTGCAATGAGGCTTTCTGACAGCAGAGGAGCCATGAAGAGTCAGGTCCAAGACAGCCCCAAGTCACCATGGCTGTTGCCAGTGTCTCCACTGAAAGTGATGTACTCAGGCAAAGGAGTTAGGTGGAAGTCACCTGAAGTAGATATAAAATGGCTGGAGAACTGAACGCAGGACATTTTTGTTTTTCTATCCCTTGCATCACTGACTCTTACATTGATCCTTACAGTTGTCTCTTAAGAGTTAGTTTTCTTTTCTCTTCTGTCATTTTTTTAAATAAATAAGCTTTTATTGACTTCTTCCACTTTTACATTTTCATAGTTTTGTCATTTTTTTAGATAGTTTTTCTAAGCTAATTTGTTTATTGTACTGTTAGCTTATGAATGTCCAGAGGGTAAATGTCACGGAGAAAAAAAGGGCAAATGGGTCGAAAGGTATGCAGAGGCAGAGATAGATTAATGTGGGAGGTAGTCTCTGGCAAAATATGGGGGCTTGGAGCTAGACTGATAACAGATTTTAATTCATAGTTTTCTAAAGCAGAGACTAGGAATCTAGACCAATAACTAGATCTAATAAGACTGGAGCAGCTTATATATAAATAATAAAGTAGGTATCACTGATCTTTGAGGCAATTCTGTTTCATGCATTTGATTTCCCTTTGGCCTTTCCACATCAAGCTTTGGCAAACTCTCTCGAGCATGGTGGCCAAGACTGATGACTGGACAAGTAAGAGGCACAGTATATGCAGCAATCAACCTGGCATCAAGAAGGCTTGAGTTCAAACCCACCTTCAGATATTTACTAGCTGGGTGACCCTGGGCAAGTCACCTAAACTTCCTGTCTTAATTTTCTCATCAATAAAATGGAACGACTAATAGTACTGACTTCCCAGGGCTGCGATGAGGATCAAATTGTGTAATATTTATAAAACATTTTGTACATTTTAAGTTCTATATAAATACTAGCTGTTGTTGCTCTTTTCTGTTGTGGTTAAAGTACAATCTGAAGGGAGGAGTTGGGCACATCAAGGGCTGCCCACATGACAGTGGGGTCCAGCCAAGAGGGTATAATTAGCATTCTTCCTCTGCTCCCTGCAAAGTATTTTACAAACCTAAGAGCACTATAATGTGTCAGTTATTTTGAAAAAAAAATCCTTAGTGTTAGCTATAAAATTCTGAGGAAGTTTCTTCTGAGCCTATTTTCCTCATTTATACAATTAGAATAATAATGTTCATTCTGCCTATCACTTAGCACTGCTGTGAGGGCGTTTCATGAGCCTAAAAGCATAATATAAATGTGAATTAGATTGCCTCTCCTAAGGCAGTTTATCATCAGTTACCTTATTTGGAGTGGGAGGAAAAGACACAGGAGGAAAGAATCCTTCTTGCCTTTGTAACTCCTGTTATCATACGTACCCTAAGAAGTAGGAACCTCAAAGGGGGAAGGCGAGTGCCCCAGATGAGGCAGCCAGGCTTAGATGAGAACTTCCAGGATAACATTCCTGGTTCCTATAAGGTGAATGCATTCCTGGAAATCCTCTTGGCTCGAGTAGGAGCCAGGAACACTGGCCCATTTGGCAATATTCCCAGCAGCTGTTCTATCCTTCAACATGCAGCATAAAACTACTGCCAAAAAAGTAGCTGTTGAAAGAATTGAAAGGCAGGTAAGAGGAAGGAAGGAGTGAGAAGGGGGGAGACAGAAGGGGGAGAAGAGGCAGGGGGAGAGGGAAGCAATAAAAGGGAAAGGGAAAATGGGAGAGAAGGTGGGAATAGTTATACATCAATACTTATTAGGATGTATTGAGTAAGGTCATTTCCATTTTAATCAAACATTATTGAGCACTTATTTGTAAAGGGTCCTGTATGGGTGTTGGGGAGTTAAGAACATGAATAATCTTGTTGGAGAGATCAGACACATCCACAAGCAACTGAAGTTCAAAGTATGCTTGATAGCTGACAGGAAAAGGCTTGGAGACTTAACAAAAGGAAGAGGTCAGTTCTTGCCAGATGGATCCAAGATGTCTGCATGGAGGAGGTGCCGTTTGACCTGGGCCCATCAGGAGTCACTATCTGCTGTTTTATGGAGAAGAGAAAAACCTAGTGGACGAGTGAGAGATGATCCTCAAAGAAATTACAGAAATACTGACAAGGCAGGGTGATATAATCTAGAGAGATCTTGTCTCAGAGACAGGAAGAGTTCCATCTCTGAGATGTACCAGCCGTGTGCCTGTGGGAAAAGTGCTTACCCTCCTGCTGCCCTCATGCAACTCTAAAATTATATAAATTGCAAAACTACTGCTGACCTGCCATAGAATAGGGGAGTTTTCTCACAGAGAATTCTCTATGTGAAGAAAATTATAGGCCTTGTTAAAAATTCAAAAACAAACCAAAAAACATCAGAATCAAAACATCAGACAGCTATTTATGGCTGTATCTGTACCACTTCAGATGCATTAATTTAAAACTCTCCTCCTGCTTCTCCTTCCTAGAGTCTCCTACCATAACCTTGAAGGTGACCAGAGCATCAGAGTGACAGATCAGTTAATCATCATCTGTCTGGGCTGGATTCTGGTCCAACAAGTGATTGAAGAAGTCAGAAGCTTGGAGAGACTTGTCTGCTGGAGTCAGTTTCATGAGTCTCACAGAGTTACCTCCAGGCTATCTGGCTACATGCCCATCTCCCCGTGAACTTCCCTGAAAATAAAACACCAGAAAGTATAAAAATGTATTGACTTGTCTGCAGAAAGATTTGCAGGCTGTTTGCTTTCTTGTAAAGTAAAAATAACAAGGTTGATGTGAGCAAACAGAAAGACATAAAGTAGCTAAAACCTGTCAATAAAAAAGACAAAGCGTTATTCTACTGAAGCTCATTCCAGAAGGGATTATCTCTAAAAGCAAGCATTGTCTCAGGCTAGGATTCAAGAAGCCTGCTTAAATGATTTAGAAACTTGAGTTTCTCAAAGGACTTGTAAGGGAGAAGGGCAATGAATATCCTTTCTGTAATTATTTGAGGGACTTAGACAATACTTTGTCTTATTCTCTGAGTTTGCTAATGTAAAAACTTGAGGGATAACCATTATTAACATTTATGTGGTTCTTATTGATGGAATTAGCTACTATCTAACATTAATGCAATGAAGCAGGCAATGCATTTCATTTCTGTGAGAGGTAGACAGGTTCCAAGGATATCTCCAAGGTTGGTTGGTTGTTGTCCTTCATTTCCTAAAAGGATGAAAATGGCATCACCATCCTGGGGTTAAGGTACACAGTGTGTCTGCCTGTGGCTGATCAGACTACAAGTAGGACACAAGTAGCTCATATAAACACGTGGAATGATGTCTCTAAGTTTGCTTATCTCACATTTCTTTTAAGCAATTGCAATTCTGCTTTGCTCACAGTGCACAGCTCTTTCTTTGACACCTGCACACCTTGCTAGGTGATCCTGTACCAATGTTTCCCCTGTCTCACAATTGATCCCAAAATTCTTCAGAGAGACCTTGAATGTGTCCTTGTATCACTTCTTCTGACCTCCGTGTAAGCATTTGCTTTCTGTGAGTTCTCCATAAAGTAGTGTTTTAGGCAAAATCTACAGAGTAATTACATCAGTGAGACTTTGGATGCAAAGTAATCCCAAGTGTATACTCATTAAAATCATTAGATTGTAAACTCCTTGAAGTCTTTTCCCTCTTTTTATATCTCTAGTGCTTAGGACAATGGCTGACACATAGTAGGCACTTAATAAATGTTTATTGAATGAAACAAAGAGTTTGCATGAAAAGGTAGTTAGAGGGCAACATGGGATTTTTTTTCCTGCAGATCTGCCCTTCTTTCTTCATGCCCTTGAAGTTTTCTGTCTGTCATGCAGCTACAGTTTTGTGACCAGACTGTGGTTCCCTAACAGTTCTGTGAGCAACCAAAGCCAGATAGAGGCAGAAGCCTCTCTCTCCCTGCAATAAATGGTAGTAGTGCACAGGAAAGCTCAGATTTTGCTCTTCACAGAAAATGAAAGTTGGTAACTAAGAGTATGGGAATCATCCTAAAAGAGGCAAATTCCATAGCACCAGGAACTGCAACGTAATGGTAAGCAAGGAAGAGTGTAGACTCTTTGCCCCATACTACTTTTGCCTCTATACTCCCAAATCCATCTAGTATTAGGGTCTAGCTCATCTTCCTTTATCCTCTTCAAACAAAAGATAATTTAGAGATGTTGAGGGAGGAGACCAATCAGTGGTTGGAGCAAATGCTTCATGAAGCAATGCTTAATGTACAGCTTTACTACCTTTTACCCCCCATATACAATAAACCAAGGGACTACCAAATAGCTTTTCTTCAAAACCAAAAACAACAACAAATGACGAGGGTCAAGACCAAACCAAGATTCAGAAGAAAGGTTGGAGCCATGGATTTTTCTGTTTTAATAATCTGAGCAACAATTTACATCATTGCCTAGGTTAAAGAGGAATCAATCAACATCTATCGAGTGTCCACGATGTGCCAGGAACTGTGCTAAGTGCTGGGTACTGCCAAGGAGGGAAAATTTTAAATTATTCTACCTCAGTGGTTCACTAATAAAGAAGCACTATGCCTTTCTCTAGGCTTTAGGAAGATAACTAGTGTGGGCTGCTTGAATTATTGAAGTGCTTTGAGAATCACACGGAAGACTCATATTAATAGTATCTCACATTTCAGGTTTACAAAGAGATGTCCTCAAAAAAAAAAATACTGATTGGGAGGTTGTGCAGCTATTATCACTATTCCTATTTTCCTGATTTGGAAACCAAAATTCAGAGATCAATTACTCATGGTAATAATAGAGTCAAGGATTTCTTTAAGTTGGAATCATAGAGATCATCTAGTCATGGTTCTTAAGTAACAAAGCTCAGATTCAAATTAAGCTCAGTTTTGTTTCTGTGTCACCATTTTATTTCTTAATCTGCATGTCAGGCTGATAAGAAGAATAGCATAGCTATTATACCAATTTTCAGATAGAAATATGAACCTCACAGGAGTTGAGTGGCTTGCTGGGTATTGCAGTGGATAAAGTTCTGGTCCTGGAGTCAGGAAGACTTGAGTTCAAATTTGACCTGAGACGCTTACTAGTTGTATGACCCTGGTCAAGTGGCTTAACCATTATTTGCCTCATTTTCCTCTACTTTAAGTGGGGGTAACAATAGCACCGAACTGAGGAACAAATGAGACAATTTTTGTAACATACTTAGCATTGTATCTGGCACATAGTAGGTGTTTAATAAATACTTATTTCCTTCTTTCCCTTTGCTCCAAGATCACTGGCTAATATTTGAACATGCCAGAACTTGAATCTAGATTTTATGACTCCATGTTCCTACCATATCACTGGACCACATTGGAATAGCACACGTGGAGAATGTGATTGATTTACTACAGTAATAGAAGGTCTTCTTTTGAATAGAAATAGACCTTCTTCCAAAAGTCAGAGAACACAAAAACACATCTATCCAGCACAACTTAATCCAATAACTTAATTCTTTTTAATCTTCTGATATTTTTCAAATTGTCTTGATTAGTGAAACTTGAAAGTTTGGCATCATAGTTACTATGCACAGTATTGTGTTGAGGAAACAAAATGCTGAGAGAAAGAGAGATTCTTATTCACTGATTGTTTGGTTAAGAAAGGATTAAGCATTGGGTAAAATCTTCCTGAAATATATAAGGAAATAAAGGATCAAGAGCTTCTTTAATTATTGATGATCTTATAGCAGCATTTCGGGGTCACCTGTCTGAATCCTATTCCTAATTGTAGGTTACTGTGCAGAGAGCAGTATATGATACTGGAGTAGACATATACTAAATGCATTACATCCTCTGGCAGCTCCATTTAGGGAACATGAACCCTGGTGTGAACTTGTTTCCTTGAGATTTGTCATAGAGGTAAGACGACTGGGTTGGAAGACAGATTCATCTTCTACTTTCCACTCCTTCATTACCTTGTTATATGATCTTGGGGGTGGATGAGATGTTCAGGAAGGACCAGCACTTCTGGTGTGAGATCTTGCAAGTGCATTTCAGGACTGCTTATCCACCTTTGGTGTCCATCTGGCACTCAACTCTCCCCTGTGGCTCCAAGAAGTTGTAATGGATGCAGTGGCCACATCATAGTAAAGCTATCTCTGCACAGATTAAACCAGGTTGAGGGTCATCAACAGGGCTCAAACATGTCAGTAATTTAGAGGGATGTCTACTTCAATCATGTGAAGACTTTGTTTGGCAGAATGGGCAGATGAGAATAATTTGTTCCAACAGCCATGAAGGCAGCTTAGACCTTGATCAGACATTCTAAGACACTAAGGTTAACCATTGCATCCTGGGCCATTGCCAGTCAACTTACTTTTTTTCTGTCCCTGGACTTTGATGACTCTAGAAGAGAAAGTGAAGTTGACAACTTTCTGCAACTCTGTCTCACTTAAACTCAATTCATTTTCAAGTCAAGGCATCATTGGTTTCTGGAAATAAAGGACAAACAATGAGATTTTGGCAGCTTGGCAAAGTGAATATAGAGTGTTATATCTGGAATCAATAAAACCTGAGTTTAAATCCAGCTTGAAAGTTACCAGTTGTGTGACCTTGAATGAGTCCTTTAAGCTCTCTCTGTCTCCATTTCCTATCTCCTTGACTTATTGTGAGGATAAAATGAACTGATATTTGTATAGTATTAAGATTAATGAACCTCTCTGGGCTTCAGGTTCCTTTCCTATAAAATGAAAGTCTTAGACTACATTCTCTTAGTGTTCCTTTTAACTTAAAAATATAAGATATACAATCAGAAAACCTGGATTCAAATTCCACCTTTGCTACTTACTTTCTATGTGGTCCTGAGCAAGTCACTTTATTTCTTTGGGTATCAGTTTTCTTGTTAATAAAATGAGGGGGTGAGGATTGAACTAAATGACCTTTTATGATCCATTTCACTTACAAATAATAATTATACATCTAAATCCTATAAGTTTTAAACATTCAGTTACTTGAAAAGTTCCATGGATTGGGTTTCTGCTTTTCTTTTCAGGTTTAGTATATCAAGTAATACTGGAGACGATGGCATCCATCCATCTAAGATTTATTGAGAATCTATGGTTTGTACCTGTTACACTGGGCAAGGTAAAAGGGTAGGATAGTGGGGCAGTACAAAAATTAATATCTCTTTCCTTAACTAGGAATCAAGATCAAGACCTCCCAGGATCTCACAGTGTAATTTATAACCTTATATTGTGCTTTGAAATTATGTTTGTGCCACGACTCTCTATAGCAGAGAATGTGAATACCATTAGAGTAGGGACCAAGTCTTAGCTAACCTTTGTACCTCTCAGCACATAGGATAGTCCTCTGCTCAGAACAAGTGATCAATAAACATTTATTCATGAGTTGATTGTCTGAAGGAGCTTACAATCTAATTGGGAGAAGTAAGGCAGTGAATATAATGCAAATTAGATTATTTTAAGTACTGGAGAGGATAACAAAGTGCTATGAGATCAGATGAGGAAAAAAATTCAAGGGACTGTGTGTATGTGTTTGTTTTTAAGGAGGAAGGGTAAGACAAGTCTTCATGGAAGAAGAGGCGATGGACCTCAGGATGTCAAAAGGTTGAGATCAGTGTTAGTGTTCTAGTGTATGCAATAACACACAGAAATGTGACTCTGTGCACAGTGATTTGGGGATGCTAAGTAACCCATTTTTAACTATAAATCCTCATTGGTCCAATATGAAAACAAAAACAAGAACTTTCACTTAATCCTTCAATCCCTATTAGTTATAATACTATTCTGTCCTCCTTTTTGTGTTTAAACTCCTTGAAAATGTCATCTATAATCACTGAGGCCATTTCCTTTCCTTTCTCTCTTCACTCTCTGCAACCTAGTTTCCAAACTCATGATTCAACTGAAACAGTTTTCTCCAATGTGACCAATGATCTCTCAAATGCCAAATGGAATGACTTTTCCTGTGTCCTCATCCTTCTTGATTGATCCACAGACTTTGACGCTGTTGATCTCTCTCTTTTATTTGATATTCTCTTCCCTCTAGGTTTTCATGACATTGCTCTCTCCTAGTTCTCCTCCTACCCATTTGATAACTACTTCTCAATCTCCTTTGCTGGATCCTTACCCAGGTCATGTCTGTTAACCATGGGATTTCTGTAAGGCTCTCTCCTGGACAATACAATATTCTCTCTATACAATAATTTGCTTCTCTATACAATAATTTGCTTGATAATTATCTCTCACAGACTCAAATATCTATCATCTCTACACAGATGACTCTCAGATCCATTTATTCAGGCATAGAATTTCTTGAACTTCAGTCTCATATCTCCAAAAGCCTACTGTATGTTTCATATTGGCTGTCCTATAGACATTTGAAAATCAACATGTATAAAACAAAACTCATTATTCTGCCCACCCACCCTAAACTTCCTAAATCATCCTTTCAGTAACTCAGGCTGACAATATAAGTATCTTTCTCAGCTCCTCACTCTCTCACCCCTTATATCCAATCTAACATCTTTCATATATGTTCTTTGCTCTCCTCTGACACTGCCATACTTCATGTCCAGATTAGTGCAGTAGTCTTCTAATGGTCTCTGTGCCTTAATTCCCTACTGTACTTCATCCTTTACTCAATGATCCAATTCTTCTTCTATCATATTACCACCTTTATTCAAAAAATCCAAGTAGTTTTATTTTACCTCCAGAACCAAAGACAAACTCCTCTGTCAAGATTTTAAAGTCCTTTAGATACTAGCCTTTGCCTACTTTCCAATATTCTTACATCTTTCTCTCTCCGAAAGTGCTCTGTGATCCAATAACATGGGTTCTTTTGCTATTTTTCAAATGAGACTCTTCATCTCCAGACTCCATTCATTTTCATTGGCTATCTCCCATGCCTGGAATTCTCTTCCTCATTATCTGCAACTCCTGGTGTCCCTTACTTCCTTCATGGGGCAGCTAAAATACTATCTTCTATGACAAGCATTTTCCTATTCCCCTTAAAGCTAATGTCTGTACAATTTATTCTGTACCTAGTCTGTATGTGTATAGTTGTTTATATGTTATCTCCCTCAACAAACTGTGAACTCCTTGAGATCAAGGATTAGGTTTTTGTTCATTTGTTCATTTTATTTTTGGCTTTTTGCCTTTTTTGTTATCCCACAGTTCTTGGTATACAGTAGATGCTTAAGAAATGTTTGACTTGTTCACTTTAACTGTTGTATAGAGTAGGCAAGGATGAAATAAGACCAAAAAGTAGATTGGGGTTAGGTTTCCCTTACAGGAAAATGTAATTTTTTCCTTACAGAACAGAAAACTGAATCAGTGAAGAGGAGACAAAGCTCAAAGCATCATAAATACAGATGTGTTTACACCTGGGTCAGAGATTCGTTATTATTCCGGTTTTTTTTTCAGTTACGTCTGACTCTTTATGACCCCATTTTGAGTTATCTTGACAAAGATACAATCATTTACTTCTCCAATTGATTTTACAGATGAGGAAACTGAGGCAAACAGGGTTAAGTAACTTGCCCACAGTCAGACAGCTAGTAAGTGTCTGAGGCCAGGCTTGAACTCAGGAAGATGGATCTTTCTGATTTCAGGCCCAGCACTCAATCCACTGCATCACCTAGCTGGCACAGTTATAGGTGCCTTTTGTAGGTTGAGATCTAGAATACAGGAGAACATAAAGGGGACCAAATACATTCCTTATCCCAAAAATATCTACATTCATTCTGACAGCTGTCATGCTTTGGGATGACCCCACCAAGTCAGAGATTCAAGAAATAAGCTAATCTTTCACCCATATATCACAAGGAAAATTTGATGGGGCAGGAGGAGAGAAATTGCTGATGATTGAAGCATGGAGCAATTATGATGACACTTTTTGTCTGCTTCTCATCTTCTGTTTGACCTCTTCAGGACCAACAGAACAGAAACAGCTTGGGAATGTGATTCTCTTATTTTTTTTTCTAGCCCAGACAAGAACTATCAGACATAGCACCGGGACATAGGTATGCCTTCCTCAATTTTTGCTTTAGAATTATTCAGGTATGCAGAAACTAGCTCAGATTGACTGTTTATTTTTTTGTTTGTAATTTATTTTAAACTTAAGTACAAAATAAGAAAAAATATTGTCATGTATAGAGCACAGCATAAGAGAGGATTTCCATTTCAAGAAAGCCTATAGAATAAATACTATACATTGTTTTCAAATCTGTCCAGCTTTTCTTTGCTTCCTTGTAGGTTTTCTTTTGTTCTCTGCTGTGTACCTTTTACTTTATTTTTCCCCTCCCTCCCCCTTCCCCAAAGAAGGTTACAATTAAGCACACACATACACACACACATATATAGAGATACATACATACACATACACAGATATACATATATATTATACACATATGAAGATATCTATGCATATATACACATATATGTAAGACTTTACTATGATTATTTATTCTTGTCATCTGTTTCTCTGAAGATTGATAGAATCCCTTTTCATAAGTCCAAATTGTTTCATGTTTTTCTAAATCAACAAGATCATCATTTC
>CM053769.1:244076855-244088962 GCA_028658325.1 Potorous gilbertii
GATCTGATTCTATTAGGTCAGCTTCCTTTGCACTTCCCTTTCCACCAGTCCCCCATTTCTTTGAATTTTCTTGCCCTTAGTTCTTCTAAATGAACTTTATTAATTTTTCTAACTTAGTAAGATATATATATATATATATACATACATACATATATATACATACATATATATATATATATATATATATATATATATATATATATACACACAGTAATTTAATTTGGATGACATTATATAAATAGATGAGTTAGGTAAAACTGTTTTTGTTTTTTTTAAATATTGGCTTTACCTAGCCATGAACAATAAATACATACTCTCAGGTATTTTATACTGTCTAGTTATTTTGAATGGTCAAAAAATATTGAATAATGTGACTGACATGTAGTATAGTTTTCCTATTTTTTCTTTGATTAAATCTTTTAGCTTTATCTGAAATCATGATTGCTACCCATTTTTTCATTATAATAAATCCTACTCCTGATCTTTATTTTATGTTTGTATTTATCTCTCATTTCTATAGCATTTCCTGAAAGCAACATATTGGTGAATTCATATTTTTAATCTACTATCAGTTTCCATTTTATGGGTAAATTCATCCCATTCACATTCTAAGATAATTTTTTGTTATATATTTTCCTCCTTTCTATTTTTTCCTCACTATCTTTCTCACCTTACTCCTATCCTTCCTCACTCTTTTTATTTACTTCTACCTGATACCTTGTCCTCTTATTCCTTACCCTACCAAGAATCCTATATTATCCTCTTCCTCCAATGCTATCCTTTTACCCTTTTATTTCTTTATGAATATAAAAGACTTTTATACACATACACACACACATACGCATATGAAACTTTGAGGTCTCCCATTTTTTCACAGGAAGTCATCTTTATGGTGATCAGGGCTTCAACAGACTTTCTAAAAATCAAGTATCAAATCCATCATTTCTCCATCTTACACTCACCTTCAAATGGATGAAAAATAATATAATCTGGTGAGATACTCTCCCCTATAGATAACTGCATAGCTCTCAATATAAAGTAGGGAAATTTGGTGGTATAGTGGATAAAGCACTGGACCTGGAGTCAAGAAGACTTCTCCCTGAGTTCAAATCTGGTCTCAGACACTTATTAGCTGTGTGAACCTGGGCAAGTCCCTTAATCCTATTTATCTCAGTTCCTCATCTAAAAAATTACCTAGAGAAGGGAATGGCAAATCATTCTAGTATCTCTGCCAAGAAAATCCTAAATGGGGCAACAGAGTTAGATACAACTGAAAAAAAAAACAAAATTGGACAACAACAAACAGTATAAAATGGAACCAATACACAAGTCCTATTGAATCATAGATGGAGTTGGAAAAATGAGACAAAAGGTTAGAGGATCATGGAAATGTAGGATCATGAATTTAGACCTAGAAGAGATTTTTCTCAGGGGGAATCTAGCCTCATTTAGAAAAAGAGAATACTGAGCCCAAGGAAAGTTGAATAACTTCCCCAAGGTCACACAAGTAATAAACATTGGTTAGTATCTGAACTCAGGTTTCTGACTCTAGATCCAGTGTTCTTTCCATTAGACTATATTCATGCCAGTCCTGAATTGGAGATATATTTCAGAGAATCAGAGAATCTCAGGCTTAGAAACAATATCTGAATATTTGAATCCAAACCATACCTCAACAATAATGTATTTAACTTATAAATCTTTCTTTAAAGATATCCAGTTAGGAAGACTCCAATACTTTCTAGAGGTTGCTCATTCTTATAAGATAGTTCATATGGTATAGTATAATATTGTATTGAATAATATATTAATTGTATATTATTGTACAATGTAATTGTATATTACATTGCTATATTGTGTTGTCATATCATGTCATGATTTTTATGTTATATCATAACATTATTATATCATATTATATTTATGTTATAATATTCTTCTAATGAATTCTTTTCTATATTAAGCTATATTTGTCTCTTTTTAGTTTCTCCCCACTGCTCCTAGTTATACCCTCTAGGGTCAAGCAAAACAACTTTAATCTCTCTTGCACTAGACAGCCCTGAACATACTTGAAGGAAGTTTTTATATACCCAGCTAAGGCTCCATATCCAAGATAATCATTTTTGTCCCTTTAACTAAATCCCTTATACCATGGACTTAAAACCTCTTACCTTCACTACAGCTATCTTCTCTTCCCTGGAAAGGAAACCAGAGAAAAGAGGACAGCTGTAGTTTGCAGGAAAAAAGCAGATTTTTTTCTAGATGAGGTAAGAGGCTTTAATGAACTCCAAATTTAGTATTCTTGATGAATAGTTATCCAGAGTCCTCAGAATATTTCCAGAACTGAACACAATATTCAGATTAAACCTCATTAAGGTATAGAACAACTTAATTTTCTGAAACCAAGTATAAGGGTACTAAATAAGGGTACATCTTGTTAGATTTGGCCCTATATTCCAGCCCATTAAAATCTCTTGAGATCTTTTCTTTGTCATTCTACATATTAGTCATTCCTCTGTACCTTGAGAGGAGTATGGCAAAATGGATACAGTGCTGAACTTCAAATCTTCCCAGGGTCACTAATTTCATGACTTTAGACAGGGACAAGATGGGCTCTATGGTATACTACATCTCTATAATCTTATGATTATAATATATATAATTAGGCTTGTCAGTATCCACAAGTAATATATTTTAGTACTCAACTTTCATCCAACTACTTAGTTATTTGTAGAACTGATCATTCAAATAGAGACTTAGATAAGGTCATAGAATCTTAGATTTAGAAGAGACCCCAGATTCCATGTAGAATAGCCCATATGGAACCAAGAATATCTTTTATAAGATCACCAGAAAGATGTCTTTCATCTTCTGCTTGATTACTACATTCAATTCTGATAATATAAATTCAATTGAATTGATAACTACTTACAAGTAACATTAAATTTTCAATTTGTTTTGACCTCAAGAATCAAGTATGAAAATCCCTGTTTGGAATTCAAAGCTTTTCATAATCTACCCATCCTACCTTTTTAATCTTCCTATACCTTATACCTCACAACAGCACCCTGTCCCCCACCCAAGTACTCTGAGATTCACTGACACTGGCCTCTTTGCTTAACATTCCATAAGACACCACCTCTAGAAGAGGGCATCTTTCTTGGCTGTTCCTCCATTCCTCTTTCTCTTCTTGCTTTCCTTCAAGTTACAGTTAAAATTCTATCTTCTACAAGAATTTTTTTTTCCTGATCCCCCTTCATAATAGTGGGCAGCTGAGTGTTAAAATGAACAGAGTCATGGGATATAGAAATGGAGTCAGGAAGATTCATCTTCCTGAGTTCAAATCTGACCTCAGGCTCTTATTAGCTGTGTGACCCTGGGCAAGTCACCTATTTGCCTCAGTTTCCTCATCTGTAAAATAAGTTAGAGAAGAAAATGGCAAACCACTCTAATAGCTTAGCCAAGAAAACCACAAATGAGATCAAGACGATTCCGATGTGATGAAACAACTAAACAACATCTTAATGTTAGTGTCTTTCCTCTGTTGATTATTTCCCATTTATCCTGTATATATACATAATTGGTTGTATGTTGTCTCCCGCTGTGAGTTCCTTGACAGCAGAGCCTTTTGTTTTCAGTTTGTGTCCCCAGGGTTTAGACTGAGATATAGTAGGATTTTAATAAATATTTCTGACTAGATAACATTCATATTTATAGTGCTTATCATATGCCAGGCATTGTGCTAGGCATTTTACAATTATTGTCTCGTTTGAGCTTCCCAATTAGCCCAGGTGGCTGCTGAGATCTATTCCAACTCTCAAACTCTATGCCATAGCTAAAAAATTTACGTAGAATGTTTTGCAAACCTTTAATTTCAGTATAAATATCAACTGTTGCTATGGTTAGTGTTAATAGAGATACATATAATTCAAAAGAAAGTCAAGTAAAAGATCACTCCACCTTCCCTGCTCAGACTACATTCAGAGAACTATGTTCCATTCTGGACTTGATACTTTAGGAAAGGTATTAATAAGCTGGAGTATGTGGAGAAGAGGACAAAAAATACTTGGAAAAATGCATTTCTGAATTTGGGGAGGAAGTGGGGTTTTTAGTTTGTAGGAGAGAAGAGGTGGTAAAAGGAGGGGGATGATAGCTAACCTCTAAGAGCTATCCTGTGGCAAAAGGGTTTCACTTGTTTTGCTTGACCCCAAAGATCAGAGTGATGAGTGGAGATTTCACAGGGAGACTTAGGCATAATGTAAGAAGAAATTTTACTTATGTTTAGAGTTATCTAAAAATAAAATGTTTCTCCATGAGAAAATGAGTTCTCCATCTCCAAAAGTTATCAAGCAGAAGTTGAAAATACCTTTCTGGTGGTCTTATAGATGTTCTTGGTTCCATATGGGCTATTCTATATGGAATTTGGGGTCCTTTCTAAATCTGAGATTCTCTAATCTTATTTTACCCTCACAATAAACCTGAGGGATAGATTCTAAAATGTATTATTACACCTAATTTACAAATGGGGAAGTTGAGGCTCAGAGAAATTAAATGACCTGTTTTGAGTTGAGTTAAGGAGTATAAGAAATGGGATTAGAAGTCAGATTCCTCCTATCCCATGTCCTAGTGCTCCATCTATTCTACCACACAGCCTCTCCCAATGACAGTAAATAAACTGACAATTGACAATGAGGTTGAAGCACACATTGCCAGAGCTAGCTCAGTGTTTGGGAGGCTCCGAGGAAAAGTTTGGGAGAGAAGAGGTCTTAGACTGACTACCACATTGAATGTCTACAGAGCCATTGTGCTGACCTCATTGTTGTACGCCTGCGAGACCTGGACAGTCTACCAGCACCATGCCAGGAAACTGAATAGTTTCCACTTAAATTGTCTTAGGAAGATTCTGAAGATCACCTGGCAGGATAAGGTAACAGACACTAAGGTCATTGCTTGAACTAAATTGCCAAGCATTCAAACTATGCTTCAGAGAGAGCAACTCTGATGGGCTGGTCATGTTGTTCAATGTACACTTGCCAAAAATACTTTTATGGAAAATATACATGGCATAGGAGATTACACGGTGGTCCGAAGAAGTGATACAGAGACACTTAGATACAGAGAACTTTAGATCTAATTGTGCAACATGGGAGACATTGATTGGCACAGGACTTCTCAACATGGAGTGCCCACATCAGAAAAGGTGCCGTGCTCTATGAACAAAGCAGAATTGAAACAGCACAAAGGAAACTTAGGATGCACAAATTTGGAGTACCTATCCCAAATGTTCCCATGGACTATCTTGGACATCTCATTTAGAATCTGTGCCATTAGAATGTGTTCCCAATCTGTGGTAGAGCATTCGGTGTTCATATTGGTCTGATCAGCCACAGTCGTACACATTGAAACTTCATTTTATCATGATGATGTCATTTTAGTCCTCTTTGAGAATGAAGGACAACAACCAACCATAAAATCATTCCTACTATAAGAAAATCATGGTATGTGTGGAGTAAACTACCACAGTTTTTCTCTGGTAAGGTTTTTTTCCCCCCTAAACTTGTACTCATACTGACCTTTTTAGGTTCTCAGAGAAAGATCACCACCGTATTGTGATTTTCTGTCTTATCATGCTAGAGGTAACCTTGTGGTGAATATACTCCCCTTACTCCTCAACATAGTCCTATAGTCTCCATCAGCGTGATTATCATTTATAATAAACCAACAACTCATAAACATGACACCCTTACAGAAATAATCCATTATAATTCTCACATAAACCTGGGTTATATTCTTTCACTAATTCACTCAATATCTATGGGGAGAGTTCGTATTTGATGGGAAACATGTCATAACTATGAACTACAGACCTGGATGTTATTGATCCATTAAAAAAAACACAAAGCAGTTTCTCTGCTAACAGCTCTTTTTATTTTTTTTATTTTTCCAGTCTAGTTGATCAACTGGATTTTCATCATTGTCTTCATGTTCCTAGAAGATTGAATCAGTTCTGAAGCTCAGTACCCCTTCTTCCCCACTACCTTTCAGTTTCTTTTCATGTATTGTATTCCACTTTAGATTATGAGCTCCTTGAAGGCAGGGACTGTGTTTTCCATATCTTTGTATCCTTAGTGTTCACAATAGTAATAAATATTCAATATGTGTTCTTTGTAATATATTGCTCTCCTTCTTGTCTTCAATACTGTTATAACTAGGTAAATCCTCTTTTCCTCTTTAACTGAAAAAGCACTGACAAGTCCTTAAATCATAATCAACCTTAAAGAGATTGGGAAACTATAATGTTATTATATTGGATAGTTGTTCCCTTTAGGCTAGAAACATGAAAAACTCCTTAGGCTGGTTCTCTGTGGCCTCTGCAGATAAGCCAAGCCAGCTCTTCATTGACAAGGATTTTTGTATCTTCCAGTCATCTGTCAACCAGCCAATCCAACAACCAATCAGATACAAAGCCTGTCTCTTCCCCCTTTTTACTTTTCCCTGTCAAACTAAAGAGGACAGGAGAGAGTAACAGGTACCTCTGAGAGGCTTTGCAACTCTCAAAAGTATAGATAAAAGTTAAAATGTCATTCAGCTCGTTCCAGTTATCTTGAACTTTTACATAATCGATAAAGATCCAACAGTTGAAGCCTTTTTGTCAGCTGATTCCCTCCCTCTGATTTCTTTGCATAGTTCCATTGTACCTTGTGTTCGCTTCTCATATGGCACAAATCAGAGCCTCCTGGTACTAACTACCCCACCTTTCTATTATGAAACTTAAAATCAAGGTTTCTTTTCTTGTTACAAAACCAAGTCATTATTTCATCATCCCATGGTCTTCAAACAAGTATTGGATTTAGTATTTTGTCTATTTTAATCTCTTAAGCTTTAAAAATAATCACAAATGTGCTAACGGACACCAGGTCTTGTAGCCTCAACCAGTTTTCAGTCCTCAAACTGGTGCTCCAGCATTCTATGTCTTGATAACTTTTCTTCACTTTTATTTTGTAATTTTTAGTATATAAATTTTCTGTTTTTTTCTTCACTTCTCAGTGAAAAAGTCACTAAACTTTTTGTATATGAAAGGTACATCACTTTATATACTTTACAAAATTATTTAAGTATTTTTATTTATGCAAAACTCCATTTTCTTCCCCTTGTGGCAACTAAGCAGCTCATCTCCATTTTGTAAATTTTTTTCTTTAGACATGGATTTTAGCAGGTTTTATTACATAAAATATCTTTTTCTAAATCTTGATGTCACCAAACTCTACATCTACAAAAAGGACATTGCCATGAAATTACCTAATTGCTTTATTTAATTTTCTTTATATGCAAGTAACTTTTTTGCCCCTTTCAACAACAAATATATCTTAAAAGAGCATTACCTTACACTATGTTCATCCTGTTTTTGGAAGGGGAAAACAAGAAGAGTACTTAATAACAATTAGCAATGCTTCTAACAATGATGATGAATTTAGTCAAAATAATGCCTGTATTTTAATAACTGCAGTTACTCTTCTACTAGGAATGATAGCCTTTCTCTCTAAAATGTGTTATTAACTTCAAATAATCATTTGGGGGTGGCATTTGGAAAGAGAATAACATTGTAAAACATAAAACAGAGCACACTTGAGGGCTGCTAGCACAGGTTCATTCTTGATTTGGTCAGACAGGAAAGACACTAAGAAGGGATTAATAATCTTACTTTATTCTGGTCTAGTTCTCTCAGAAGTGGTTGCTGAAAGTGAGAATACAAACTCCTATGGCAATCTCTAATCACCCTTCCCACAGGGGCCAATGAGAAGGGGGGGCAACTACCCCTATATCTAGATGGGGTCGATCGAGACGGGCACAACTTGTGCTTCCTCTAAATCCCCAAGCCTCATTGGGAGCCAGTTGAGGCAAACATAGATTCCCCCAGACCCTGATGGGGGCTAATCAAGGTGCTCACAACATTCCAGCTTGTGCATTCAACCCTAAGGTTTCCCCATTCACTGTCTAGTGAGCACCTGTTTTATAGACCAACAGACCAAGAAGGCATGTTGCCAACAAGAGCCTCACAAGTTTACATCATCTCATCCCTGTATCTCACTCTGCAGTCACAGTGGATGTTTATGCTAGTTTCCATTATTATATAACTATGTGCAAATGTAGTGGAGATGTTTTGAACCATAACTGTGGGAACTCATATCTAGTACCTAGGAACCAACGATTGTTGTGGCTATGGTTCCTGGGAAACTGAACTCTGAGAAATAATAACAAAACTTCACTTTACACACTCTAAAATCCACCTTACTTACACTACAATTTACTTTACATACACATATATGTCTAATACAATGTGAGTAACATCGTTCTAAGAAAACACAATAAATTGACCATTATGTGACATGTCCCTAAACCTGTTATTTCATTGGAGAGTCCAATGAGGAAACTATATTTATCAATTCAGATGAACAACTGATTGGAAATTTAGGATATTAAACATCTGCCTGGGCTCTTTGGGATACCCATCAAGCTCCAAAGCCTGCTCTGACACACATTCACCATCTATTTAGATTTTACTGACCATATTTAAGTCAAATTCTATTAAGTAATTTGGAGGTTCAGGGCTTAACATAATCAGCAAAATCTCATCCACAAACAGAGATATATGATCAACCTGTCATCTTCCAATTGAACTTTTTATTGTATCCCCTTTACGTTACAACGGTAAACACCTTTAGAGAGTAGACTCTACATTATTTGATAAACTATTTAATGACTCCCTTGACATAATGTATACCATGATGAACAGTAGAATTAATAAACATCATCTCTGTCTCTGAATCTCTCATGGAATCTCCTATGATCTCAATATAGGCATGGAAAATAACTAGTTAGACAAAACCTTTATGGTTTTATTTTGTTCTAGTAAATCAAATACTTTTTTTTATAGTCAGCAAACAATATAGTGGAATCCTATATTCTGCAAATATCAGGTGACTGTGAATAATATTTGTGAAAGTCCAGCTACTCCCTTTTCATATTTTCATCATGATAGTCTTAACAATGTCTACTCAAATATGCCAACCTTAAAACTTCCTGTCATACTATAAATCTCAAATTCATAACTGTGCTACCTTCACAATCTGAAGTCTGAAGTTTCCCTCAATTACCAAAACCTACTGCCCTGTTATTCCTTCTGCCTCACTCCTCCATCTTGTCTTTGTTCTTACTTTTCTCCAGTTCTTTCATCCCCATTTATGCTCCCAGTCTATCCTGATTTGGCCTTATTTTCTTTGCTTGACAAAACTGAAAATTAAAGTTTAGTCATTCGATTATTCATCATTCTCGACCCTTGATCCCCCGCTGACTTGCGTCATTTTTTTGCACCTTGCTGATTCTCAATCCTGGGGGACTGTAACCAACCTCTTTTTGTACTTCTACTCCTACACTAGAAGAAGACCTAACTGTGTTTACTGGGGTAACTACAAATGTGTGTTAATCTATTTATTCTTTGTGATTGCCTACCACAATCTTTGGGGTAGCAGTTCTGAATCTTCATTTCTCTCTTCAAGGCCCCCTTCTCACTACTACTACCATCACTGAGCAGAGAACCTCACTTCCTATTTTGCTGAGAAAAATCTTTACTTAGAATATATAATATAAAATAACAAAAATATCTTGATATACTGTAATGTCTGGTTACACAGGGAGTGAGTACAACAACATAAAACAAACACATTTGCTGATAAAAATCAAGAGCCATGTGTTAAGCAACTCACCAAGCCAAGTAGTAAAACCATCAAAATTCATTTCTCTATAAAAGTAATTGACTTTGTGAGGTCACAGTTCTATAATATAAAACAGTTGGCCTATATTCAGCAACCAAGAGAAACAAAGCCAGCTTGACTGTATCCCTAGGTAACAATAAAATGGGGGACTTACACTTAAATGGAACAGGTCCTTTCCTGTAAATACCCAGAGTCTTAATACAGACTTAGAAACTGTAGAAGCAATGGTAGGGTTACAAAAAGCTGCTGGACTCTGAATAGGTAAGTTGCTCATGAAATGCAGTCTTACTAAATCTGTTAAGCCACAAGAATTTATACCAGCCCTGATGGCAGTGAGGAAGTCGATATATGTAGTGTTCAAAGAAGTACCATATTAGAGAGGTGAGTTACAGTTTCACTGTTTATTAAAGTCTTTCTTTGACCTCACTCTGATTTTCTTCAGATCTGGTCCACTTCTTTAAGGCAGTGGAGCGTTATTAATTGCTAGCATTGATTTGATAAGAGAGCTGACAATGAGAACCGTTACAAGAAAAAGGAGGAACAAAACTGGTGCATAAGCTGGAGAGAAAGGGTTCTGTGAATAACTCAGGCCATAGCTCCAGCCATGGCTCCAGAAGCAGCTCTGCACCACTCAAGGAAAAGAGGAAGTAGATTTGAACTTTTACCTTTTAATCCCTTCTTCCTCCAGCCAACCCCTAAATAGTTTACATGACAGAGAAATTGTATTTTCCCTCCATTTTCTTTGACTTTATCATTTGTGCTGTTGGGTTTGGGGGCCATTTTGTATGGAGCAATCTATTCAGGGAATCCTAAGGCTCACAAAACTACATGTCCTGAGACCACAACATAAACCAATGACCCCCACACAGATGCCTAGGGAAGAGGTATTCTTGAAGGTCAGAGGCATTAGCTATTTATATAGTTTCTTTCCTCTCTTTCATCTGTTTTCCTCTGCTGGGAAGACCTTAATGGTTTCTGATTAAGATACTTATTTGTAACTCATTTCCAAGGGCCTTGAGTTCTGAACCACATGGATCCTGTGGCAACTCAAAGGTATCCTTTTTATAGAATGGTATAGGACATTGTCTGCACCCTGGATCTTGACCAGCAGGCTCAGTCTCTCCTTCTGCCCTACTCAGTTGCCATAACCCTCTTACCAGTGTTTGCAATACTCAGGAAAAGATTTGTTTGATGGCAATCAGCAGCTGCTAAAGGCTGCTATAACCCATAAGCTCCATGCAGCAATTTCAGTAACTGTTAGTCTCCATAGTTTCTTGACTCATGAAAGGTCTTCCTGCTGCCTCCAAGATGAGACAAGCAGTGCTTCCCTGTTTCACTGTCACACTTTTTTTTCCCACAAATTCATAAATGACAAGATGGGGTAGGAGAAAAGAATGCTACTTTTCTGTACCAACTCTCACCCAAGATGGAATAGTTGTGCCTCGTATTCAATTTCTAATGAAATCTAGAAGGGGTGTTTTGAAGCAGCAACAATTCTGGATGAGAAAAGTTATTGTTCAGTGTCCTAGATCTTATCAGGGCAAGAAAGGAAGGAGACTGAAAGAAAGACAATACAGCCACTGGTCACTCGTCTTCAATTTTACTTGTCTTGCACTATTCTGTACTTATCACAGTTTCTGTTGAACAGGCTTTTTGTTTGTTTTTAAGTATCTAAGAGAGGTAGTTTTGCTTGTCATCTTTCCTCCTAGTACTCTGCACTCACTCATCCTGGAAGAGATCATGCTATGTCCCATGACTTTAGGAGATAGAGACTTTTTAGTTTTGTTTTTTCTCCTTAGCAGTAGGAATTGATACCTTTAATTTTGGAAGAACTAAAAAATGAATAAAATATGGTTTGGGGGAGGGATTTTAAAAATGATTTTATCTGTCCATTTTTGTATAAAATGGATGAGGAGAAACTTAGAAACAATCAACACAAAACTTGCGGCCAAACTTGTCAAACTTGGAATCTAAAGAACATACAAATGTTTTATCATGTCTATAGAAAATTGTCTATCCTTTTCCATTTAACTATTTTTTTTAAATTCCACATACCCCACTATTTCTTCTGTCGCAGCTACAGTACAATAACAGGGAAGAACAGGGTTGGTTAAAACAACAGTCTAAGCAAGTTTCTGCTGTCCCTTCTTTCCAGGGACTTGTGGATGTGAAGAATCACACTACCACCAGCAATGATAGCCTTGATAAGGGAGTCAGAGACATTCACTCTAGCAACCCCAACTGAAGGGGGAGGAAAATTCTCTGTAACAAGATGATTTAAGGATTTCCTCATCAAGTGTACATTTCAGATTTGATAAGAGAGCTCAAGAAGGCCTG
>CM053769.1:244097424-244140455 GCA_028658325.1 Potorous gilbertii
AAAATTCTGAATTCTATAATGTATATGATAAAGTTGAATCCCACAAAGAGATGAGAAAATATACCTCTTATCTTTGCAGAAGTGGCAGACTAACTATGGGACTCTGCATAAGGTATCAGATTTCACTGATGTCTTCATTAATTTTGATGAGTCATATATTTCCCCACATTTTTTTCATAGGAAAAAAAAAAGATAGGAAAAAGTAGAAATAAAAGATTTCACTTTTTTAAAGGGTGAGAAATCAACAGACATTTTGACAAACTTATTGGAGGACATAGACAAGAGTCATAAAAATTGGTCTGGCATGGATCAGTTGCCATCTACGTTGCTGGGGGCTATCTCTATTGATGAGATAATAGGTCCATTTTAATATTTGGGGGCTATTGCTATTACTATTACCACTACTAGTAATTATGCTAATTTTTCTTTTTCTGAATGGGAAAAGAACATTGAGATGGTCAAGATAGTAGAGAAGTTTGAAGGATTTAAGAAGGATATGAAACTGGGATACACTTGGCACAAGGTGCCGGGGAAAGGAGTTCATTGCTGAGTTGAAGATGACATGGAGAGGAGATGATACTCAAGAGTCAACAAATACTTGTTAAGTGTCTACTCCATAGTGAGAACTGCAGGGTTGTGCATTGATGTACTTTGGGGACCAGTTCCCTTCTTTACCACTCCCAATTTTTAAAGCTATGTATACACACACACACACACACACACACACACACACACACTTAATGACCTTTAAACAAACAAACAAAAAGACTCAAAACTACGTGATTACATCAAAAGATTCAAGTCTTGTCTAGTTGTAAAGTCCTCAAGTATGAGTTTGGTAATACATCATTTTACCTGTCATCAGACAACTTGTCTGCTTCAGAGACCCTTTATTAGTTTGGCCATAGGTTGATGAATTTTTCTTTCAAAGCCATTTATTAAGTTATAAAGGGATATCAATTTCTGTCAGTAGAACATTTCCCTAAAAGAATGAAAACTCCTTGAGGGAAGGGCATGTTTTATTTTTATTTATGAATTCTAAGTCCCCCACATAATATCTGCCATATAATAGTCCCTAGATAAATGTTTGTGAAATTAAATTAAAATGTGATGGAGCAAGTTCCCATACCAACTGGGGCAAAAAACAAGTATTTTTGAAAATAGGAAATAGTATAAGCCCTTAGAGTGAAATTTCATAAATAAATTCAAGTTTAAGGATTAATAGTTTTTTTAATGACTACTATTCAAATATTATCTTAGTGATGTTTGACTTTCAAATACTACATGGATTTAATTATGCTTCCCTAAGGCTCACCCCTCATTTCGCCTAGGGAAATTTATATCATCACTTATTAGCTGTTGATAACAGATTTCTTCCACTCCTTTGATAATAGCTAGTGCCACATTAACATTGGGAGATTTGTGAATTACTAGATGATCTAGTTTACTCTTCTATATGATTGGTAATGTAGTCATGTGTGTCACTTAGAACAATATCATGGTCTAATTAATTTTGTTCACATAAAAAATTGACTTTGCTATTAAGATGCACATAAAGATATGTACCCCAAGTTTGTCTCTAGGCCATGTGGTTGGTATTAAGGTGTTTTGAAACCTGAATCACTCTTCTAGGCAGTATTAAAGTAGAATGAACATTTATTGCTTGAGAACTTTTGATTCTGGGCAAATGACTTAGCTTTTCAAAGTCTTAATTTCCTTATCTGTAAAACAGATATGATAATACTTTACCTGAATATATATATATATGTATATATATATATATATATATATACATATATATATATATATATATATATATATATATGGAACCATGAGATATATATCTATATCTATTGATATAGATATGCATCTCCTGATTTCTTTTCCATCTCTTTTTTTTTCACAAATTCTGGGAGGGACTGGTCACATACCCCATGTTTCATATTATTTTTTACCCTACTGTATTTTTACCCTAGCTGTATTTTTAGAGAAAATCATAACCATAACAGAATTTTGCCTTTAGGTTTCCTTTACCTTTTGAATAAGGCAAAGATCATGAAGGCAAGTCAAAAAGTTATTAACTACTCTATTTATTCTAGTGAGAGCTCCAGTAGCTAAGTGGGTTACTGTCATATCATGCCTATGTACCAGGCTCATGTGATTTTTCCCAAACTCCCATCTAGTTCCTCTTTCTGTCCAAGTAATCTATATCATACCCCAATGACAATATCCTTCTGTTCTTTGCAACATTGATTTCCTCTCAAATTATTTCCCTGATGCTTCTCTTTCTAAATCTACTTTTTCTCACATGAGTTTTCTTTATAAATATACAATGATGATAGAGTCTTACCTCCACATTAAAAAAAAATCCAACACTCTAGGCATTTATATATAGATAAAATTTAGGCAATGCATTTTACTTTTGTCTGCTTTCTTCGATTTCTGTCTCCCATTAACTTTTGTATCTTTATAACATGATGCAAGCAGTTATTTTAAAAATGTTTTATCAAACTCTCATCTGAGAAGAGGGTCTTTTGAATAGTAAGATCTAAATAAATACTTGTGGAATTTTATAAAAAGACTAGAGTCAAAAAAATGAACTGCTAATGATAGAGATATGTGAAAGGTTGCTTGAGTGCAAGATTCTTTTTCCCCCATGTTAATAAAATTATAGACTCAAGATCAGGAAATGATATTAGAGATATTCCAGCCCAATTTCTCATTTTATAAATTAGGAAAGTCATATGGAGACCAAGAGAGGGAAAGTGACTTTCCCAAAATCCCCCAAGTAGTAAATCGAAATCTGTGTTATGTGACTGTGATAGAATACCACTATACTATAAGAAATGACGAACTTGATAATTTTTTAATGAAAAACATGAATAGACTTGCACAAAAATATTGAGTGAAATGAACACAACAAAGAGAATGTTGTATACAATAACAGCAATATTGTTTTAAGACAACTTTGAGTGGAAAAGTCATTTTGACTAATGTAAATTCCGAAATTAACTACAAAAGACATATATATGAAGGAAGATGCTATCTGCAACCAGAGAAGGAGCTGATGAATAGAAGTATGAATAGAATGGTTTTACACACATCCACCCACCTTTCTCTCTCTCTCTCTACACATATATATATATATACATACATACACACATACATGCACATATATTATAGATGTATGTACATATATACATATGTATGTGTACATATTTTATATGTGTATACATATACATGAATATATATAGCTACCATTAGATGTATATATGTGTATGTGTATATATATATATATATATATATACATATATATATTATATTTATATATATATGTAGCTATCTCCAGAACAAGATTGGAGGGAAGAAAAAAAAAGTGTTACATGACAACTTTATTATATATTTAAAAAGAATAGCCAGTTGTACATAATAGATTTGCAGTTTCAAGTAAAATCATCTTTTTTTCTATTCTACTATGTTATGCAAATACTTGTGTTATTTCTTAAGCTCAGAATAAAATATTTTTTTAAAGGATGCTGATCTCTATCAGTCATAATGAAATCTAGGATCAATCCTTATTCCTATCCTTTTGATTTTGCATTCAACTTTTAGGATTTTATTTTTTTGGGGGGATGCGGTGGGCTCCATTCTTTAAGTCCTTAGCAGAGAATGATGAAATTGAGTCTCTAAGAGCAAGACTTGAGTGAGAAATTTATTCAGTGAAGCTCATACTTGGTAAGCTGATATTATTATTCATTCATTTACTCAAAAGCATGTTATATGATAATTCTTATATATGCATACACATGTATCCAAATAGTACCATGAAGCTTTGGAGCAGACGAATATAAGACTGGAAAATATAGGTGTGCACAACATCATTCATTAGGGTGTGAGCATAGGAAATTTTATTTTTCAAAGGAAATCAAAAAGGATATTGAAATTTAACTTAAATTTTAAAAACAGAAAAAGGGAAAAACTGGCTATTTACAAATATTTATTAGTAATTTTTAAATATTCCTCTCTTTTTAAATTTTGAATTTCAGATTCTCTTCCTCTGTCTCACCTCTCTCCTATATACTGGAAAAGCAAATGGTATGCTATCATTTATAACTGTGAAATCATGCAAAACAAATTTCCATATTAGCCACATTACAAAAAGCAAATATATATATATATATATATATATATATATATATATATATATATATATATATATACATATATAGCAAGAAAATTATACTTCAGTTTGCACTCAGAAGTGGATAGTATTTTTTTTCCATCATGAATGCTGTGGAATTGTCCCGGAACATTGCATTGATTGGGTAGCCAAGGTTTTTACAGTTGTTCATCATTATAACATTGCTATTGCTGTAAACAATGGCCTCCTGGTTCTCTTCACTTTATTTTGCATCAGTTCATATAGATCTTGTCATTTTTTTCTGAAACCACCTCATTCAGAATGTCTTATAGCACAATTGTACTCCATTTCTATTATTTGCCAAAACTTGTTCAGCCATTCCCTTACTGATGAGCATCCACTCAATTTCTAATTGTTTGCCACCACAAAAAGAACTTCTATAAATATTTTTTTACACATAATTCTTTTCTTCTTTTTCTTTGGTTTCTTTGGCATGCAGACCTAAAAGGGGTATTGCTGGATCAAAGGCTGTGCTGTGTTATAGCCCTTTGGGCATAGATCTGGATTATTCTCCAAAATGGTTGCACCAATTGTCTACTTCACCAACAATTCACTAATATACAAATTCTTCCCTCATCCCTTTCACCATGTCATTCTGATAGGTATGAGATAGTATCTCAGAGTTGTTTTTGTTTGCCTTTCTCTGATCAATAGAAATTTAGAGTCTTTTCGTATGACTATACATAGCTTTGATTTCTTCTTTTGAAAACTGCTTATTCACATACTTTGAGCATTTATCAATTGTCTTTTATTTTTATAAATCTGGCTCAATTCCTTCTACAGTTGAAAGAGGAGGCCTTTATCAAAGAAACTTGCTGTAGAAGTTTTGGGTATTACTTCATTGTCTATAGTACCTTTTAGCAAAGTGTACTTTCCCTGATTATCTTTCATTAAGTCAATTTTTGCTTTTGCTTTATCTGAGAGCCATCATGCCCATATCACTTTAGGAGAAATATAATAGACTCAGGTCTAGCCCTTCATTTCAATTGTGTGTGTGTGTGTGTACTTTTCTGTTTTGAGTGTGTCTCTTGTACACAACATGTTATTGGATTCTACTTTGCAATCCATTCTGCTATTCACTTCTGTACTTGGGGTTAGCTCATCTCATTCATATTCATAATTAAGATCACCCACTATCCTTTTCCCTCCATCACATTTTCTTCTGTTTTTCCTTCTCTTTCTTTTTATCCTGTCCCTCCTCAAATGTCTGCCTTGTTTTGAATCACTGTCTCCCCAGTATGTCTTCCCACTTACCATCCCCCTTTCCATATTTTTTAATCTCTTCCCCTCCTACCTCTCTATTGGGTAAGATAGATAAAAACTCTTCATTGTGTGCCTCCTTTATGTGAGAAAATTTGTCCCATTCTACCTCTCCCTTCCCCATTCTCCCTGTGCATCTCTCTTTCTCATCCCTACATTCTTATTTTAGAGATCATTCCAACATAATTGACTGACACGTATACTCTCTATCTATACATACTCCTTCTAACTGCCCTAATGATGATAAAGTTTTTAGAAGTTAAATGTATCATCTTTCCATATAGTAATATAAATAGTTTAATTTCATTGTCTCCCTTATGATTATTTTTTCTTTTTTACCTTTTCATGTTTCTCTTGAGTCTTCTTTTGAATGTCAGATTTTCTATTCAGCTCTGATCCTTTCATCAGGAATGATTGAAAGTTTTCCATTATATTAAATCTTCATTCTTTTTCCCTTGAAGGATTATATTCAGTTTTGTTCCTTTGCCTTGTCAAAAAATCATATTTTAAGCTACTGATCCTTTGATTTAGGAGTTGCAAAATCTTGTGTGATCCTGACTGTGGCTCCATGATATTAACATTTTTTTCTGTCTGCTTGCAATTTTTTCCCCTTGACCTTGGAGCTTTGGTTATAGTATTTCTTGCATCATTTGGGATATCTTCCAGAAGGTGATCTTGTAGATTCTTTCAGATGATTTTTTACGTTCTTGAGCTAAGATATTAGGGTAGTATTCCTTGATAATTTCCTGAAATATGAGGTCTCAACTATTTTTTTTTTTACTGTGACTTTCAGGTAGTCCAATAATTCTTTAATATTCTCTCCTTAATATATTTTCTAAATCTCTTTTTTCCAGAGAGATATGTCACATTTTATTCTATTTTTTCATTCTTTTGATTTTGTTTTATTATTTCTTAAAGTTTTGTGGAGTTGCAATGTTAATGTAAAGCTAATGGTGGGTGGGGGGAAGAGTTAAAGATCTTTCTCACCCATAAAAAGGCCTCAGATACCTTTTGTTAATTTCTAATGAGGCACTGAATCACAAAGGTTTTGTCCTCCAGTAAAGTGTGTATATACTCTGAGGAGAAGTTTTACTTTGGGGTTTATTTTCTTGGAAGAAGGTTGGTGTGCCAGATAAGGCTCTGGGTCACCAGTAAGGAGCTCCATGGCTTTGAAAACCCAGATGTTGGTGCTTCTCTCTCTAGAAATGATTTATGTATTGTCTAGGGTCAGACAGGTGGAAGCCCTGTCTGTTGGTCTTTCTGTTGTGGTAATTTTTACTTGTATTTTCCCTGAAATTCAGGGTGCTGACTTTTTACCCTGAACTAAGTGAATGATATGTGTACTTGATTAAAATAGATTGTTGACCCCTCAAAAGTTCCTTTATTTTTAGAAAGCAAATCTATGAAGCTGTGCAGCAGGCTCTCCTGTATATGCCAGGTACTGTTACAAGAGTCTAAGGCCTAGTTCTGGTATTCCTGCTGCCGTCTCTGCAGTAACAGGCTCTGTTACTCAGAAATTTTATTTGAGAAATTATTTTAAAGTTATTTGCAGATCAATCTGGAGAGAATTCCGATAGATCCTGGGCTGAACTTTACTATCTTAGCTTTACCTCCACAATTTTGGGAGCCAGGAAAGGGCTTTTTCAAGGGAGTTAGAGAAATAGTGAGTGAAGCCATGATGCAGATAGTTGTCATGTAAGACTATAGTAGATGGTGATGTGCATCACTGGAGGAGACAATTGCTTGCATGTATATATTCATCAATTGGTCAGAGTATTGGGGTATTATCATGACTTTAGATTAGTCAATTCCCCTTTTGGGGCCTCAGTTTCCTCATCTATAAAATGAAAGGTTTGTCTATGATCCCTTCATCTCTAAATACTAGGAATATATGCTGAAGAGGACAGTGATAGATTGCAATGCTTCCCTAGGTGATAGACATAAATACCTTCCTTAAAGAACTGGCATACTTTTACCTTTAAAGCCTTATCATTGTTGTTGAGTCATTTCAGTTTTGTCCAACTCTTTATAACACCACTCTAGGTTTTCTTGACAAAGATAATGGAATGGTTTGACACTTACTTCCTCAGATTATTTTACAGATAGGAAACCGAGGCAAACAGTATTAAGTTACTTGCCTTGGGTCACGTAGCTAGTAAATGTCTGAGATCAGATTTGAAGGGAGTTCTTCCTGACTTCAGGCCCAGCATTCTAACCACTCTGCAACCTAACTGCCCAAACTACAAACTCTCTCTTGTTTCATTTGCAAACACAGTGCTATATACAGCCTATTTATTTCTTGACCTTGCATAAATAGGGTGTGTCTGTACTTACAGACATTCTTTGCATATTAGCACTCTTCTCCCAAGGGCTTTAATCTCTGAATGGGCATTTTGTTTGGTCAATGTCCAGGAAAAAGTCATATGTTCAGTGCAATCTGTTGAAACTTATGAAGAAAAGTGCCATAAGGAATGCATTTTACCACAAAATTATTGTGCTGCAGAAACACACAGATACTGGGGATGGTGAGCTATTGGGAGCAAACATACCCAAACTGTTGCCATCTCTGATTTTTGGGGTGCATTGGAAAGGAATCAAGCTTTTTAGGCTCATCTGAGTCATTCAGACAGGAACTCTATGCCAAGTGTCCTAGAAAACTGGGAATGAGAAGTGTGGCAAAGTAGAGGTTGAGTTTTTGAGAAGGATTCTCAGTATGGGAGTCCTGGAGAATGTCACGCTGTGTCCTACCCTGCAGTTGGCCATAAATTTAAATTACCCATGAGTGTACTGTCCCCAATGTGTGCTTAACATTCAACAACAGTTCTAAAGTGGAAAAATTGTTCTGGAATTGATGTCAGTATTTCAGTGTGCATGGAGGAATATATGTATAAAACATACATATAGCACACATAAAACACATATGTATATATGATAAAGTACATATATACTCTATATGCAAAATGTAAGAAGTCTATAATATGCACATATAGTTATATATGTACATATAATTATGTATATATGTACATCTCTATATATTTATAGGCATATACATCTGAGAATGTACATACCTAATATACTTCTCATCTGAAAGACAAAGAATGATGGGAACATAAATTCTGAGCAGAAGGGGAAGGTATTTGGTCCTATCCCTTCATTTGATCAGTAAGGAATCAGCAGCCCCCAAATGAAATGATTCCCCTAAAATCATATAGGTAATTAGTAGCCCTCAAGTTTAGGTCTCCTGACTCCAAATCCAGAACCATTTTTACTATATCATACTGCTTTCCACCTTAGAGCTCATTTAAAGAATCAGTATAGTTTAATGGATAGAGTACTGGATCTAAAATCAGAAAGACCAGGGTTCAAATATCACTTTTGGGTCCTCCTGGTTTAGATTGACTATCAGTGGTAACTATTTCTCTTTGGAACAACAACCCTGAGGGTCTTGCCCCTCCTGTTTTTTTTTTTTTTTCTAATTAAAGGGGCCATCTCCCTGACTACTTCTTAAAGAAGCCTATTCACTGAATGGGCATTACCTTACTCTAAGTGAGTACTTGAAAAGGCCTTAGCCTAAAAAGACCAGGGTCTCCCATTGCAACCTAGACCATTTCTAGTCATCCTGATAAATATTTGATCACTGGATCCAGATGGCCCAGGAGGAGAATGTGAAGCTGGTGACCTTGCCCAGCCCTTCCTCACTCAAATCAGTCAAGTGCAAGTCATGTCATCATTTTGCTGATGTCATGATCCTCTTTGAAAAAGGACAAATACAATCCTGAATCTTATGAGTTGTATAACTACAAGTAAGTTACTTTGCCTCCTTTCTAAGCCTCAGTTTCCTAAATTGTAAAGTGGAAATGGTAATAATGCCTGTGGCATCTCTTCAAAGGATTGTGGTAAGACTTAAATGAAATACCATCTCTAAAGTGCTTTCTAATTCTTAATGAACACTCTCTTCCTTATTTCTTACCTAGCCTTAATCACTGAATGGTTGTTGCCTCAGTCAGACTGAGACCTGGGAAAGATCCTAGCTTTAAAAGGTCATGCACCCTCCAAAGTCCGGATTTGTATTTAGTCACTGGATCCAGATGACTCTGGAGGAGAGAGCGAGGATGGTGAACTTACACAGCCCTCCCTCAACTTAAATCCTACTCACTCACAAGTCATGGCATAATGTTTCTGATGCCACTGTCCTCTTCAAGAATGAAGGACAAACAACAACTTGTGAGTAGTATGAGCTGCCCCACTGGGGACCCAACTGTCCAATTTCAATTGGGAAACACAGTTCCTTCCTTTCCTTCTCCTTTTCTCCACTCCTTTTCTTTCCATCTCTTCTTTCCTCTCTTTTATTTTCCTCTCCTTTCCTTTTCTTTCCTCTCCTTTCTTTTTCTTTTCTCCTTCCTCTCCCTCTGTCCACATAGGATATCATACCCTTACTTACAGGTGTTCTGCCCAAAGGAATGTAAATTTTGATAGCTGAAACCCTCTGATATGTCTATGGGTTTATGGGCTAGATTTCTTTCTTAAGGACCATGCCTTAACCCATCAGGCCCCAGAGATGTTAAATGATTTGTTCAAGGCTTCCCATGTGGTAAGTAGAGGAGCAAGGGTTTGAGTACAAATCCTCAGTTCCCAAGCTTAGCTTTCTCTCCACTGTGTAATGCTGCCTAAAGAATGATTTATTTGGCTAGAGGGTCTCCACTAATTCAGGTTACAATCTGTCTATGCCTTCTTCCTATAATAGTTGAAATGCATATACTGCTAAAGGTTTACAAAATATTTTGCAGGCATTGCATACATCATCATATAATAGCTCTGAAATGTTTGTCCCTGACCTGTAAATCTTTCATGAGTCATCCATTCAAGAAATGAAGTCTTTGTTTAAAAAAACAATCAACGTCCCCCCTACCCCAAAACCACACTCATGGCTACAAATGTAATAATTGGCTTATCACTTACAAACAAATGTTTTTTGCTACATGACTATGTCACCTCCCTTTCCTGTCATGCATGTCCTTGTCAGATGTCTTTTTCACTACTTCGCACAGTACTTTGAATTTTACCAAGCTGTTCTTTGCTATACGAGCCAATATATCTAATGCCAATGATCTCCCTATGGTGCTTTATGCTCATTAATCATGGAAGTCTACAATCATAGAAGAATCACAATATTAAAATTGTAAGTGACCCAAAGGACAACAAAGAGATGCTTTGTGGTTTTGATAGAGAGTTGGCTACTGAATGTTGCCAAACACTTATTTTAACCTTTGAAAATATAAAACGAACTCTACTGTAATGGCCAAATAATTTTATTTGGACTACATGCAAGCTTATGATGATTTGTATCCCTAGGCTGAAATAATACTGGCCTGATAATGAAATAATAATATTAGTATTCCAACTAGCTATTTATAGAAGGAATGATAGCATCAAGGACACCGGAGTATATTTATAACCCCCGTGCTAGCTGCCCATTGTGACATTGAAGGAAGTAGAAGATGGGAGTCCAATTAACTTGCTTTCAAAAGTTTATCTTTTTCCATTAAAATGAAGTTTTCTTACCTTTTGAAAGCTATTTTGCCACATTATTTTGTGCCATTTCTAAAATGTTTTATTTAAATGTGCATGCAAATATGAAATTCAAAAGCATTCCCCAAACAGATTCTAACATATTTCAATCTTTTTCTAAACCTCTATGGTTTGGGCTAATAATATTTTGCAATCATCAAAAGTATTAGAATTTATGAAAGAGAACTCCCAGATAGTGGTAAATTTAGCAGTTAGTTGTTCCTTACTTCCAAGGTCTTGTCCCCTTTATAGCATGGCCAAGAAGTGAGTGTGGAAACCTAACGTGAATATCTGAATGTGTGTAACTGCATTTGCCCAGCAGTGGGACGAATTATGAAACCGGTAAAGCTCATCTTCAGTGACCCAAATTTCTCTTTTGTAATTCAGGAGCCCATTTCCCTCCTTCTCTCCTCCATTCTACATTGGTGAGGGAATGGAAGAGACAGAGAGAAATATATGCACTAATTTACTCTCGTTGAAGCCTTAGACTATTTTCACGACTTCCTAAGTGATGCACATGCTTCTAGTCTCTACCCATCTTATTCCAGCCTTCATAAAGGTACCCACTATAATCTTCTTGTAATAAGTGTTTGAGAACTATCTGACATACTGGAATTCATGATTCACCCTTTTCTTCTCAACTTAGAGGATTGATTTGGAACTGTCATGATCTTTCAACCAGAAAGTTGGAAAAGGAAGGTAACACGTGATCATCATTTCTGTTGCTGAACCTCTACAGACATAACTGTTGTCATTTAATGTCAAATCTATAAAGGACAGTTCTAGTTATGGCACTGCCTTGCTCAAGGACCTTTATTGGCTCCATGTTGCCTCCATGATAAAATAAAAACACTTTAGGCAGACTTATAAAGACATCTAAAATCTGGCTGAAATTTCTTTTTCTCTTTTTATTATGGATTACTTCCCATCTACATTTCAGTCTAAGTGGAAAATTCTCACTAATACTAGAACTCAATATTTCTTCCCCCCTTCTATTTCTTTTTCAGAGACCATCCTTTATTCAAAAAATGTATTTCTTTTTCATCACTTTAATTTTCTTCAATGTTAAGCTTGGGTACTAACTCCTGAAAGTATAACTAAACTCTTTCCTATTAACATAATGCTCTCTCCCACCTCAAATTTATTTACTGTATACAAATTTTATCTTCCAACAGAAGATAAATGGAAAGGAATTTTCTGTTTCTTCTTTTATATCCTGCATGTATTGCAATGGTTCAAGGGCATAGAAGGGCATATATTTCTTGATCTGAGTTAAATGGTGAATTTTTAAAGCATGGCTTTTAAGTCTTCATGTTATTAAGAGGTTACTTTTCTTTTCCCATTAACCTAGCTAATCAGCAGAGTTAAATTCCAAAGGAATCCAAGGCTGTTTGTAATAGACAAATCCATAGAACTTTTTATTTCCATTTTAATCTGAGTGCATAAAAGGAATCAGTGAATTGCTACTCCTAATGGTCTCCCTGGTTATAGGCAATGAGTCTGAAGGATCGGTTTACTTTTCTATTCCTTATAAATGTCCTTTTAAATCAATCCTTCCTTTGAAATGAATGTTTGAGCTTCAAATACCTAATTTGTCCATGGAATGTTTGTGGTGACATTTAGACCACAATGCTAATGCTTTGGTAAATATAATTCTTAAATATGCTTGAAGTGGTCAATCTCTTTGCTCACAGATTCAGTTCTGCAATCCTGGTTAAACAACAACCTGTGTAGCCATAACAATGGAATCAATTTATTGATTCTTTCCTCCCCCTTCTATTTGTGTTTCTGTGTGCTGTCAGAACCATTATAAAAGAGATATAATTGCCAACACTCTTACATAGCTTCTAGTTTTGAAGTAGCAGGAGGTTTAGGTTACTTTTTCTGATCTGCATGAAGGAAACCTATAAATTAAAAAAATGCAATAAAAGAAGGTAAACTGAGGATAACTGTAAACTAAAGTATGTCTCTTGAATCTAGGCTAGTACTGAACATGCCTGGGCTTGGTTTCCTGGAATGTAAGTCAAGTTCTGAGGACACCAGAGTAGATTTGTCCTGCATAATTCTGGTTTGGTGTGTTTTCTTTGGCTTGGTATTCACTCCATGCCACCAGAGAAATAATCTCTAGGCTCATTTTATAAATTTATATAAACACAGCTTTAAAACCACCCACCTGATGGGACCAATTCAATTAAAAAACACGACTAGGTGAATAGATGTAACTTGTGACTGACTAACAATAGTGTGGTTGGCTGAGTCTGGTGTTTTTGGATGAGGGAAGGATAGAAATACCAGATATGTGCTTTCTCCAGGGTAAATGGCCAGTCTTAATTCCTTGGCAGTTAAAACATCAGCACAATAGGTAGTAATACAATAAGCAATAAATCATTGTATAGATAATAGTAACATATAGCAAGGAAAAATTTATAAAAGTCATTGAAAAGTGATCTCTACGTTTAGTAATTGATATAAACCCTTTTATGAGAGACTTTGTCCCCTCCCAATATTGTCACTTGTACTTTGTTGTACAAAATTAACACTGTTTGAATTGGGGTGGGGGATAGAGCCAATATAGTAGAGTAGAAGGATGATCTCTAGGAGCTCTCTCCCCATAGTTCATAAAATACATGTAAAAAATGACTCTAAACAAACTCTAGAGCAGCAGAAGTCACAAAATGACAGAGTGAAAGAGATTTCCAGCCCAAGGCAGCCTGGAGGGCCAACAGGAAAGGCCTTTCCCACCAAGTTTTGGAATAGAGCCCAGCAGCCTAGTGTTGGCCTCGAGGCTCTGCAGGGAGAAGACTGGAGCAGGTTTTAGGGTGCCACTGGCAACAGTGGCAATTCCCAGATCCCTCTACCCACAAATGCCAGAGATAGCTTCAAAGGTCAGTGAGAAAGCTCTTTCACCTGGTAAGAAGCAAGCAGGGTCTTATCCTATCCTTGGCCCCAGGTAGCAGCAGCAGCTTTCATTTCTGGAGTCCTCGGGTCTTAGAACAATGCATACCATAAGAGGAAGACATAAAAGTCAAGGCTTCTGAAACTGAAACCTCCAAAATAAATATGCAACTGTCTCAGGCCATGGAAGAGCTCAAAAAGGATTTTGAAAATCAAATAAGAAAAGTGGAGGAAAAATTGTAAAGATTTTATGTGAGTCACCTGTATAAGTAACAGCTCTTGGAATTCCTTCTCTGTTGTGTTAAAACTTGTTGTATTTCCTGGAGTATCTGTGGAGGTGTACTTTAAGACAGACTCAGACAAAGAAAGTGATGAGGTGGTTGGGGAAGGTCGATTTTTTCGGGTGTTTTTCTGAAGTAGAGCTGGATTTAAATCAAAGGTGTCCTGGACAGGAGAGGTTGCTGATACCTGCCAAATGCTGAGGAAAATTACAGGTAAGAACAAAGATGGTACTGTATTAATTTGTCCTGAGAATGTGTAACAACTCTTTGTGAGATGGTGGTAAGTTTTAATTTATTTTAGAGTTGTTTAAATAGCAATGGACTGAAACAGTCTCATCTGATCCAGATCTGATCTATCTATCTATCTATCTATCTATATACAAGACCATAAAATAGTCTGTTTATTTTTCCTTAATTGTGTTATCTGTTGTTGATAAATTTGACTTTGCTAATAGAGAGTGTGACAAGAAGTGAATGTTGTGTGCTTTTAAAAATTTCTGATTTGAGTTCTTTCTGTGGTTGTATTCATAATTCTTGCCTTACTTATGTATGGGTTCTTTCATTTAAAAAAGAAGGAAGATGCAGGAAAATCTTGAAAAACAAATCAACTGCTTGCTGAAGGAGACTCAAAAATATGCTGAAGAAAATAACACCTTTAAAAATAGACTAACTCAAATGGAAAAAGAGGCCCAAAAAGTCAATGACGAGAAGAATGCTTTAAAAAGCAGAATGAGCCAAATGGAAAAGGAGGCTCAAAAGCCCTCTGAAGAGAATAGTTCTTTAAAAATTAGAATGGAACAGATGGAAGCTAATGACTTTATGAGAAACCATGAAATTTCAAAACAAAACCAAAAGAATGAAAAAAATAGATGACAATGTGAAACATCTCAATGGAAAAACAAGTGACCTAGAAAATAGATCCAGGAGAGACAATTTAAAAATTATGGCACCACCTGAAAGCCATGATCAGAAAAAAAGATCCTACACATCATCTTTCATGAAATTATCAAGGAAAACTGCCCTGATATTCTAGAACCAGAGGATAAAAAATATTGAAAGAATCTACTGATTACCTCCTGAAAGAGATCTGAAAAGAAAATCTCCTAGGAATATTGTGGTCAAATTCCATAGTTCCCAGGTCAAGGAGAAAATACTGCAAGCAACCAGAAAGAAACAATTTGAGCATTGTGGAAATACAATCAGGATAACACATGATCTAGCAGCTTCTACATTAAGGGATTGAAGGACTTGGAGTATGATATTCCAGAAGTCAAAGGAACCAGGATTAAAACCAAGAATCACCTATCCAGAAAAACTGAGTATAATGCTTCAGGGGAACAAATGGTCTTTCAATGAAATTGAGGACTTTGAAGCATGCTTGATGAAAAGACCAGCGCTGAATAGAAAATTTGACTTTCAATCACAAGAATCCAGAGAAGCATGGAAAGGTAAACAGGAAAGAGAAATCATAAGGGAATTATTAAAATTGAACTATTTACATTCCTATATGGAAAGAAAATATTTGTAACTCTTGAAACTTTTCTCAGTATTTGGGTAGTTGGAGGGATTATACACACATAACACACACACACACACACATACACACATATACAGGGCACAACATGAGTTGAGTAGGAAGGGATGATATCTAAAAAAATAAAATTAAGGGGTGAGAGAGGAATATATTGCGAGGAGGAAAGGAGAAATGGAAAGATTTTTCAGTGGAGGGAAAAAAGGGGGACATGAGAGTGAAAAACGTGAAGCTTACTCTCATCATATTTGGCTGAAGGAGCAAATAACATGCACACTCAATTTGATATGAAAATCTATCTTACACTACAGGAAAGTAGGGGGTTGGGGCATAAGTGGGATGGAATGATGATAGATGTGAGGGCAAATGAGAGGAGGGAATAATTAGAAGTAAACAGTTTCGGGGAGGGACAAGGTCAGAAGAGAGAGTAGAATAAATGAGGGGCAGGATAGGATGGAGGGAAATGTAGTAAGTCTTTCACAACATGACTATTATGGGAGTCTTTACCAAAACTACACATGTATAGCCCATATTGAACTGTGTGCCTTCTCAGTGGAGATGGGTGGGGAGGGAGAAAGGGAGAGAAGCTGGAATGCAAAGTTTAAGGAGTGAATGTTGAGAATTGTTTTTGCATTCAACTGAGAAATAAGAAATACAGGTAATGGGGTATAGAAATCCATCTGTCCTTACAAGAAAAAAGTGAACATTGGGATAAGGGAAGGGAGGGGTGTGATAGAAGGGAGGGCAGATTGGGGGAAGGGTTAATCAGAAAGCATGGTGTTTTGGGGCGGGGGAGGGGAAAGATGGGGAGAAAATTTGGAACTCAAAATCTTGTGGAAATGAATGTTGAAAACTAAAAATAAATAAATATAATAGAAAAAATTAACACTGTTTGTTAAGTGAACACCAACAGGAACCTACTCTAGGTGCCAACTATTTTTTTCTTTAGTTTAGACTTTAGAGATAGTCAGAAATAAGGCACAAATAACCTATTGTATCAGGTAATCAAATCTTTAGCAGATTGATTAAGTGAAAACAGATTAGGACTGGAAATACTGTCACTCCTCTACAAATCTTGGAGTTGGTACTTACTGGCTGTGTGACCCTGGGGAGGTCATGTTATCTTCTTGATTTTTAGTTTGCCCCCCTGCAAAATGACAACAATGTTTCTTCTACTAGTTGTTTCACTAGCTTCATAAGAAGAAAGCACTTAGTAATGGCTTCAAGTACTACAAAAATCTGAGGAATATTAATAATTTGCTAATAAATAATTAATACGCATTTGAGGAGGGGTTAACTTTGGTTCTCCTCTTATGTATGGTAGCACACTTTCTTGTCTAGTCACAGTTCCATTGATGACAACGTAGCTTAATAACTTTGAATCTCTTATCACCAAATCATTTCTATTCTACTCTTAATGGAAAATTGAGGACCCAATTGGTGTTCAATCTCTACTCTTGGTTTGTTTTCTCCACCACTTTTTTTTTCAAAATCAAAGAATTCCTGAATAAGAAGGGACTTCAGTGGCTATCTAGTCAAACACATAAATGAAAATAATCCCCACTGTAATCTATCTAACATGTCATGCAGCCTCTTCCCGAAGACATTTCAGTATAGAGAAGCCACTGCCTATCAAGAGAGGCCATAACACTTTCAGAAGCCCTTATTCTTAGATTTGTTTTTGACTCCAAGTCTAAATTTGCTCTATTTGTACCTTTTACCCTCCTTTAAATGCTTAAAATTAGCTGTCCTGTTCCCCCTCTTTGCTGCGTTTTTTCTAAAGTTAAATATACTGATCAAATATACTTCAACTGCTCTGCATTAGATACGGACTCAAAGTCCTCCACCATTATGGTTAGCCACTTCTGGATATTCTTCAGGTTATCAATGGCCTTCTTGAACTGTGGTGCCCAGAAGTTGACAGGACTCAGCTGACTTTTAATGAAATTGTACCCCTGTTAAGATAGCTCCAAGATGACATTGTTTGTTTTGACTGTTGCATCATACTGTTATACATATTGAGCTTTTAGTCCCCTAAAACTTCCAGATCTTTTTCAGAACAATTGACCACAACCACATCATGTAATGTTGAAATCAATAGCTTGTAATCAAGTTCAAGACATTTTATTTATCCCTACTTAATTTCATACTAGTATGTACAGTTCAACATTCTAGCCTTTTGGATATGGACTCCGTCATCTATCATATTAGCTACTTTTCCAAGCTTGGTGTCACCTGCAGCTTTACTGAGCAGACCATCCATGCCTTTAGCCAAGACACTGATAAAAAAAAAGTTAAACAACTCAGAACCAAAGAAAGATACCGGAGATATTCTGAGATCTGCCATATTGATATCCCCTCAAACACAACTACAACCATTCCTTAATCCATCTTATGGCAATATCACCTAATTCATCTCTTCATCTTATTCATGTAAATTATGTGAGATATTGACATAACATTGTCTCCACTTACAAGGTTAGTAATTTTGTCAAAAAATGGAAATGTGATTAGTGTGGCATGATATATTCTTGATAAAGCTCTATTGAGTCTTTCTAATCACTCCTTTCATTCCTAGATGTTTACCAATCACCTCTTTATTGATCTACCTTATAATTTCCAAGAAATCAAAGTAGATCTCACTGGCCTCTAGTTCATAGATTGCTTTTTCCATCCCTTTAAAAACATTGGCAAAGCACTCATTCTTTTCCAATCTTGTGGTATCTCTTCTGTTTTCCACAATATTTCTTTTTAAACAAGTTTTTATTGATGTCTTTTTAACATCAATATAACTTCCTTCAGCATCCCTTTCTTCATCTTCCTAGGGAGCCATCAACCATAACAGTATTTTTAAAATAAAAAAAAGAGGAAATAATTAGCATAACTAATCAATAAATTGAAAAAGTCTTAATGAATGCTCAATGTACAATACTTGTGTATTTCCTGCCTCTGCAAAGAGGTAGGGCTTGAGTGTCTTCTCATAGCTTTTCTTTTGAGTCATTTTTCAGCAACATCCACTCTTTGTATGATTATTTCTTCCATTTACATTATTAGTCATTGGGTACATTTTCTCTACATCAATTTGTGCTGCTTTTCATGTTTCTTTGTATTCATTTTCACCTCTCTCTCTCTCTCTCTCTCTCTCTTTCTCTCTCTCGCTCTCTGAATGTGGTGTGTGTGTGTGTGTGTGTGTGTGTGTGTGTGTGTGTGTGTGTGTGTGGCAATGTGGGTTAAATGATTTGCCCAGTCACTGAGTTAATGTGTCATGTTTGAAGGCTGGATTTGAATTCAGGTGCTCCTGCTACCACCTTCACTACACCACCTGGCTGCCCCACATTTTGTAGCAAATTAATATCTCATTATATTTATATGCCACTATTTATCTAGCTGTTCACCAAATGATGGGGTCTACTTTGTTTTCAATGATTTGCTATATTCTTAATGATGGCTTTCTTGAGGAATAAGCCTCATAATTTCCATAATCTTGCAAATATAACTAATAGTAGCTCAGTACCTATAATTTTTTTTTTTATGATCTCATGGCTCACTCTCCTACCAATGAATATAATGTTCATGGGGGAGAGGGGATACATAATTATAGAAGCCTAGTAGGGAGGCCCATGATTCTTAACTCTAGACTCATGTCCTTAGTCCCTTATGGAACAATTTACACAACATAAATCCATGCTAGCTTCTTCCTTTCTATTCCTCTTTCTTTCTTTCAATCCATAAGGGAAATGAAAGGCAAGATGGTAATCAGACATCTGAGAGATTTCTCCTCTCACAGATATAGAAGGCTCAAGGGAGTAATTAGCATAGAGCTATCTTCCCAAATCAGCAAGGCAGTTGAAAATCTCTTGTCACTGATAGCCTTTGTCTAGACAATCTGCAAATGAACACCTCTCTTCCAATCATCAGTTGAATAGTAGTTGAAGAGTCATCTTTCTCAACTTCAAACATTTCCTCCTATTACCTCCTGTCTTGGGTTCCCAACTTCTAGTGATCTTTTATGTGCTCAACACAGTCTCTGACTTCTGTTTATCTGCTCCTCTAGATTCTTCTTTAGCTCCCTATACCTTCCTCTGTGGTGCAGCTAGCTGGTGCAACATATAGAGAGGCAGGGCCTGAATCAGAGAACTAAGTTCCTATCTGACCTCAGATACTTACCAGCTGTATGGTCCTGGGCAAGTCATTTAACCCCTTTGTCTCAGTTACCTCATCTGTAAAATGAGCTGAAGGAGGAATGGAAAAACTAATTCAATATCTTTGCCAAGAAAATCTCAAATGATGTCATGAAGAGTCAGATACATTTGAAAAACAGTTGAATGATACCTTCCTCTTTACTTTCTAATGTCTTCAATCAATGATTCCTTGAATGTATTGAGCCACCAAAACTCTAATGTCTTCAATGATTCCTTGTATGTATTGAGCCACCAAAACTCATGGTATGAAACTCAACAAATTTACTTATTTTCAAGGTATTAACTCCAATAGTGCTTCTATAGTTTTCTCATAATATGCAAACAGTTATTTAATTTATCACTTTTTTTAAGAGCTTGAAAACTCTAAAACAGAGCCACATGGACCACAGTTCCTTGCAGACTCAGTCATTATTCTGTTTCTGAACATCTCCTCACCGTATATTCATTTGAAGCGCAATCCTTTACCTGATCCTCTTAAAAAATATGTATCTCCACTCATTAATTTATCAGAGAGACTTTTGTTTTCATGCTGCTTTATGAGTTTTCATTCTATAAACATTCTTTTTCTCTATCCTTTTCAGTAACCAAGCTTTTCACTTATGAAAGATGTGTACTTTACACATATATTTTATGCATATGTGTTTATGGTCCTATTCTCTGATAGAATGTTAATTTTGTTTTTTAATATATAATTTATTTATTTTTCAGTTTTAACATTTATTTTCACAAGAATTTGAATTCAAAATTTTCTCTCCATCTCTTCCAACCCCCCAACCCAGGATAGCATGCACACCATCGACCCCTTTCTCCAGTGTGTCCTCCCTTCTATTACCCACCCTTCTTCCACCCCCTTTACCTTTTTTTTTCCTGTAGGGAAAATAGATTTCTATATTTCTATACTCTATTGCCTTAATTTGCAGTTGCATCCTAAAAAAAATTTTAACATTCATTCTTAAAGCTTTGAGTTCCGTATTTTCTTCCTACCTCTCCATCCAACCTCATTGAGAAAACAAGTAATTCAACATAGGTCATACATGTGTAACAATGCAAAGCACTTCCATAGTAGTTATGTTGTAAAAGACTAACCGCATTTCTCTCTGTCCTATCCTCCCCTTCATTTATTCCATTCTCTCCTTTGACCTGTCTGCCAACAATAATGTTTGCTTCTGATTATTCCTTTCCTTAATTTTCTGTCTTTCTCCTATTTTCCCTCTCCTATCCCCTTTCCCCTTGTCTTCCTGCAGGGTAAAATAGATTTCCATATCCAATTGAGTATTTATTATTCCCTCCTTAAACCAAACCCCATAAGAGTAAGACTCAATTATTTCCTTTCTTCTCCCTGCTCTTCCCCTCCATTGTAAAAGCTCTTTCTTTCCTCTTTTATGTGAGATGATTTGCTATATTCTACCTCTCCCTTTCTCTTACTCCTAATACATTCCATTCAACAGTAAATTTTATTTTTTTGAGTATTCATCTTTCATATTCAGCTCACCCTGTGTCCTCTGTCTACATATATATATATATATAATATAGACTCAATTACATTATACATGCCTACACATATATAATATACACCTACACATGTACCTATATACACCTACATACATATATACATATATATATACATATATACATATACATATATATATATATTCTCTCCAGCTACTGTAATACTGGAAAAGGTCGCATGAGTTACAAATAACATGACTTGCTTTTCATGATTTTCTTGCATTGCTTTCATTTCTCTTCCCAATTTTTTCTCCAGCTCTCTTATTGAGTTTCAAAATCCTTTTTGAGCACTTCAGTGCCCTGAGAACATTGCATACTGTTTTTGGAAGTTTTTGATGTAAAAGCCTTGACTTTGATGTTTTCCTCTGATGATATGCTTTGTATTTCCTTATCTGAAAGGATGGAAGAAAATACCTTTTCACCAAGAAAGAAACCTTCTTTGGGCATTTTCCCAGCCAGTTACTTGACTTTTGAATCCTTTTTAAAGTGAAGGGTATACTGCCCTAGACTTCAGAGGTTTTGTGCAGCTATTCTCTGAGATAGTTCTAGGGATCTGTAAGTTTTCAGTTCCTGCAAGGTGGCACAATCAAGGAAGAGGAGTTTCCTCCTCTCCTGGCATGTGCTATGCTTTGTGAGCAACCGCAAACATTCTTTTCTGCCCTGGATCTGTGAGTAGGATTCCCTCTCCAGAGTCACTACTAGCTTTACCATGCCAGCACTATTCCTCACCCCAGGACCATCCCTCAGAACTGAGACCCAGATCAGCAGCTTGATTCCCTCAGGGTCTTTAGGTCAAAGGTTCTAACAGTGGATGCTGCTAGAGCAGTGGTTGCCACTGTCCTGGAGTTGAGACCAGAAGGCACTCCCCTCTCACCTAGGTGAAAGAGCTTTCTTACTGACCTTTGAAGCTGTCTTTGGTGTTTGTGGGTTGAGAAATCTGGGAACTGCAGCTGCTACCTGTGATTTCATGCCCTGAAACTTGCTCTAGTTCTTTCTGTGCCACTCCAAGACTGGGCTGTGTTCTGCTCCACTCTGAGTCTGGTGTGATGCACCTTTCCTGTTGGTCTTCCAGGCTGTCTTGGGCTGGAAATCTCTTTCACTCTGTCATTTTGTGGCTTATAGACTGAGGGTAGAACTAGTGTTCCTACTCTGCCACCCCTAGAATGTTAATTTCTTGAAGCCAGGGTCCATTTAGGTTTTTTTGTCTTTGTTTATCAGTAACCAGTTTGATTCCTGGCATATAGTACAAATGCTTAATGAATTGATGTCTATAGCCTGATTACTATGTTCTTTCTTTGATTAAAATGACTGCATTGAGTCACTAATTTTCTTACTCTTTATACTTTCCCTCCATCCTTTTCTCTCTTTCATCCATTTTGCTGAAGGACCACTTAATGCTCATCACCACTGTCTAGAGTTTTATATTTTCTACTATATTTTGAGTAGTGTTAGTGCTTCACAAAATGACATATTTAATTATAAATGTATGGGAAAGTTTCTTTCCTTCTCCATAGGATATTTATTATGGCCCAGGGAATACATTAAAAAAAACTATCAAATATATTTCTAATTTTGGAGTGAAAGCCAGTGGGAAAACGGTACTCAATATACTAAAAACCACTTTCCAAGAAACATTACAGTCATAATATTTCATAGAGGTTATATTAAATAATGTGGTGCTATTCTTATATAAAGTTCATTTCCACAAAATATGTATGTTTTGTGAATAAGTACATACAGAGAAGGAAATAAGCATTTATTAAGGGTCTACTCAATGCCAGGTTCTGTGACAAGCACCTTACAGGTATTTCGTTTAAATCCGCACAACTATTCTGGTAATAAAGATTATTATCTTTCTCATTTTCCAGTTTAGGAAATAGACGCAAGCATATTGAATGACTTGCTCAGGATTATGCAACTAAAAAATGACTGAGGTTGGATTTGATTCCTGATTCCAGGTTTAGCATCCTATCCACTGTACCACCTAATTACCTCTAAAAAGAAGTGGATCTGTTGCTTCTATTATTTTTCTCTTTTTAACAATCATTTATGATAATTAATAGTAATTAGTAATTAGTGGTATCTTACTGAATATAAAAGGTAGACTGTAAAGACACAATATTATGGATTTTATCTGTGGCTAATGGTTCCTAGATTCCTTTCAACGTCAAAGAGACATAGAGAATAGAAGGTATCTTAGAGATCGTAGAATTATATTTATATGTTAAAGGACCTCAGAGGTTAGATTTTTCCAACACAGAAAATGAAGTCCTGAGAATTTAAGGGGTTGGTTCACAGTAATCCAAATATTCATATAGTCCAACACTATCATTTTACTATTAAAGAACTGAGGCCCAGGGAAAGGAAACGGGTTGTCCAAAATCACAAAGCCAATGAATGACAAAACCAGATCTGGGGCCCAGGTCAATTGTTTCCCTTAATTCTGCACAAAATCACTTCTACAATACTTATTCACAAATTATTGTTTTTATTTTTGATCTAAATGCATGGGAAAGTTATGGTCATAGAGTCCCTTTAAGTTCATAAGTTTAATGGAAACATAATTGATTCACTTGTAATGTCCAATATTAGTCTATTCTGAATGCTCATTTACATGTCTTCCTTTAAAACAAAGTACTGTATTAAATAAGATAAAAACCCATATCCCCAATAACACTATCTTGAACATTTACAACTTGATCTCTTAGTCATGCTGGACAAGATGTTTACGTTGTGATACTAAACAGAATAATCTTTACTAGCTCTTGACTGTACAACATGAAACATCTTTTGCTAAATAGACAATCTACCGTTCAACAACATTGCTGCACTTATTTCCTGGTAATTATTTAAGTATTCTTTTGATTGCAATCTCAGGCTATGACTACCACTATCATATCCATCTTGAAAAATATTAAATGTGGATAAAAATGATCATTGAAAGCAGAAGAGGTTGAGGGAATATATAATAGACAACATTTGCTATGCCATATATTGTTCATGATAAGCATTCCAGTTTTCCTTCAGTTCTGGCTTTAGTATATCTTGCATTGATTCACTAACTTTCTTACTCTTTATCCTTTCCCTCCCTCCTTTTTTCTTAATGCTCATCACCAGTGTCTAGAATTTTATATTTTCTATTATATTTTGAATAATGTTAGTGCCTTGTTACCTTGGGGGAAAATCGCTTATCCTTTCTGTACCTTGATATATGCATCTACAAAATGGGAATGATTACTTTGCTACCTTCCTTTTGCAGTTACTGAAATAAGAATGAAAACTGCATTTTTTCAAATAATCATCAGAAAGTGTATGATACAAACTAGACTGTTGTTTTCTAAATGCCCCTGAGGGCTACCCCAGTTGACATATTGACCTATGATACAATTAATTTTCTTAACATTTTTACTAGAGGAAAATATAATTGCACTTGGAATTCTAGTCACTGGCCCACAGAATTGACTCAAACTCCAATCCTACTTACTTTGGTTAAGTACAAACATACACAACCATATGCACACACAAATAATTTCACTGATTTAGGAAATGCCTAGTGAGCAAACTCTCTCCTCTAACAATGCATATTGACAATTATTCCACAGTTTATAATCTTAGAGAGTCGCATGGAGACCCTGAGTGGTTATATGAGACTAGAATCAAGGAAGACCTGGGTTGAAATCCACTCATACATTTACTACCTGTGTGACCCTAAGCAAGCTGCTTGACCTCTGCCTGCATCTCATAAACTGGAAAATGAAGACAGTAATAACAGCACCTTTCCTCCCAGGGGACTCAAATGTATGGAGGATTCAAATCCTCAAATGTATGGAGGATTCAAGTCCTCAAATGTATGGAGGATTCAAGTGATATGTCTGTGAAGTGCTTGTCACAGTGCCTGGCATTTAGGAGGCATTTAATAAATGCTTATTTCCTTTTTCTCTGTGTACATTTATTGAAACATATTTAAATGTATATTTAATCATACAGCCAGTATGTCTTAGAGATGGAACTTGAAGCCAGGTCTTTTAGTTCTCACTAGTCCAAGTTTTTGAACTCTTAGCAGTCGCCGTTAGGGATTCATCAAATTTTGATCCTTATTCAAGGCAGGTGCTTCAGGAACTCTTGATTCCTGGCTTCCAGGTTTGAGAGAGAAAAGGAGGAGGCCAACCCCTTTTCAGCTTGTGAAATGAAATGAAAAGACTCTGGGAAGGCATAAGAGGAATTGGGAGTACCCAACCTGTCCCTGTATCTAGCATGTTACTCTAAAGACTTTCCCTCAGGTGAGATTTAGGACACTCTTTTGGTTGAACTGTTATCTTGCTCCCAAAGGAAAAGATTCTTCCCTCTGTACTGTCTAGTATATATTCTCATATGGGTAGCTTCTCTGATTTCCATTTTGCTACCAATTTGGATAAATATGTTTCTTTGCTATTTGCTATGTATATTTATTGTGGAGTAGTGTGTTTCCCCTCTGCTACATATTCCCTCTAAGCTGAAGTACACTTTCTTCTGGATGCTGTATGTATTGAGGGAAGTGTCACTATGTGAAGCACTTTTATTCTGTTTTCTTACTATACCACCACAGTAAATACACCTTTAAAAATTGAGTCTGGCTAACTAATTGATATCACAAGATAACCATGGGGGGAAGCACCTTACTCTGGATTGGTCAGTTACAGAACTAGAAAGAAATCTAACCCCACATCACTAACCTCAGAGCCTAGAGGGGATATAACATCATACAGGGACCTGAGTTGCCAGTGTGAATGGAACAGTGTGGTAAATAACCTCAGAGCATGTGTTATATGAAGAAGGTCCAAGGTTTATTCTAGCTTGCCTGGAGGTGATTGATATAAGTTTTGGTGGTTTAGGGACTAGGATCTGGAAGAAGAAGGGACCACAGTTCTAATCTGGGATTTGTTGGAGGAAAGAAAAATCAAATGAATAAGGCAAGGCCAGGCAGTTAAGTTTAAAATAAAGTGGGGTCAGGGACTCTGGACATCATTAGCATCTGAGAAACAAGTGAGCTCTGATCCAAAGACAGAAGGTTTTATTTCCTTCTGTATTCTGGGATAAGTGGAGATGGCCAGGATATACTACTTGACCTATGGTTATGCTTAACCTAATTTTGCCAGAGTCAGCATTTAATAGTCTGCAACACAAACATCAGTAAGAAGCACCTGGTTTCTGTGATAAACTATTCAATCTGACTAGATACCAGCAAGTTGACTACTCATTTCACAGTCAGTAGGAGACCAGAAAACCTGTGAGTAAATGTACACTTCTTCACTGAAACAGGAAGAGAGACTTTGAACCAGATGGGGATACATTTTATACATTTTTATTTCTAGTGATCCATTTGGTGAGCAGTTTAGATCTGATTGTATTGTTTCTGACTAAAGATCTATGTACAATTTAAAACCAGTCCTTTATAACTAACAGTGATAATAACTTACATTTATGTAATACTTTAAAGTTTACAAAGTGCTTCACAAATATCTTTTTGTCTCCATGGTAACACTGAGAGGTAGGTGCTATAATAGTTTCTATTTTATAGGAGAGGACAATGAGCCAGGGAGTAATTAAATGATTTTCCCAGGATTACAAAGCTAGTAAGTATCTGAGGGTAGATTTGAATTCAGGTCTTCCTGACTCCAAGTCCAGATGCACAATTTGAGATATGTATTGATCATAGATTTAGAGCTGAAAGGGATCTTAGAATCCATTGAGTTCAACTTCTCATATTACAGATGAAAAAATGAAGCAAAGATGCATTTGGTCATAAGTCCAATGACCACAACCTCTGAGGCAAAATTTGAATCTAGGTCTTCCTGACCTCAAGTGCAGTTGTCTATCCACTATACCATGCAGTATATTAATAGTCCTGAAACTGTAAGACTCTCAACCAAATATGAATTTCATATCTACTTATTTATACATTTTCATCCCTTACAGAATGTGAGCTCCTTAAATGCAGAGATTATTTTTCCCTTTCTTTGATTTTACAGATATATTCCTTTTCCTCCTCTTCCTTCCTTCCTTCCTTCCTTCCTTTTCCTCCCTTTTCTACCTTCTTTCTTCTCTCTTTCCATGTATTTGTTTGTTCTTTTATTCATATATCTTTCTTCATCTATGATCTATCAATTTATGTCTGTCTGTCTTTTCTGCTTAAAACTATGATTGATTTCATCAACCATTGCTATGATAACTCTTCTGTAAAATAGAATAATGGATACTAAACTCTTCAGTTATATAATGTAATCTATAATTTATACTCTTAAACCATAACCTGGAACATTAAACATTAGATACTTGTCAATGGTCTCATTGTTTGTTTGTATAACAGACTGGTATTAAACTTAGGTCTTCTTGATTCTAAGGACAACTCTCCGTTTCACCGCACTATAATTACCTTTTAACAAAAACACACTTATTCTCAAAATCCCAAGTTTCTTAAAAAATGTATTTATTCAACAATAAATAATCAGTACAATCTGAAGCCACCTCACTTCACCTTTTCAGGTTTATCTCATTCTACTTGCTTACATAGTTTATCTACTTTTCAAATCTCCCCCTCACCTCCTCCTCCTCGTGAAACTTACCTTGTAAAAACATAAGTCAAAAATTGGTCAGCAAAACAACCAATGTATACAGCATGTTTGACAATATATGTGACATTTCATATTGTTAGTCCCTTGACTTTTCAGATAAAGTAAGGAGATTTATTTTTTTTTCTCTTTTTTGAAGGCTATTTTTTCTAGGTTATTATAAAGAGTTTTTAGTTCTTTTTGTTGTTCTCTCCATTTATATTGGTGTCCCCATTGTATATATTGATTTCTTGGTTATGTTTATTTCATTCAGCATCAGATGTCTTCCCACTTTTCTCTGAGTTACTTACATGGGTTATTTCTTACAGAGCTTTAATGTTTCATTACTTTGGTGAACCACAACTTTTAAGTTATTCGACATTTGAATTCCAATTCATTTCTACCATTTTACTTTTAATCATTTGCTACCATACAAAGTATTGCTATGTATATTTTAGTAAATATGGCATATCCATAAGAGTAAGTTTTCCAAGAAACATTTTCCTATGAAACTTGATTTTCCATGTTTTATCAAATTCATTCCCATCAAACACACCCATTTTCTTTGATTCTTATGGGTTTGCAAATTGGTGAGTGACATATTTATAATGAGAAAACCATGGAAAACAGGTAAGAATATTTTAAAAATCTGTATAATTGATGATATAAAAAAATCAACCTTTTCATATTTTTCCAATTCATTTTAATAACGAATAATGATAATACATAAGCCAGGGATAAGTTTGTTATTTAAGATTCTCTTGTGGTGTTCACCATTGTCGCACAGGCAGACCGATAAGCTTGAAATACTCAATTATATAAACGTTAGAGTGCTAGACTTGGAATCAGGAAGCCCTTGGGTCAAATCTTGACTGACACTTAGATGGGCAAGTCCTTTAACTTCTTTTAGCCTCAGTTTACTTATTTGCAAAGGTGGGAGAATATCAGGTTCAAATACTCTACGTATATATACATATATGTAATCAATATGCATTTGTGTACAATACACTATATATGTATGCATATATACATGTATACACATAAATAGTGATTTATAAGATTTTAAAAACTACATAAATGTCATATGTTACTATCACCTTCTTAAAGTCAAGTTATCCAGAGGAAGGAACATGGTAATTTAGGTTCACCCTTTGTGAAGGTTTTAAGGGGAGGGCCTGAACAATTGGTGTACTAGATGAAAAGGCTTGGATGTATTATAATTGGCATGATTGGAGAGAGCACTCACATTGATGGGATCATGGAACCAGTGAAGTAGCAATGTATTCTTCAGTCTTTAATGGGCTACAGAGATAGGAATCAATGAAAGGTTATTTATTTCCTTTCATAAAGCAATATGGTTTTCTGGTTAGCTTTGCAAGCGTTTCTTTGAAAAGTCCAAGGCTTTCTTTTTTCTTTTTCTTTCTTTTGGAAAGGGATGACTGAGCAATTCTATCTACCTTTTCCCCCAAGTTATAAAACAAATCAGATACCTAGATGTGCATTGACTGCTCTGCAGTCTTTTAGGTGTCTTTCATTTAATGGAGGGAGTCATGGGCACTCCTATTTTCACCTGGATCCCACTAAGGCATTGATGATCCTCTCCCAATCTCTGAAATAGACCCAGTGCAATGACTTCAAAGTCATGCCTTTCTGCCTCTGAATGGCACCAACATAAAGGCCCTGCCATGGATAGGCCAAGGTCAGAGTCAGAGGTAACAGCCCCTGGATAGTTCTTTTAGATTGGAACTAGACCTAAGAGTCATTTCAGATTGCTTTTTCCCACTCTTCATGGGCAAGAACAATGGGATCCCAAAGAACCAGCAGACACAACAAATTATTTTTTCATCTGACAAGGTTTGTGAAAACCAGACATTTAAATTGGCACAAGGCAGAGAACATGTTGATGGTCTCAGATCACTGGGAACAACATGGTCCTGGAATGGGATAGGCAATGAGAATTACTCACCACACTTTGGTATTTATTTTTTGGCTTGGCTTTTATCTGGCTTCTAACGCTAGGCTTACCCATTTGGGATGATGCATGGACATTTGTGTGTTCTCACACTGGCTGGATGTTTCCATGTTCTCATGGTTGAGTCTTCAATCTGCTTTTTAGAGGTTTATCTGCCTGGGTTACTAAATCTCCCCGCTCTTCCAAGGAAATAAGTAATGATAACTGACATTAGGTAGTACTTTAGGTTTACAAGGAGCTTTAGGTGACTATATCTCAATCATAGTTGCCGACATTTATTTAGCTCTTTGCATATACTATCTCATTGGAGCTTAACAACAACCCCATGGGGAAAGTAACCTAGGGATTATTATCTACATTTTCTAACTGAGATTCAACCGTCCTGTAACTAATAACTTTAAGGGTTAAGATTTGACCTTAGGTCTCCCTCCTTCTAAGCCTAGCATTCTGTGCATTTCATCAGGAGAAATGATTATAGTTTGTCCTCCATGTACCGACACTAGGAAGTTCAAATCATGATAAAGAAAGTGCCCTGTAAGGACAGTGAGGGTACCTAATTCATAAATTCTGTCCTTCAAGGATGAGTGATTTGTTTTCTAAAGAAGTCTGGTCCACAATCTGAAGGCAGGTTCAAACAATGAACATTTCTTAGTCGCAAGAGGGAGGAAGGAGGTTGTTACTAATCCCTTCTTCCCAATTTCCAACCAATCATATTGTCTCCCATGATTCTACTCTGTAACCGATCGTATTACTTTTGTTGAGCTCTTCTAACAATTGTAACTCATTCTCTGCGACAAAGTCCTTTTCTTTCTTCTGGAGTCACCCAAATTATAAGAGTTGTTCCACCCATTCAGGGTCTTAGCTTGACTGAGGAGGTTGAATCCTATTTATTGGTAAATTCATGCTTTATTAATGAATTGATCATGCTCAGAACTTTGTGTCTCAGCTTACCTGATTTTGATCATAAAAAATAGCATTTTTAATTTTATAAAGTATTTCATATAAATTATCCTATTTTATCTTCACAATAACCCTGTGATATAAGTGCTATGATTATACTATTTTACGGATGAGGAAACTAAGAATAAGTAGTAAAGGGACTTGTCAAGGGCTACACACCTATTAAGTTTCAGAGGTAGGATTGAAAGTCACATTTTCCTTACTTCAAATCCAGTGCTCTATCCAGTGAGCTACCTAGTTACCTAAAAGCAAGACATATTGACAAAAACCACACATGTATTTTTGAAGCTTCCATAGGATATATGGAAAAGACAAAGCTATATGCTATTTCTTTCTTAAGCATCTTCTTCAATACTGTTGCATGAAAAAAAATTATGATAAGCAATTTAAAGGACACATTTGTCGCTGCCTCTACATTTGCTTATGTTACAACAATTAGCATAGTAGTTCCAAAGTCATTCTGGATAGTTACGATAATAGCTGGCATTTGTATAACATGATAAACTTTTCAAATAACTTCACATACATTAGAACATTTGACCTTCTCCACAAGATAAAGAACCTAAAAAACAGAGAGGCTGAATTTCTTGTCCATCATACCACAATTAACAAGTGTGGGAGGGGAAATTCAATCCCAGATTTCTTTGGATTCCGAGTTCAATGCTCTTGACTACGCTGTCTATTCTGCTGGTGTAGAGATGGACATTTAGATTGTCTATTTTGTGTTGGACACACACTCAGTCATTCACAGGTAATCAACATTTATTTCATAAAAGCATAGTTCTTTCTTCCAAAAAGATTCTGAATCCTTCTTGAGTTACAGTTTTGCTGCATTTAGTCGGTAATGAAGTGGAAAGATGACTTGCTTTAGAATCAGAAGCATTGGCATTGTGTTTAGTTCTGATACTTGCTCCCTGTTTGGTTCTGAGTAAGTCCTTTCATTTCTTTGGGCCTTGGTTTCCTTACCTTAAGATGACAGGGTTAGACAAGATCAGCTTTATCAAACTCAAATAGAAATGGGGGCTGCTAAATCAAATATAACGATCTTTGTGGACTACATTTTGACTTGCGAAACCATGTTAACATCATATATGTTTTATTATATTTTTATTTATTTTGTTAAATATTTTCCATTTACATTTTAATCTGGTTCTGGACGCACTCAAGAGTAGGCAGGCCAATGTTTGACCAAATTCTGGACTAAATCATCTCAAAAGATCTTTCTAATTTAAAATCTATAATCCTTTGACCTTTTTAATTCTCCATAGGACTGGTCACTAAACTTTTTTGATCATGTAGTCCTGTCAATAAAAAAAAAATATTATCAATTGGGGAATGACTGAAAAAATTGAGGTATATGAATGTAATGTTATACTATTGTAGTAGAAAAAATGATGAACAGGTGGACTTCAGAAAAACATGGAAAGACTTATATGAACTGATTCTGAGTGAAGTGAGCAGAACCAGGTGAACATTGTACACAGTAATACCCACCTTGTGAGATGACTGACTTAGATAGACTTAGCTTTTCTCAGCAATGCAATGATCTAAAACAATTCCAAAAGATGCTTGATAAAAATGCTATCCCCATTCAGAGAAAGAACTGTGGAATCTGAGTGCAGATTGAAGCATACTGTTTGCTCTCTTTTTTGTTTCATTTTATTTTGTTTTTTCTTTCTCATGGTTCCTCCCATTCATTCTAATTCTCCTATACAACATGACTAATATGAAAATCTTTTTAATTAGAATGCATATGTTGAACCTATATTGGATAGTATACTGTTTGGGGGAGGGGTGAGGGGAGGGAGATGGAGAAATTTCAAAATGTATGGAAGTGAATGTTGAAATCTAAAATAAATAAATTTATAAAAAAGGAAAATACATCTAACTATATACATCTAACATATATATATAATTATATTTCAGTAATTCTATATTCATACAAGCTTACTAGAATGCACAATAAAATATACAAAACTAAAAAGAGAGGATAAAGGGAGATAAATAATACTTTGTTGCTCTTGAGTTGTTTCAGTCCTGTTCTACTCTTTGTGCCCTTGTCTGGAGTTTTCTTGGCAAAGATACTAGAGTGATTTGCCATTTTCTTCTTCAGATCATTTTGCAGATGAAAGAAACCAAGGCAAACAGAATTAAGTGGCTTGCCCAAATTCAGGAAAATGTGTTTTCTTGGCTCTAGACCAGGCATTCTATCCACTATCTCACCTAGCTTTTCCCAAATAAATAACACTTAAAAATGTAATTGCATTTATTTTGGGTACTCTCATCTCTTTGAGGACTTGTGACATTTTGTTGTGATCCATAAAGGCTTTAGTGTAGTCAGTGAAACAGAAGTAGATTTTTTTTTCTGGAACTCCTTTTTTCCCTCCATATTCTGGTGAATGTTGGCAATTTGGTCTCCAATTCCTCTGTCCCTTTGAAAACCAGCCGACTCTTCTGGCAGTTCTTGCTGAATTATATTGCTGAAGCCTAGCTTGCAGAACCTGAAGCATAACTTCACTAGCATATGAAATGAGCACACTTGTTCAGTAATTTGAACATTCCTTATCATTGCCCTCTTTTGGGACTGGATGTTAATGGATCTTTTTTAATCAAATAGCCACTGTTGTGTTTTCCAAATTTGCTGGCATATTGAGTGCAACACTTTAATAGCATCATCTGTTAGGGTATTAAATAGTTCAGCTGGGATTCCATTACCTTCACTAGCCTTATTGTTAGCAAGGCTTCCTAAGGCCCACTTAACTACCCCACAATGTCTGGCTCTAGATGAGTAGCTACACCATTGTGTTTATCAATGATGTTAAGATCTTTATTATATAGTTCTTTTATGTATTCTTGCTACTTCTTCTTAATCTCTTCTGCTGCTATAAGATCCCTACCATTTTTTTGGTATTTTATCATACCCACTTTGGCATAAAACTTTCTCTTGATATCTCTCTTTTTTTTTTGAAGAGATCTCATCTTTCCCATTCTGCTATTTTCTTCTATTTCTCTGCATTTCTCATTTAGTAAAACTTTTTTTATCTCTTCTTGTTGTTCCCTGGAATTTTGCATTTAGTTGGGTAAAATATCATCATACATCTATTTTGCTTTCTTGTTCTTCTTTTTCTTTGGAATGGTTTTTGTTGTTTATTTTTGTTGCCTCCTGTACAATACTGTGAATCTCTGTCTCCATTTCTTCTGGCACACTACCTACCCTGTCTAAGTCTTTAGATCTATTCACCACCTCAACTTCATATTCATAAGGCATGTTATTTAGGTCATACCTATAGGGTCTGGTGGTTTACTCTACTTTCTACAATTTAAGTTTGAATTTTGCAATAAGAAGCTCATGATCCAAGCAACAGTCAACTCCAAGTCTTGTTTAATCTGACTGTATAGAGCTTCTTTACCTTTGGCTTCAAAGTGAAGAATTAATTGGATTTTGATATTAACCATCTGGTGATGTTCATTTGCAGAGTCACCTTTTGCATTGTTGAAAAAGAGCATTTATTCTGAGCAAAGAGTTATCTTAACAAAATTAATTTTGTATGGCAAGGCCAAAATTGCCTGTTATTCCAATTATCTTTTCATTTCCTACTTTAGCATTTCAATCCTCTATGATAAATTTGCCACCCCCTCCCTGACTCTGTTGTCTCTCATTTCTAGATGTTATAAGCCTTCATGAAACTGATCAATTTGGCTTCTTCAGGATTAGAGGTTGGAGTATAGACTTGTATTACTGTGATGCTGATTTGAATAAATATCATTTGGTCATTTTTAAGATTATGTCCCAGCACTGTCTTTCTTACCCTTTTATTGACTGTATGGATTATTCCATTTCATCTAAGGGATTCTTGCCCACAATAATGTATGTAGTGATCATCCGAATTAAATTCACCCATTTTCATCCATTTAAGAGAGAGATATGGAGATAGAGACTGAAATGAAGAAAGATATAGATAGAGAAATACAGACAGAGAGAAAGAGGGAGACAGAAACAGAGAGACACAAAGTCAGAAGGATTCAGAGACAGTGACACAGACAAAAGGTAGAGAAACAAAGGGAGAGATAGCATGTGTTCATTGAGAGAAAAGAGAACCTAGGGAGCTTTGAAAAAGACAAACCAAATACAGCCTCTGTGAAGAAATGAACACTTTCATGATGACTAACCTTGACCTATTTTCACCTTATTGACATTTTTTAGTTGTCTATCATTTTAATTTAAAATTTAATCCTTTAATCCTTATATAATAGATTTGTATAATTTTGAAAGTAATTGTAACTATATTATTCTAGTAACACTGGTTTCATGGAGAGATGAAGACAGTAATACTCATTGGATCACTTTAAACCTAGTTAGGGGCCTTATAATCAAGGATGTCATATTTATTTGACAGTATACAGTGACTTGACTTCAGATATTCTACAAGTAATTCTATGTATTTTCTGCTTTGATTTTATTCATTGCATGCTATCTCAAGCATTGCCTGCTATCTTTTCAACTAGCTAAATGCAAGCATTGATTTAACCCTCTGATTGCCTAATTATTTTTATGTATTTTTTTCTGAGAATGAGCAATGATAACAGTAGTCAGATTTGCAAATGTACAATGAAGGAAAGAGTTAGATTTCCAAAGGATTATTGTCCACAGGTGGTAATGCAGTATACTGAATAAGGTTCTCACCTTGAGAGAATGAAAACTTGAGTTCATATCCAGCCTTCACATGTGTGACTTCATTTATATGACTGTGGGTGTCAATCTCTCTATAGGTGTCTCAGACAATTCACTAAGATTTGTTTACTATATCATTGATGAGTTATGGGATGTTGAGTTGGTCCTGAAATCACAATTTCGTCCTCTATTTGCATTTTGAGCCATGAATGCTGTAGTGCTGAGATAATTAATATATATGAAATTCCACAAATCTCCATGAAGTTTCTACTATGGTATTTGCTTTAGACAAACGGATGTAATTCCCTCCTTTCAGAGGAAAAGGAAGGAACCATGGGTGTAAGACATTGTCAGACATGGTTAGCTAGTTGGTTGATTTTGCTTTACTTTTTTCTTTGTTACAAAGAGGGGTTCATCTGGTGGTGATGGGAAGGGGAGAAGTTAAATATTGAAATTATTGTCATATAAAAATGAAGGTTATCAAAATTTATTTTTAAATGGACACGAAATATAATCTCTACTCTCAAGGATCTAGCAATAAGATGAGATAATTAGCTGTTGATGTGTATATTTTGATTATACCTGGAGGAAATTGATAGTTTTCAGTCTAATAGGCATTTATTAGAGCCATTAGATATTTTTTTTGTCAGAAGAAATAAAAGATCATTGAATTCTTCTCCTGACTACTTCAGTTTAAAGAAGGTGTTTTTAATTTTAGTGTATAGATCCACAAGGGACCTGGGAATAGATTTCAGGCAGTTTTTGAACTTAGGTGGGGAGGGAATGTTACATTTTTATTTTTGTTTTCTTCTAAGATTTAGTATTTGCTTCAATTAAGAACACTCTGAGAAAGGATCCATAGGCCTTGACAGACTAGACTTTAAGAGAAGCCCATGGAACGAGATGCGTTTACGATTGGTTTAAAGGATAGGACGTTGAAAGGCATAGTAAAGTCAAATCACTTTTACAAGGACCCACAGCTTTTTATTGTCAGAGTCTGGGGGCAAACTCAGGGTTACTTGACTTTTATATTCATAAGATCATAGGAAGAAGCCTTAGAGATTATAGAACACAACACCACACGACCACTTTCTAAATGAGAAAATTCAGTCTCAGACATAGGAAACGATTTGACCAAGGCCATAGTGGTAGAAAGTAGCAGATGATGAATTCCATTCAGTGTTTTATGGCTCCGTGACTAATGCCTTTCCCACTCCACCATGCTACTTTTCCATTTTCTATAAGAACTAAAAGGAAAAGAGAGTAAAATTAAAATATTTTCTTCTCTCTGCCTCTGTCTGTCTCTGTCACTTTCCCTCCCTACCTCCCCTCCCATTCTCTGTTGGTATCAAAGCCTAACACATAAATTAAGATGGTCATTCAGAATGAGGTAGATAATTCTAATGTCTGTCTCCCTCTCAATATCATGTCTTAAGACAAGTCTTTCAATCTTTGACATTTTAAATTTAAATCTTTTATTTTGTAATATATCTTGGATGTTAACTCATATTTTATGAGAAAATCACATTCCTTTTAAAATTATGATAAATGATGCTAAAAGAGAAAATAATAAGTTAAAATTAAAATATTTTCTGAGATAGTACATTTCTGATTTTATAATGGAAATTAATATGATTTTAGTGGAAGTTAATCCTATATATTGAAGGATACATGAGTTCTACAAATGATAAACTGGTAAAATGATAATTTGATCTAATTAGGCAATATCAGAATAATTACTAAGGAAAAGACATTTCCTTAATAACCCTCAGGGTCTAATGGCTAAGAAGCATTATGGCTTTAGGCCGTAATTATTTTGTAAAATGTATGAAATAATTATGAGTTTCTTGTATGAAAAACTAAAGTTGAGCTATGGTTTATCAGGAGTGTGCTATTCCGTTTACCTTATCAGTTCCTTCCAACCAATTAACAGTGATAATACTTGATATTTCTATCATACTCTGCCTTGGCAGCCTCTAAAAGTGTTTTATAAATTATTTAAATTTATCATCATTAATTACCAGTTGATAAGACATTGCATTGTGGATAGATAGTTGACCTCAGAACCAGGAAAGCCTGGGTTCAAGTTCCACTTCTGACTCATATAAGTTATGCAACCTTGGAAAAGTCACTAAGTTTTGTACTTTAGGCCAATGATATAAAATTCAAATACAATTGAATCATAGTGAGAAGCATATTGACATAGAAAACGACAAATTGGCATTATCTATGAAATATGGTAATATTGGTTTATTTTGTTAAACATATCCCAATTATAATTTAGTCTGGTGTCTCATGCACTAGGGAGTTCCGTAGACCAGGCCCTCAGGTCAATTCAATAGCTCTGCTCTAGGCTATCACCTAAAACACCATCTAATAGTAGACCAGCTCTTTGGTAGAGTTTTCCCTCACTGAAACCCTTAACCATCCTATGTTAGGCATTGGAAGTTCCTCATAACCTGTTCCCTTCCTAATCTTTCAGTCTTCTTACACTTTTCTTCTTGTACTCTACTGTCTAAAATCTGGTGGTCTTCAAATACAGCAATTACATCTCTTATTTCCATGACTGGCATGTTGAATCTCCTAGGTTCACTTTTTATTTTCTCTGACTTCCTTAAAGACTCAACTCAAAACTTTTGCAGGAGACCTTTCCCAGTTTCCGCAGCTGCTAAAATCTTGCCCTTCTCAGTATGCTTTTCATCTACTCTGTTTATATTTTATTTGTACCTAGTTATTTTCATCTTGTCTCCACATTAGAATGTGAACTCTTTGAGGACAGATATTGCTCTTGCATTAATTTGCATCCCTGGCCCTTAGCACAGTGATATTGACTGATCTCAGGCATTATTACCTCTATTTTACAGATTAGGAAACTGAGATATTTAACTTCCATAGCACTCAATTTTTTTACCTAGAAAATGAACAAATTGATTAGATGATCTTGTGACTTCTTTGACTCTTAAATTCTATTATTATTTCAGGAATGGCACCTGGCATATATTTTTTTTATATATATATTCATTTTATTTATTTTTAATGTTCTACAATCACTGCTATAAACTTAGATTTTTTCCCCCTACTTAAACCCCCTACTCCCTTCCCTCACCAAGCACCTGCCATATATTAAGAAATAAATAATAATTGCTGATTAATTGACTTTTCTTTCTTTCTTCAGAAACTGAGGAAGTGGGCATTTTAAGAATTAAGGCTGACGGTGACCAAAAAATTATCTGTAATATTAAGGAAGATTATCTAATATATTTAAGGTTTTTCCTAATGGAATGCTAATCATAGAATATATTGGGGGTAGCCTATACATATATAATGCATTCAGACTAGAAATTTGAATTGATAGAAGTTGTTAGTAGATGTAGTGAGAAGTGTAAGGAATTCTTGAGGACAAAAATAATTTTAGAAGGAACAGCTTTCTAGGTCATGAGAGAGTTTTTGAGCATTTGACCAAGGGTATTTAGTAAATTTCACATTTATAAATAGCATTGTTAGGCACCTTTAAGACTTTCAAAGTTTTTTGTTTATGCCATTTCATCCCCATTTTACATATGAGGAAAATGGGACAAAAGAGATTAAATGATTTGTCCAGGGTCATGCAGATGGTAAATATCTGATGCAAGATTCAAATTCAGGTCTTCTTGATTCTAAGTGCATTTTAAAATGTTGCTATTGTTCAAAACTAGGTAAATAGTGATGCTAGGCCTGGAATAAGGAAGAGGTCAGTTCAAATTCAGCCTCAGGCACTTACTGGCTGTGTTACTCTGGGCAAATCCCTTCACCACCATTTGCCCCAGTTTCCTCATCTATAAAATGGAGATAATAGTGCCTATCTCCCAGGGTTTGCTCTAAGGATCAAATGACATAATAATTGTAAAATGCTTGTCACATTTCCTGGCACATGGTAAGTGAGGAGAATATAACTCCAAAGAAGTTGTCATATGTCAATGGATACATAAATGTCAAAAACATCGAAATCAAAATTTGATCTCAGGTCTTCCTTACTCCAAGCGTAGCCTCTGCTATACCATACTGGCTCTTTAGAGCAGCAAAGGATGTCATCAAGTAAAAATATGATGGAAATGGAAGATGGGCCTGTCACACACATGACAAAAGCTGGGGATAATCTTTAGACATCTTAGGTACTCCTGGCGTCTTTTGGATGTCTGGAGAAAGAAAAGCATCCTACCCTAACCCTAATTCTAGCCTATAGAATAAATCTTCAGTGACAAACTACCCTAACCTTCCAAATTTTCAACTTACTCATTTTCCGTGACTAATTCCTCCACACCATCACAGCTAAACATAGGGAGGGTCATGCCCTTGATCTTGCCATCACACACAATTATTCCTCATCCATGTTCATGGAATCTGAAAATTTTATATCTGATCATAATCTATTGGCATTCCACCTCTCCCTCTGCCTTACAACTCCAAACACTATTCTTTGCCCTTACCATGACCTCTAAGTTTTCCTATACCATCACTCTGGTGCTCTTATCATTTCCCTTTCTAGACTCTTTGATTTCTTCTCTCAAGTCTATTGTCCCTTTATATGTTATTGAAGTTCTTGCTCTTCAAACTCCAGCTCAGATTTCTTTCACTATCTGCTGTCTTCCTCATATTTATGTACTGCTGAATGCATCTGGAGAAAATCATAAAACCATGCTGACTGGATCTACTACAAGTTTATGTTTCATAATATCAACTGGGTTATCACTGCAGCAAGGTAAACCTTTTACATCTCAAATTGAATCACTCATCTACTTACCATGAAAACTCTTTTTTTAATTTTCCATCAAAACTGCCATAGTTTCCCTTATCCCACACCCTCTCAACTAAATAATTTGCCTCATACTTCATTAAAAACATTTAGGCCATTCACAAAGAATTCTCTCTTCTCTCTTTTCTCTTTTTCTCATCTCAAATTATTTAGAAGCCACTATCTCCTCTGTAAGTCATGTCTTCTTGTCAAGGTGAATCAAATCACATTCCATTCCTTCTTCTCCAGCAGACTGTGCTATCTCTCATCCATATTTTTTCACTAATCTTCAATCACTCCTTGACTCCTGGTTACTTTCTATTGCCTACCAACATGTTCATGTCTCTGCCATCTTCAAAAATAATCACTTGGTCTGACCATTCCTAGTAGCTATAGCCTTTGTCCTCCCTTCTGTGGATAAATTCCTTGAGAAATATATCTACTACAGATACTCCCTATTCCTTTCCTCTTATTCTCCTCTTAACACTTTTCAGTCTTGTTTCTCAACTCATGATTTCATAGACACCAAGTTCCGTAAAAGTGCTATGGTCTTTTAATTGATAAATCTAATGACCTCTTTCAAACTTCATCTTTCTTGATCTCTCTGCAGCCTTTGACAGTGCTTACCACACTTTTCTCCTTAATATTCTTCTCTCTCTAGGTTTTCATGACACTGCACTTTACTGATTCTCCTCCTATCTGGTCACTCTCTGTGTTTATTGTTGGAGAAATCATGTCAGCTAACTGTGACATCCCCTGATGTTCTGTTCTGGACCCTCTTTTCTTTTCTTCATTTACTGTCTCATTTAGTGATTTTATCAACTCTCATAATTTCAGTTCTCATGTTTAGTCAGATGACTCTGAAATCTACTTGGTTAGTTCCAACTTCTTTTCTGACATCTAGCCTCACATCTCCATTTGCCTATTAGACATGTTAAACAAAATGTCAAAAACTGAACTTATCTTTGCCCCAAAAACCGTCCCCTCCCCCTAATTTCCCCAGTACAATTGAGGAGAGCACCATCCTCTCAGTCACTCAGATTCACAACCTAGGTGTCAACCTCAGCTCTCTACTCTGTCTCACCTCCTCCATATCCAACCACTTGCCAAGTCCTGTAGTTTCGACTTTAGTAAAATCTCTCAAATATCTACCCTCCTCTCCTCTAACACTGCAAAAACACTAGTACACCCCCTTGTCAGTTAGCACTTGTACTAGGACCATAACCTATTGGTTGGTCTGCCTGCCTTAAGACTCTTTCCTCTTTCCACTCCACTTTCTTCTCTACCCCACTGTCTTCTTATAAAACACAGGTCTGAACATATCACTGTCTATTCAATAAACTCAATTAGCTACATATTGCCTTAAGGATCAAAAATTAATTCCACTATTTGATTTTTAAATCCTTTCATAATCTGGCCCTTTATATTTTTCCAGTATTCATATATATATATATATTATCCTTACATTTTTTTATCTGCCACATACTCTGTTCTAGTGAACTGGTCTCACTAGACTAAGACTATTTCTTGACTCTGAGGGTTTTCACTGGCCTTATACCTTCCCTGGATAGTTCTGGCTTCTCCTTGTCTTCTCTCTCTGCCTTCTGAATTCTTCTCCAAGAAAGCTTTTCCAGTCTTCTTTAGTTGTAATGCTTTCCCTCTTCAATTACCACCAATTTATCCTGTATATATCTTGTTCATACTGTTAGTTATGTATTATCTCCTCCCATTAGAAAAACTCCTTGAAAGCAGGAGTTATATTTTTATTACTGTTGTTTTGTTTGTTTGTTTTTTCTTTTTCCTTGGATCCCTCCTACTTAACAGAGTGCCTGGTACCTAGTGGGCACTTAGTAAATGTTAGTTTAAGGAAGGAAGACATGAGCATCTAACCAGATGTGCAGCCAAAGATTTCTTGCTCTCTGACTAGTTGGAGGGAACATCCACATCTATCAGTTCATTGACAGATTTATTTGAGCATTTATCCTAAGTGTCTGGCATAGTGCTTTACATTTTAGATGTTTAATAAATGTTTGTTGAAATGAATTATTTCAGATGTCACTATATGCTTCCCTATTCCCATTACCCATTCTTTAGCTCAAACTAGAAGTGTTTGCAAATATTAAAGGCTAAGTAGATACCTTCTAACTTAAATGTAAATATACATATACATGTACGCATATATAGATAGATATACATGTATATAGATACATATATAGATATTTATATTTATATTTATCCATCTGTCCATCTATCCATTCATCCATCCATCTATCCATCTATCTATCTGTCTGTCTCTCTGTCTGTCTGTCTGTCTATCTATCTATCTATCTGTCTGTCTCTCTTTCTGTCTGTCTGTCCATCTATCTTTCTATCTATCTATCTATCTATCTATCTATCTATCTATCTATCTATCTATCTATCTATCTGTCTATCTGTCTGTCTGTCTCTCTGTTCCTCTGTCCGTCTGTCCATCTATCTTTCTATCTATCTATCTATCTGTCTGTCTGTCTCTCTGTCCCTCTGTCTGTCTGTCCATCTATCTATCTGTCTGTCCGTCTGTCTCTCTGTCCCTCTGTCTGTCTATCTATCTATCTATCTATCTATCTATCTATCTATCTATCT
>CM053769.1:244140955-244156669 GCA_028658325.1 Potorous gilbertii
TCTATCTATCTATCTATCTATCTATCTATCTATCTATCTATCTGTCTGTCTGTCTGTCTCTCTGTCCCTCTGTCTACCTATCTATCTATCTATAGGAATACCTTGTTTTATTGTACTTTGCTTTTTTGAGCTCCACCAAATTTATGATTTTTTTTTAACAAATTGAAGGTTAGTAGAACTGCACCGAGCAAGTCAATAGGTGCCATTTTTCCTAATAGCATGTGCTCACAGCCTATTTTTGTGTGACATTTGAATAATTATCGCACTATTTCAAACTTTTCCATTATTATTACATTTGTTATTGTCATCTATGATCAGTTTGATGTTAGTATTGTAATTATTTCAGGGCGCCACAAACCACACCTATATGAGACAGGGAATTTAGATGATAAATATTGCATGTTTGGCTGCTCCACTGACTAACCGTTCCCTATCTCTCTTTCTCTCCCTGGGTCTCCCTATTCCCCGAGACACAAAGATATTGAAGAATATTATATAAACTTAGCTGATAAAGCAATGACATATTTCAAGAGGATTAACTCCAATTTTGAAAGAAGTTCTCCTGTGGGTAAAATGCTATCAAGCAGTATTCTGTGGTACAGTAAAATCTTTCATGAAAGGAAGAGTCAATTGATGTGGCAAACTTCATTCTTGTCTTATTTTTAGAAACTGACACAGCCACTCCAGCCTTCAGCAAACACAGCCTTGATTAGTTAGCAGCCATCAATACCAAGGCAAGACCCTCCACTATCATAAAGAATTACAACCCACTGAAGGTTCAGATACTGGATAGTATTTTTTAGCAAAAAAGTATTTTTAATTAAGATCCAAACTTTTTAACATACTGTTGGACTCTGAGAAAAAAAAATCACTTAACCTCTTATTGTTCTAATCATCACTCTAAGATAATAAATTACAGAGAGTTTGATGATCTGAATTGTTAAAGATAGTTTCCTCTCCTAGGAATTTCCTATACTAATGAAATCAGAAGTCCCGTCTGCACACACCCACACACACACACACACACACACACACACACACATACATACACACACACTTACATATGTACATGTATATTATGTGTGTTTTGCAAATTTGCTATTTTGTTAATTTCACAATCCTAATGCATAACAATAACGTAATTTTTAAAGGCACAGTGGCTATGTTTGTTGGAATAGAAAAAAGAAAATTGTTTATAGACCCTAGTTCTTACACCAAGGTCCGTAACCAATAAAAAAAGAAGCTATGTAAATGAGTAATAACAGTCATCTCCATTACTGTGCAATACTTTGGTTGATCTACATATTTAGTATTAAAATATATTAATGTTATCCAACTTGTAAAATTGGAAAACTTTTTGAAAACAATCCCAACCTAAAAGGACTCTGTTGTTTGACTCCTATTTTCTTGACAAGAAAGTTCTGATCAGAGGCTTCAGCAGAAGCAAATTCATCTAGATTTAATTCCTCTACCTTGGATTTAGATGTTGGCTTACACCACTCTGTTATTTCCTCATTTGAGCAAAGTATTGTGACACGGTACTGAGTACCTTGGTCCAGCAATAGGCAAGGACTGGGTTGAGAATCTCTCCTGTACAACTTGCTAGTTGTGTGACTACTCAAGTTTCTTAATGTCTATGTTGTTCAACTATCTTTCTTAACACAAAAGGGCTGTTATTAGTTTTGGCAGAGGGAGTTCCCCACACTAGTGAAACCACAGAACACTGGGTTCTAGAAGTATTCTAATAGTATATTCAAAGGATGGTTGGTCTTAAGTAAAAATATGTTCCCATTATTTCCTTGGAAAAAAATTAAATCTTTCAATATCTCCCTTATATTACCTAAATAAATTGAAATTTCTTAATCTGGCATTGATGAATATTCATAATTTGGTAGCAGCTTACTCCAACCCTATCCTGTATAATTTCTCTTTACATATGCAATATTTTGATCAAAGCAGAAATTTCTGTGTTTTCTTACATCATGTTTTACTCAAAACTAGTTCAATACATGTGGACAAGTATCTATTAAGTGCCTATTATGTGCCAGGTATTGTGTTAGTGCTGGTAATACAAAGAAAACAAAATTATTCCCTGCCCTCAAGAAGCTCACAATCTAATGGGAGAGATGACATGTAAAGATATATGCACAAACAAGGTATATACAAGATAAATTGGAGATAATTCCAATGAGAAAGGGAAATAACATTATGAAATTCTCTTCATTTTCACTCCTTTTCACCCCTTACCGCTGATGAAATTTTAAGATACTCAGCCCAAGTACCTTTGTGATGAAGTCACTTATGATCTTCCTATATCCTCATTTCATTTAGAAATCTTCATATATATATTTTACAACTTGTCTTCTGCCACTCACATCTGTAATGTTGGACTTTTGCCCAACATAATGTTGGGCCCATGGTGAAAGCACTTTAAAAATTATGACAACTTTATACAAATGCCAGATGGTAGAGCAGCAAATGCTGATTGAAAATAGAATGGAAGTTTCTTGAGTTCAGATACCTGTTTTTACTTTTGTCTTTATATCCACATTGCTTAAGACTGTAATTAGCACAGGATACATGCTTACCAAGTTCTGGATTGATTGGTTAAGACAGTGTGGTAGAATGCAGCCAGAAGACATATGTTGGAACCTTGGCACTTGCATTTGCTTTCTATATTTATTCTTACCCTCTCTAGATTAACTTCAGTTTTTCATCAATATTAGAGCTGAACTTCTTACAAAAAAAATTATCTATGCTCATTGCCTCCATTTTTCTCTCAACCTACTTACATCTCAACTGCTAGTAATCTCATCTCCATTTTCACTGGTCAAGTAAAACTGTTGTGTCTAATGTTACCAATGACCTCTTAATTGCTAAGTTAAACAGCTGATAGATTTTGAGAGAAGAATAAATTAATTTTCATTGAATTAGATTGTATTGAAGCAATCTAGACAGTACAGTGTAAAATAACATTATCATCAGTGGAGGACCTCATACGGATTGGCATCTCATTGCTTCATTCATTAATTTATTTGGTTGGTCCAGAAGAATATATTAAATGCTTATTATGGGGAACAATCTCATCATCTACATTTTATATGCCCCCAAACTAGCACTAATACCCAATGAGTACCAAATCATTAGCTGGAGCTGAAATTTCCTCTTATTACACATGCAACAAGCAGTTTTCAACTCTGTAAAGTGATTTCCTGAGCCTCAGATCACAAACATGAAGAAATGACAGCAATGTTAAAAACTCTCCTTCATGGATATTGTTACCTTAATTCTTATCATTTATTTCAAAACTTCAATCTCCATTATCTAATTAGATATTATTACATATTATCTAATTAGCCTTGAGTTATATCCAAACATGTTTTACTTTAGACATATTGGTGATGAATCACTCAACATTTAGCAGGATTGGTTCTGAATTAAAAATTACAATTTGCCACTGGGTTCATCATCATCAGAATCATCATCAAATGTTTACAAAATTTGCAGAGTACTGTACATTTTCTCATTGGATTTGATCCTCAAAATAACCCTATGAGGAGGTAGCACTATTATTCTCATTTTTTGAATGAGGAAAGAAGAAAGAGAGGTTATATGTCTTGATCAGTGTCATGTAAGTTAGTAACTATCTGAGGTAGGATTCAAACTGAGGCTTTTCTGGACTCCAAATCCAGCAATCTATCCATTGTACCATTTAGTAAAGCCTTCTTAGGGTCATGAGACCTACCAGATCTTATTTATTGCTGAACTAGCCTATTAAGCTCTTCAGATCCTGATCCCATCTTCCATTCCCACAGATGAGTCTAGGGTACTGGAGAAAGTTTACATTTTTCCTTCATGGTTTGAGGGTTCTCCTGAAGAGTTAGAACTAATAGAATGCCATGGCTTCAAGCCTTCACTAGTGTGCTTCCCTCTGGACATCATCAGTTGGGAATCACTCAGCCAGTCTTTAATAGTTTTTAGATTAGGACATTTACTAAGATGGCACATTAAGAGCTATTGGTCCCCTCCCTCCCTCCAAATCTGCTACTATGAGTACATGCAGACACTAGTAGAAACTGGACTCAAACATATAGGACATGTGAGAAAAGGATAATTCACAGAATTTAGTTGCTAGAAGTCCTCTTCTCCCATTACTTGAAGTGCTTAAGAAGTGTCCCTTAAGCATGATATAGTTTCTTTTGCTGGGCTTCTTGTAGCATCATGACTCAACATCTGGATTGTACCTGGTGTAAACATTGCCTTTAGGTTATCTGGAGATCCTGTTAGGATGCTAACGGGAGAATGGGAAATCCAACATCCTCCAGACCCTTTGGAATTCAAAAGGACCAGCCACAGATGTGGGAGAAGACATCTAAGAAGAGATATCTCCTCAAACCCCATGCTGTTTTTTCTCAGGGAATTATTGGAATTTTCTCTCTCAGGGCTCTTTGACACTTACTAGAACAGACTGATTCCAGCTAACTTGTACTTTTAAACATGACTCAGAGGGCATGATGACATTTCTCAGGCAGTTGGAACAGACTGTCTGTCTGGTGTCTTTTTACTTTATCCAATGACTTTCAAAACTTTTCACACTTAACTCTAAAGAGATTTATTGATTGAACATCTTATCACTTACTTTAAGTGGGGTGGACTGACTTGATTGATTTATTCAATTACCCCACCCTTATACCGGTACAACTTTTAGAAACCCAGGGTCATCAACATGCCAAGATGAGGCATCAAAGGAAGACTTTAGTAGAGGTGACTCAAGATTCTTTCATGAATTATAGAAATAACAGTAGGGGTAAGTAACATTAGCTGACATTTACTTAGCACTTTAAGACTTATAAAGAGATTTGCCTACATTAATTATCTTACTTAAAGGAGAAACATATCCTAAACCTTGAAAAAAAGAGAAGGTATCATAGTGTTTTAGAGAATATGCTCATTCTGAATTCACAGGACCTAGGTTCACATGAAATCACTAATACTATTTTTGTGATTATAGGCAAGTCACTTAACCTCCCTGTACTCAATTTTCTCATCTGTAAAATGAGTTAGTTGGACTAAGTGACTCCTGTGGTCCTTTCTAGCTCTATACCTATGAGCCTATGACCCACTCAATAGGAATATGTATTGAATTACATAACATATGAAATTCTGGTTAATAACTCACTGCCTTATGGACCTGTATTTATGTATAATTATGTAAAGTACATTTATTTAGTTAATTTACATTTTTTGAAGCACTACTATGTGCTGAACACTCGGTAGACATTGAGGGAGATACAAAGAAGGAAAAGACACAAGAAAAGAACTCTTTCAAGGAAGTTTCAAGACAACAGTGGATGGGGGAGCATGATCTCTCTTAACACCAGCCACAGCTAGATGGGACAGTTGAGGCTGGGACTGGGGACTTGATATCAACTGAATGCCATCTCCTAATCCTCAAATGAGAAATCCAGCTGAGCTTGGTGAAAATTTTCTGATTTCTACCAGCACATAGGGTGATACATACATGTGCTAGTGGATTTCTTGCCAATACAAGGAGCCAAGAATGAATGAATGAATGAATGAATGAATGAAAGAGATTATCTATTTGGGGGAATGAGATACTCTAACTGAGGGAAATGTAAAACAAAATCCAACTACAAGCAAGATGGAAACATCCGTAAATTCTAAGGCTACTATGCCACAGGATGGCAAGATCCAGGATTCCTTAGAACATATAAGCATATCAGATGTTATCTGAAGATATTGTATAAAGGTGGAGCAGATTGTAAGGCCTGGAGAGCATGAATAGATAGTAACCTGCCATATGGCAAAGCCTAGTGGTTCTTTATCTCAGCAGAATAAATAGAGTTGATAACTCCTATTTCATCCATGTCCTGTGGTCATGTAGCCTGAATGGATTCGAGATGTCCTAGAACTAAGGAAGGGGCAAAAGATAGGCAAGGAGAGAGAGCTCTTCTGATAATAAGACATGCAGGACTACTTGAAAAATAAGCAAACACAGATGTGCCCCTAATAAGTTTGGGCACCCTAAAAGCTATTAAGCACTTGAAGGTTAATTGAAATCAACAATTAGTTGAATTCTTCACATCTGACTATAATAACCATTGCTAGGTCCAGAGGGACTGATTTCTCTCTCTCTCTCCCTCCACCCCACTCCCATCTCTCTTTCTCACTCTGCCTGTCTGTCTGTCTCTCTCTCTCTTTTTCTGTCTATCTCTGTCTTACTCTTTCCTTCTCTCTTTCATTTAGGACCCCATCTGCTCTGAACCTACATACTCAGACTAGATTGGGTTCGGTACTGGAGGAGCCAGTTAGCAGAGGGATCATAGTCATTATCTAATCATTTCTTTGGTTTATTATGTTCCCATTTTTTCATACCCTATGGATGGATTGATTTACTTAAAGCTTATGGTTTGGTCCATGTCTAAAGTATCCTCCAAGAGTAGAAAGAAACTTAGTGTACAATATGAATAGGATATGGAACCAACATTTATTTCCTCCATATAAAACAAATGAATTATGAAATACACTCAAAGTATATTGCATTGACTAGAAGACTGAGACAAATGAAACAACTAAAAGTACTAACTACCTGCTTTAGTCTATCTGGAAGCTGATATTTAAAATCATCTAAACATTAAGCAATTTGCAGGGCTGATGATTGGGCATTTTACATTTCACCTTGTCCCTTCACTGTTTCCTTAAAACTCACATCTACTGGCCAGCAAAGCCGGGATTTGGTTTCTTCCTCTTAGAGGTGGTGTCTTTTCAAATGCAGAAGATTCTACTATTGTCCATCTAACTGTTAGGGGAACTCCAGATGTGTTGAACTCCCAAGTTCACCTCCAAATCTGGGCACATTTCAAGACTGATGCTCTGATACCTTTAGTGAAACAAAGAAATAATGTAGAAGAGGCAGTTATGACTCTGAAGGATACACCATATCTCCATATGATCCCCAATTAAAAGGAGCCAAGAGGCTAAAAAATTATTAAAGGGCACTGTTGTAATATTTATCACTATTTTTAATAACATAACAGGATTCAGTATAACATACTTTATTTACAGTAGTTAAATCTTAATGAGTTGTTTGAGGCATGAAAGTTGAATGACTTTTCTAGGGTAATGAAGATGACAGTACTTATGGGATTTAAACCTAGGCTTCCAAACTCTGATGACAGTACTCATTCATTATACTATGTTCTCTTTGGGTCAGGAGGATGAGGTAGGAGTGGGGAAGGAATAAGCATTTATGACAGGCACATAGTAGGTGCTAAGTTCTTTACAAATATGTTATTTGGTAAAGTTATTGGAGTGGTCTGCCATTTTCTTCTTCAATTCATTTTATAGATGAGGAAATCAAGGCAAATAGGTGACTTGCCCAGGGTCACACAACCAGTAAGTGTCTGAGACCATATTTGAATTCATGTCTTTTGACTCCAGGTCCATTGCTCTACTTACTTTACCACCTAGTTGTCCCAACAACCATAATGCATATTACATGGACATAGTAGGTGCTAAGCTCTTTACAAATATTACCTCATGCACTATGAAATAGGATGTGTAAATAACTAAAACAAAATAGAACCTGAATGCATGGGAAGTATATATGAGGTATCATGAGAGCCTATATGTCAGGCACCTAAACTAGTTTCATTTTAAAACTTCAACACGATTGACAGGACAGCTCCTGGGTGACCTATGATTACATGAATATGTCCAGACCTTTTTGGGCTTAGAGAGTCTTTGAGTAGAACTTTAGGAGTCCCTCACCTGTCTTAGAAGAAATGGAAATTACTCTGACACAGTTTGAAAACGTCTCTGATGTGAAGCAGATTTCAAGGCTTCATTTTTCATGACACAGGATCTTTAAAAGCGAAAGAGCTTGAGCATGTCTTTAATCCTGTTTATTCAAAAGGAGCTGCTAGGCCCTAGGACACACTGGTGCTCATGCAAGTAAACAAACCCATTAAGGTTTTAATTGGTTTCTTGTTGAATTCCACATCATGCACACATGCACACACCCCTAGGGTTTATAATGAGACATGCTACTGAAGGACTAGACTCTTTTTTATTTTTTTAAACAAGGATCTACAGTTCTATTGTATTCTACTGACCAAGTCACTACCCTAGGTTCAGTTCCTTATCACCTCTTATCGTCTTCACTAATGCAATAGCTCCCTGTTTAGTCTTTCTTCCTAAGGCCTGTCCCTATTCCAATCCATCATCCTCCACACAAGTGTCAAAGTGATTTTTCTTAAATCATAGGTCTATTCATGTCACTTCCCTACTCAACGCACCCCAGTGTATCCCTATTTATTGCCTCTAGAATCAAATATAAACTCCTCTGATTGGAATTCTAAGCTCTTCATTACCTGGCCCTTCTTATTTTTCCAGTCCTTTCACATAATACTCAATTCCACAAACCACATTGGGTTTTGTTTTTTGTTTTCTTTGGCCCATAGTCAAAGGTGATAGCTTAGTTTATTCATTCCCTGATATAGCTATAAGAAACAGTCATGAAAACACATGCTCTGCTATTAGGTCTAACTCTCAGCAAAATTGCAAAGTCAGTTAGTCCCACCATCCCTTTTTCACCTTCTCAACTCTGTGCAATCTCCTCCTCCTTTTGGTTCTCTCATCCCAGCTTGTTCTCAGGAGAAGAGCTATCATATTTCATTCTGCTATGATGACCAGGCAGATTCACATTTTGAGCCTTGACTATAATTGTAAAATGAAAAGTTTGGTCCTGTAGTAAAGGAATTTTAGACATCAGATAAGGGAAGTAACTATAGGATTGGACCCTTTTTACTAGGTTTAAAATGATAACACTAAGGTTAGTCATATCTGGTAATATAATTACCATATCCCCAATAAAAAGGTGATAGACATGCACTACTTGTGCGTGAAACCTGATCTTGTCACTATGTATGTCTGATCTCAGATAAGTCATTTGACCTCTATGAGAGGCAGGTGTTAATTTTTTTATATTCAGGGTCAACCCTTAGGGTCTCCAAGGTTCCTTTAATTACTCAGTCCCGTGATTATGACAGTGGCTGAAGGCCTAGGGAGATCCAGGTGAAATTTAAGCTTTCTCACTTTCTTCTTGGCTATCCATTCTATGGAATGATAGAAGATTAACAGTCATGTAATTTCACCTTCATTTAATAGATGAGGAGTTCCTTACCTCTCTACTCCTTCACCGTCACCTTTCCAGAGTGTCTCGGACCCAAAACAAAAGTAAAACAACAAAACAGACAAAACCCAGAAATCTAAAGTAAATCTACATTCACAGTATAGGTAGTAGAGTGCATATGGGGAGGAAAAGGAGTGTTAATTTTCCAGCATCTAACCATGCTCTTACAAAGACTGGGCCCTGGTGAGCAGTACTGTCAGTATACATAGGCACCCTCCTGAGGGGCTGTGTATGTCTAGCATCACACTTACCTTTGGCTGTAGACACTAGTATTCCCATATGACATTAGTGTTCTGACTCACTCATCAGGGACAAGGCATATTCATCAAATATTCATTAATCAAATAGTGTCTACAAAGCGCTGTGTTATAGGGGATGCAAAAATAGATATGATGCATATCTTGCTTGCAAAATGTTTATACTTCAATGGAGAAGATGAACACAGAAACAAATAATTATAATACAAAGCAGAAAATAAGTTCAGAAATGAGTTCTGGACAAAGACTACTGGAAATTTGAAAGTGGGGGAGATATTACTTTCATCTGAAGTAGTCAGGGAAAGAATCCTGGTGAGGCAATGTTGGGTACTGTAAATTTGGTACTTCAGACATATTTTTAGGAGGAATGTATTCCCCTCATGTGTAGAATTACAGAAACTTAGCATTTATGTAGGCTAATCTCTTCCTAAAGTACAAATAACTATAGGCAGCTAGCTGGCATTGTAGATAGAACAATGGACTTGGAATTAGGAAGACTCAACTTACTAAATTCAAATCGGGCTTCTTAGTACCCATTCCTCTGCCAATGACCTCACTCAGGAGCTACATCAGAACAAGTCACTTAACCCTACTTGGCTTCAGTTTCCTCATCTGTTAAATGGATTGGAGAAGGAAATGGCAAACCACTCTAGGATCTTTGCCAAGAAAACCCCAAATGTCGTCATGAAGAGTCAGACAAGACTGAAATGACTGAACAACAACAAAAAAAATCCTCTCTAACATGCTCAAAGAGTGGTAATCCAGCCTTTGCTTGTGTACCACGGTGATACAGAGACTCATTACCTCTCAAGGTAATTACCACTATTTGGAGTTAGCTCCTAATGTTGTAAGAACTGTTTAAATAGCTAATAGCTATGTCTTGTATTTCTTCGGATAGTTTATGGATCCCTGTCATACACAGATCTTTTAAAAATGAATTTAATCAATAAATAATAATTGGTATCTTAAGAAATTTTCTAAGCATCATATTTGCACCAGTCTATCTAAAAGCCATGGGTTTTTACATGGTGACACATACTAGTTTAAATTGCTCTACAAAATGTCAAACCAGCAACATTTCTTCACAATTCTGTAAATCAATGACTCCTCTTTCCAAGGGTACCTTTTAAAAATGGACAAATTTGCATTATTGATTTAAATTGACCTTATTTTTTAAAAAGAAAAAGAAGCGGAGATGGCTCTAGTGTGAATCAAGCTGATAAACACATGAAAGATCGATAGGAAAGGCAAGGGTCACTGTGCTTGTCTACAAGGTCGATGATGCAATGAAACTGTGGGAGAAGGACCCAGAGTTGAGAAGTCAAATATTTATTAACACTGAAGTAAAGATGGAGCTGATTACAAGGCAACCAATCAGGTCCAGGCAACCTCATTCAAATAAAACACAATCAATAGCATCCATCAGAGAAGCCTTCTATTTATTAAATTTTTCTACTGAGGCAGTCAATTTGTCTTATTGCCTCCCTTCAGCAACAGCAGAAGCAAGGCTATTAGTGAATCCTCTCCAGCTACTTACATTGGGTGATAGGGAGGCTTCTTTTTCTCATTGAAATTCATCCAACCACTCATACAACCTTTACATTAAAAGACAAAAAAAAATCTCATTCATCAACTTTTGATGATTTTTTCCTCCTGTCCTCTCTTTTTTCTCCTCTTCCCTCCTCTCTCATTCCCTCCTTTCCTTTCCTCTTCCCTCTTTTCCTCTTCTCTCCTCTCTTCTTCTTTGTTTTTCTTCTTTGCTCTCTTCTCTCCTCTCATCCTTTCCTTTCATTACTATTTCTTTCTTTTCTTTTTTTCATGGACCTAATCTTAAAGAGGTCTCATATCTTTTGTGATGAAAATACCTTATTTCATTTAGAGAAAGTAAAGCCTATAAATTAGGAAACCTTCCTGTCTTCAGAAGTGTGATTATACTCCATTAGTGGTGCTTAATCAGCCCTGATGTAACTCCTGAGTGAGGTCATTGGAGGAGGAATGGGCACTAAGAGGCAGGAAGAAGGAAAAAGTGGCTTTTGGGCCACAGGAAGAAATCCTGTAACAGGATTTCTGAGCATTGTGTGCATAGGACCCTGTCCCATATTTTAGTACTTGATCCCATCCACCAGAAGGCTTGTTGCTAAGATTGTGCTAATGACTCTTGTTAGCAGACACACAGCAGTCTCCCTCCCAGCAGTTATACGGAGTTTGAATGTCTTAGCAGAGTGAAAAAGAATAATGGCTCTGAAGTCTAAGGATGTGGGTTTTAATCCTGCCTCTGATGCATGTAATCTGAGTGATCATAGGCAAGTCATTTAAATTCTTTGGGCCTTAGTTTTCTCATCTATAAAGATATGAGTTTGGATTGAATAGACTGATATTTTTTGCTGTCATAGCTTTATTTTCCTTTTCTATTTCTCAGTCTGAAACCTGTCCACCATAAAGGGTGGTGAGCTAAAATTCTGGGGTGTAAAAGGCTATTTGTTGAGAATGTGAATGTGTATAAAGAAGGGAAATTACAAAAGCCTGATCAGGTTGCTTAGAAGCCCTCCTATCTTTATCGCTGAAAAGCAGCAGATCACAGTCTTGCCTTTCTCATGGGGGTATCTCTTTTATGCCATTGCTCAGACACTCGTAAATAGCCCAGGAGAGACACAGAAGATTGCTTTTCAAGGTGCCAATTTAGCAACGTTCTCACAAATGAAGCCTCATTGTCTGAGCAAAGGATGTGACCCAGAGGAGTGACTTCTGTGCCACAGCCCTTCCAATCCCCAGAGACTTCCAGGCCAGAGATGCAGTAAAGGAGCAGGCTTTTTATCTCTTCCCTAAAGTGTTGAGAAAATAATGGCCAATCTAAGCTGCCTTGTGAAGAACTGGAATAATCATCTGGAAATCCCAGTAGAATAATAAAAGGTGAAAGATAATATGAAAGATTGTGGATTTGTCCAGATAATCACTGAAACCAGACCCCACATCGTAATTGGGGGGAAAGGTAGATGTGCAGGAGGCAGGAGAGCCAGAGAATATTCCAGCAATAATGTAGAGATAAAAATCCATCTATAAAATTAGGTATACAAAAAGAAAAAAGGAGAGAAAAAGAAAGGAAGGGAGGGAAAGGAAGGGAATGGAAAGAAAGGAAAGAGAAGAAAAAGGAAAAGGGAAAGAAAGCAAGAGAAAAGGAAGAAAAAAGGAAAGAAAAAAGAAAAACTGGATTTGAGATTAAATTTGGAAAGTGTTTTTTATCTGTTTTTCTTATCTGCAAATAAATCAGTTCAACAAATGTATGACTGGTATTTATTTGGGCATTTTTCTCTCAGATCTATTATATTTATTGAAATAAACATAATGTTCTAGTAAAAGTCTTAGTCCCATACCTACTCTATTTGTCTTACAAGTTCAAGCAGTATTTTGAATATGCTACCTCCATTGCATCTTTTGAGTTATTCATTCTTTTACTTTACTGTCTCTGTTATTGAATCTCAGTACTGCAGAACAGGAAGGGATATTAGAATTCATTTCTTATACTTGCGTAGAAAACAGGGCAGCTGAACTATGAGGGTGGGAAAGTAAGTTGCCATCATCAGTCCTGAGGAGGGCACTAGCTTTCCTCCTCTGATGGATTTTCCTTTATCCAAAACATAAAACAGTTTTAGGCTTTTCACTGTTACTGTTTGAGACAATCTGCATTATATTCTATCAAGGTTGTAGAGTTTTGAAGGATTGCAAGTGGATATGAGTGAGCATCTATTTGCAGAAAAAAAGCATAACTCTGAGTTTCAGATGTTCCAGAGTTTCTCTCCAAAGCTCTTTTCATACACAGAGTTAAGCTACTCTATCCCATTTTTCTCTAGTAGATTTTTTCCTCCATCAGCACCATCCTCACACTTATCTTATTTCCCTAATGCCTACAGATGTCTTCTTTGCTATCCTTGAAAAAATACTTATCTGATCTGTTCATACTCACTGCCTATCATCACATATCTCTATACACAATTTGTATCTAAACTCAATGAAGACACCTATATTTGAGGTCTCTACTTTCTTTCTTCCATTCTCTTTTTAATTGCACCATCTGCTTCTGACATCATCCACCAAAACTACTCTTCCCTAAGTTATCAATGGTCTCTTAATTGACAAATCTAATGGCTCTTTTTAGTCTTCATCCTTCTTGACCTCCCTGCAACCTTTGATATCTCCATCACCTTCTTCTCCTTGATGCTCTCTTTTCTCTAGGTACTTGTGGCACTGCTTTCACTTTGTTCTCCTCTTATCTGGTTTCCTTCCTCCTTGTTTGACTGCTTCTCAGTCTCCTTGGCTAAATTTTCCTCCAGGTCACACTCACTCATCATCAATGTTCCAGAGAGCTCTTCTTGTCGCTTTATGCTATTTCATTTGATCATCTCATCAACTTCTATGGTTTCAAATTATCATCTTTATGCTGATATTTCTAATTTCTATTTATCCAGCCCTACCTTCTTCTTTCCAGACTCCAATCTTGCATCTCCAACTGACTATTAGACATCTCAAAGGGATATCCTGTAGACATCTTGAACTTAACATGTCCCAAACTGAGTTTATTGTCTTTTGCCTCAAACCTTCCTCTCTTCCAATCTTACCTATTGATGCTAAGGGTGCCATAATTCTCCCAATCACTTAGTCTTGTGACATTAATGTCATTATCAAGTCCTAATTCTTTCTCACCATATCAACAATCCATAACTGAAAAACCAATATAACCAATCCATTGCTGAGTGTGTCAATTTTACCTTCATAATCTCTCTTGTTCCCTTTCTCTCCTCTGACAAAGCAACAATTCTGGTACAGGTTCCCCCATCATCTCATATCTGGAGCATTGCAGTAGCCTTCTCATAGGTCTCATTGTCTCAAATCTCTCCCAACTCTAGTCATCCTCTACTCAGCTGTCAAATTAATCTTCCTAAAAATAAATCTGACCATAACCATGTCACCTCTCTATTCAGTAAATTACAATGGCTCCCTATCATCTCCAGGATAAAATACAAAATCCTTTCTTTGGCATTCAAAGCTCTTCACACAATGGCCTACTAAGTAACTTTCCAGTTTTTTTTTAAGACTTTACTGTCTCTGTGCATTCTTCAATAGGTATCCTTGACTTCCTTGCTGTTCCTCACACAAGATATTCCCACCCTAAGACTAGGAATTTTTTTCACAGACTGCCCCACATACCTGGAATATTCTCTCCTCAGTTTTGACTCCTGGCTGACTTCCTTCAAGCATCAGCTAACATCGCTTCTTCTATGAGAAGACTTTCCTGATTCCCCTTTATGCTGGCACCTTCCCTCTATTGATTACTTCAATTTATTCTCTATACATACTGTTTATACATAGTTATTTTAACATCGTCTTCCCCATTAGACTGTGAGGTCTTCAAGGGCAGGGATTTTTGTGTGTGTGTGTGTGTTTCTTTGTATCCCCAGCCCTTGGCACAGTGTCTGGAATGTAATAAATGTTTAATAACTGTTCAGTGGACTATCTGGGCCACACAGTAAGATAGCCCAAACCAAAGTGATTTTACAAAATGCCCAAGTCTAAGAGTTAGAAAAGATATCAGAGACTATCTAATTAAACTGAACAAGAATGACTTCTCCAACTTAGACAACAGGTGTGTCATTACTACCTATTCATACTTCACCTATCTTGTGTTTAGATCCTGTTTGAACTAATGCATCTTCCTCACTCCTTTTATCTCCTCCAGTATTTAGTACAATGCCTACCATATAATAGGTGCTTAATAAATTATTGATATGAATCCAATACATCCTCTAATCAGCTATCAAAATAGTATACTGAAAACACAGAACTGACCATGTCACTCTCTTGCTTATTTATTTCAAGAATCTCTTACTTTGAGAATCTTCCTTCTATCTCTTTCTTCAAGAATCAAATAGAAATATTATGTATTATGCAAAAAACCTTCACAACATGGCACTAAAGAACCTTACTTATTACTCACCATCACATACTCTATCGCTTTCTTTCTGTTCCAGAAACATGACATCCCATTCCCCATTTTTTACAAACTATCCCTCATGGCTAAAATGTACTTCTTCCTCCTTTTCAACTGCTAGAATTCTAAGGCAAAATGCCTTCCACACTCAGAGAAAGAAATATGGAAGTCATTCGCAGAATGTAGCAGATCATGTTTGTGTGTGTGTGGGTTTTAGTGTATTATGTTTTGATTTGTGATATGATTTCTTCCACTTATGT
>CM053769.1:244156769-244185654 GCA_028658325.1 Potorous gilbertii
AGAATTGTATACTGTCATGGGGAGGGAGGGGGGTAGCGGGAGGAAGGTGGAGGGGGATAAAATCTTAATTTTAAGGAAGTGATTGTAGAACATTTATAAATAAATAAAATAAAAAATTAAAAAAATAAAATAAAATAAAATAAAATTCAGCTCACACTCCACCTTCTATGGGAAGCTTTTCCTAATACACCTCTTCAAGTCTTGCCCAACCAAAAAAAGAAATCTTGTATTTTTTTGTATCTCTAATATACTACTAATGCGCACTGAGTAAAGAACTATTCCCAAAGCCTCGAAACTTGGTGATTTAAGTTCTGCAAATCATATTTATTGTCAGTGTTACCCTGGACAAGTCACTTAACCTATCAGTAAAACTCTTTAAAAAGAATAATTTTCAGAGACAATATTAAGCTATATTGTTAAAAGGGGTGTCCTCATCAAGGATGACAATAAACCAATGAAATCATAGGTTTATTCCTATCTCTATCTAATGTTTATATGATTATTTAGAGAACCTCATGTAGAAAGTAAATATAGAACATGTAACTGACATGATCTTCCATGTAATGAATCTATCTCTTTTGTCTGTCTCTGTCTCTTTGGGGGTCCGTCTCTCTCCCCAATTGTCAAATATTGAGGAAGCATAAGATCCAGTTAGTAAGGCCAGCCCTTGAACATGTGTAGGTGTGACCCTACTTAGAATATGTTTGCACATGTTAAAAGATTACAATTGTGAAATGAAAATATATATACATATATGTATGTATGTATGTATGTGCATGTGTATGCAGAGAGAAAAGGAGGGAAAAGACAGTTGCAGACCCAGGGAGAGAGATACACAGAGACAAAGAACCATTATAGTTTATTTTACTAATTGTAAGGGATGATGATTTATCTGCTTTACTTTTCTCTTGTGGAGAGTAAATATTCCTCCCTCTCCCTGATACCTCAGCTTCTGCTAAGGGAGAAAAAAAAATCATCTTTTCTCTTCTAAAACTACCATCATTAAACTATTAGGTATGGATGACTGGCAATTTTTTCTATCAGGAAAGGAAAGGGAATTAGCATTTATAGAGAACCTACTACGTATCAGGCACTCTGGTAAGTGCTTTTAAAAATACTGTCTTATTTTCTCCTTGTTCCAATGGTGATAAATTTGTTAATACTAAAAGTACAGTAACAGTTGAGTACAGTTTGTTGGAAATATGGAACACCTTGCTGCTGGTGATAAGTAATAGAATAGTAATTATTTCTAACCCACTTCTGCCTTAACTTCTCTCCTCTCTGGGAAGGAAAAAAAGTAAACAATTTGAAGAGTTAATGGTGAGCAGCTTAACCAAATCATAAGGGAAAATGAAAGTATATGATTCAGTGTGTAGGTGATTCCATTGTCCACTCCAGGTTGGGCTGCTTTCACCACCACTGTTCATATTGCCCAGTCACCATCCTCTTCAACAGCAGTCTGCAAAAATGAAGGTGGAAGGAGAAACTGGGTCAACTCAAGCCAACTCAACAAGTACGAATAAATATTTACCATGTGCCAGGGACTGTGCTAAGAGCAGATAATACAAATACAAGCAGAAAAAAATAGTCCCTGTTCACAAGGAATTTATATGAGTGAGCAAAAACAGCAGATAAAAGGAAACTATAAATGTGGATAGGGGGAAAGGGAAGAGGAGATGTCTCTGGGAGCATTGTAGAGAAAGTCTAGTGATTTACGAGTACAAGCTAGAGAGCAATGGACATCTTTCTTAAAATGAAGGTCCTGGGAAGGTTTAGAGGGGCAGAGGATACTTCCAATGTGAGAAACATTGAGATGAACTTCCAGGGTGAGGAATTTTGAGCTAAATGCATGACAGAAAAATTCTGTCATCAGGAGTGAAGCCTAGAGTAGAATGAAGACAAAGCTAACCTGGTTATCCTTCTTAAAGTGATGGTTCTACTTCCTGAGGACAGGACACATGATCCTGACTTACCAGTCTTGGTCCACCAGCTCCCCAAATCCGTCATATTCTCCTTTTTCCTAGCATTCTTCCTGCCAAATTAAAACTTAGACCAGTCCCATTTATTCTGGCTAAGACATCAATTTCATTGCCATGCTTACTTATGGTATCCCACATTCCTACGACAATGCACACTAACTGGAAATATGAAAAGAACTACATATATATTTTGAATATAATTATATTCTATATTCTGTAAACTCTTCAAGATCAAGTACTTTTATTTTGCTTTTTTTGCAGTGCCTAATACAGTCCTTGACATGCAGCAAGTATTTAATAATTACATATTGATTATTGTTTGATAATTAAATTATTTCTGATAATAGATAAAATTTTTTATTTATTCTAATTAAATAACTTATTAGATGAAACTAAACTGTATATGCATTTTTAGTATATACATTTTTATTTCAAAAATATCAAATTTGGGGGCAGAACCATACAGTTGAACCAAAAGAATATTTTTCTATTGATGGTATCCAACATAATCATTTTTGAATATTAAAATAGTGCATAATTAGGCTTTTAATAGTTATGTATTTGATGCCAATGATTTGACAGTGATGAATCTGTGTCACTGAACTGATGACAGATTTATCTTAGATGATATCTTCTAAGTCATCCTAAATCATACACTCTTGTATGTCCTAATACTCAGAAGTTATAGGAATAAGAAAAGAAGGAAGAAAGAAGGAAAGAAAAAATAAGAAAAGAAAGAGAAAGAAATAAAGAGAGGAAGGAAGAGAAAGAAAGAAGAAAAAGAGAGAAAGGGAGAGAAGGAAGGAAGGAAAGAAGGAATGAAGGAAGGAAGGAAGGAAGGAAGGAAGGAAGAAAGGAAGAAGGGAAAGAAGGAAGAAGGGATAGGTACAGGAGTGAAGTGACTTAACCTTGGTCATACTCCTGATACCTTGGCCAATACCCTTTCCAACATTCTATGCTGCCTTATTCCTTTCCTTACTCCTACTTGAACATTCAGTCATATTCTTAACAGATTTCAATAAAAATTCCTACCCTGAGAAGAATTATTAGAAAATGCCTTCATGAGAGCCTTATTATATTTCTGTTGCAAAAGATTAATTTTCTGTTGTGAAAGGTTAACCACATGTTAGCTTAAGTTAAGAATCCAGTTCTTCCTTAGAACCACGCACATTGTTCTAAAGACAGCTTGAATATCTTGGCTCAGGAGAGCTGACATTTTCAGCATAGGCAGAAATGGATATAAAGACATATGTAAATAGTTGTCTATATAAATCTATATGTTTATATCTTTTCTAAAAGGTCCTGTTTTGAGTAGAGGAAAGCAGTTTGTGTTTGAAGGGAATCTACTTTACAATTAGGAACCTACATTTACACACACACACTTCCACAAACACACAGACACATACACATTCACACACACACACGCACACACACATACATGCACGCAGATTCTAGAAGGAGGAGGAGGAGAAATTTTACCAGAAGAAGAAATAAAAATCTAATGCTGCTTAATGAGTTTTACTGGCCCTGTTGCCTCACTCCACATGACTTGTATGACAGCGTTTTAGCCCCAGAATGCAAAATTTCAGAGTTAGAAGGTATCCCAGAAGTGTTCCAAACTTCTACTCAACGCAAAGCCTTTTACAACATTGCTAATAAGGGATCCTCCTGTTTTTGCTTGAATATTTTCAAAGGCTGGATTCAATTTAGTTCAACAAATATGATGAGGAACTCATTACCTAACATTAATCCATGTTTTTAGTACATTTTCCCAGGAGGAGCCAAGATGGCAGACTAGAAAGATTCACATATGCTAGCTCCGAACCCACAGCCCATGGATTTCCTGTAAAAACAACTCCCAACAAATTCTGGAGCAGTGGAAGCCATGCAGCAATGGAGTGAAGGAGATTTCCATTCCAGAGAGCCCTGAAAAACCAATCCCAAAGGTCTGTCATGCACCAGATGGGAGCAGAGCCTAGCCCTTCCCTGGCCATGTGGCACTGAGAGGAGCAGATCAGAGCAGGCTTCAGGGACAGAATCTCCAGTCGCCACGAAGGTCCCTCCACCCACAGGTGCACAGGTCAATGAGAGAGACTTCTGGACTGGCTGAGAGGGGAGTGGGGTGCCTCCATAACTCAGGCCCCCTTGGGAGGCAGCAGCAGAGGCAGTGGCGGCCAGAGGCTCCCAGAGCAGGCAGGACCTCGGATCCATTATTGAAGATCTCCACATAAACCCCCTGAGGGAACTGAGCCTGGGAGGTGGTCCTGCCCCTACCTGAGCACCAGAACTTAAGCTCACATTGAATAGCAGCTGCGCCCCACTGAAAGCCCTGAGGCTGGGGAGAAGCATTTGAATCTCAGACCCTAAGTAGTAGCTGGGTGGATATGGAGGCAAGGCGGGGGTGGAGAGGAATCTCAGAAGTCAAGTAACTGGCTGGGAAAATACTCAGGAAAGGGGGAAAAAAATAAGACCATAGAAGGTTACTTTCTTGGTGAGAAAATGTTTCCTCCTTTCATTTCTGATGAGGAAGAACAATGCTTACCATCAGGTAAAGACATACGAGTCAAGGCTTCTGTATCCCAAACATCTGAAATAGATATCCAATGGGCTCAGGCCATGGAAGAGCTCAAAAAAGATTTTGAAAATCAAGTCAGACAGGTGGCGGAAAAACTGGGAAGAGAAATGAGAGAAATGCAAGAAAAGCATGAAAAACGGGTCAATACCTTGATAAAGGAGACCCAAAAAAATGCTGAAGAAAATAACACCTTGAAAAATAGGCTAACTTTAGTACATTTTCCCTTATGATGAGCCTAAATCTGCCTCTGTAACTTTATTCTATCACTCCTCCTTTGCTTTAAGCAAAAGCAAAATCCTAAGCAAAATCCACATGACAGAACTTAAATATTAAAGGCAGTTTTCATGATTACCCTACAACCCCTAACAATTTTTCTGTTCTGAGGGTTAAATATCCCTAATTCTTCTAACAGAGCCTCATCTAGTATGTCCTTTTAACATCCTGGTAATCCTCCTCTGGACGTAGTCTAATTTCTTCATGTCCTTTACAAAATGTGACATCCAAAGCTAAACACAGTAACATAGATATTGTCTGATCCAGATAGAGCATAGCTAAACTATCATTTCTCCTATTCTGGGTGTACCTCTCAATGTAGCTTAACATAATGCTAGTTTTTTTAGGCTGGTGTGTATCACTGTTGACTTATATTGAGCTTTCAGTTCTCTAAAACCAGGTTTTTAAAAGAAATGAACTTTTGTTTGCTCAGAACTCCCCTATGTGGTAATTGTATAGCTGATTCCTTGAATCTAAATATTGGGTATCAAAATTATCCCTTAAATTACATCTAATTATATTTCATCCTTGAAGTTATTTTTTTTGGAGGGGACCCTTATTCTGATTAAAATATTTAACAGTACAGTGCCGAGAACAAATCCTTGAAGTTCTTCATTAGAAGCTTTCATTCAAGGTAAAATCAAGACATTAGTGGTTCTTCATCTCCTTTCATTCAATTCATTTATAATCCACTGAACTGACCTAAAGTTTCACCAAATGCCTTGCTGGAAATGCTATGTATAAGACATTCTCCTAACCATTAAGTCCAGAAATATTTCAATACTTCAACTCATTCATGATTTCAGCGATAAGGAAGCTCCTCCAATCCCACCTGATGCAGATAATGGCCTATCATCTTCTTCCTATGCAGACTCACTCTTGACCATGCCCTAGCATATATTTCATCCATCTCCTTGAGTCTTCTCTTTGGGTCTCAGGTCCTTCTGACTCCAGGGCCAGTGCCCTATTTACTGCTCTACTGAGCTGCTCCACTCTTTGGACCTTTTAATACTCCACAGATATTATTGTTGCATCTAGGGAAACAATGAATAATAGGAATTCAGATATACTCAGAAGGATTTATATGATCTGATGCCCAATAAAGTGAGTGGAATCAGAACAATTTACATAGTAAACACATTGTTAAGGAAACCAATATTTAAAAACATCAGATCTCTGATCAATGTAGTAAGAGGTTATTACTTCAGTGTACTGATGTTAAAGCATACCATCATCCCCTCCATAGAGTCTTGGTGGACTATAGGCACAAAATAAAGCAGATGTGGTCAGATATGACAAATGTGCTGATATTTTCTGGGTAGTTTATTTTTTTCTCAGGAAAAAAATCAATGTATTGGCCATATCTGTCAACATGTATATCCTATTTATTTTTGCTTATTTGTTTGTTTATATGCTTAGCCTTAGTTTTAATTTTTTGGAGGGGCAGCTAGGTTGTACAGTAGATACAGTGCAAGGCCTGGAATCTAGAAGACTCATCTGCCTGAGTTCAAATTTGGCCTCAGACACTTATTAGCTGGATGATACTGGGTAAGCTTCTTAACTCTCTCTGCTTTATTTTCCTCATCCTTAAAATGAGCGAGAGAAGGAAATGGCAAAACCATTCCTGTATGTTTGCCAGGAAAACTCCAAATAGTGTCACAAAAAGTTGGACAAGACTTAAAATGACTGAACAACACTTTTTTTGTGAGGAAGATTTCTATTATGGTGGAGTGGGGTCATGATTGGAAAGTGATGGTGATATATTTTTTTTAAATAATGAATTGCTTATTAAAAATGATTCTATTAGGGCTACTACAGGAAGTTAGAGATCTGTTCTTTCTCAATCTCATTAAATGACCAATTCACTTTCTTGTCTGGGGTATAGTAAAGACAAAATAAATGTTTGTTGATTGACTAACTGATTCATACATTTCATGGATTTCATATATTTCACATTTAGTATACAAACCTTTCTGACAACATGCCATAGCCTATTTGTGACTTTTTATTTCCCTCTAAATTACCTGCCATTTTGATTCAGATATTGGAATGTTCTATTAATCATACTTGTAGGGAGGAAGGGAGGAAGGGAGGAAGGAAAGGAAGTGAAAAGGCAACTCCGGATCAAATGATGCATGCAAATCTAGTTGATAGGATTGTAGTTAGTATATATTTGGCAGAAATAGGGTATCTACTTTCATTTAACTAGGTGATTTGGACTAAGTACATTGATCAGTAATCAATTCCCTACAGTTCCTTGCCATATAAGAATACAGCTCCACCAGGAAAGTAATTATTTTAACTTTTTAAAAAATTGTGTATGTGTATAATATATGCGTAGGTGTGTATGTGTGTATAGGCGTGTGTTTACGAGCAATTTGGCATCTTTAAAATCACAGAAAGTTGCTAAATATAATTCATTGTGTTCTGTTATTCTTATTCAGTCTTGGGTTCAGGTCATTGTACATCTATAGTGCTTGGTCAAAAATCAAGTATTTGTGAAATGATTGATTAATGCTATATCCATTCAAATGAATGTCACAAAATGAACAGTAGGCATTTTTATCCATTGGGTTCTTACTGTGTAGATTATGAGACCAGTTTCTTACATTTGCTGACAGATGACTGGATAAATTCTCAGTTCCAACAGAAATTCATTACATCTTTCCACAACTCTTCCCATATTGGCTATAATTTTTTGTGCCATTTTTACCAATTTTCTGAATATGTGGTAAATCATCAGAATTGTTTTGATTTGCATGTCTCATTTTTTTTTGGCATTTCAGAGCTTTCTTTCACATAGTTATCAGTTAGTCAGTCAATGGACATTCGTTAAGTGCCTACTAATATGCCAGGCACTGTGCTAAGTATGGGGATACAAAAAATAGGAAAGAAACAGCTCTGTCCTCAGGGATCTCACAATATAATGGAGGGAAATAGCAACCACACAAATAGATACGAGCTATATAAGTATAAATAGGAAATAATTAGAAGAGGGAGGCACTCAAATTTTGAGAAATTGGGGGAAAAATGTCCTGTAGAAGATGAAATTTTAGTTTCAACTCAAAAGAAGCCAGAGAATCCAATAGATGAAGATGAAGAGGGAAAGAATTCTAGCCATGGGGATAGCCAGAGAAAATGCCCAGAGGTGTGAAGTGGGATATCTTATTTGTGGTATATTTGAAAGATATTGTAAAGATGAAATCAACAGATCTTGGTAGCAGATTGGATATGGGGGGGGGGGAGATAGTGATGAATTGACAGTGATATCTTGGTTATGAGACTGAGGGACTGGGAGGATGTTGTTGCTCTCTACAGTAATAGGGAAGGTTAGAAAAGGTGGAGAGAATTTATGGAGAAAGATAATGAGTTTCACTTTGGACATTTTGAGGCTAAGAAATCTATGAACATGAAGTTTGAGATGATTGAAAGGCAGAGATGTGAGATTGAGGGTCTGCAAGAGTGTTAGGGTAGGATAGGTAGATTTGCTGGTGATCTGTATAGAGATGGAGCTGATAGGAACTGATGAGATCACTAAATGAAGCAGTATAGAGAAAGAAAACAACAGGGCCCACTGTAGATTCCTAGGGGAAAGCTATGATTAAAGGGAATAATCTTTAGGAGGATCTAGTAAAGAAGACTAGGAAGGAGTGGTCTAACAAGAGAATCAGGAGAAAATGGTGTACCAAAAACTTAGAAAGAAATTAGTATCAAGGAGAAGAGGGTGATTACCACTGTTAAAGGCCATGCAGAGGTCAAAGAGATGAGGATTGAGAAAAGGTTATTGGACTTGGTAATTAACAGATCATTTTTAACTTTGGAGAGAACAATTTCAATGGAATCATGAAGTTAGAAGGTAGATTGTAAGGGGTTAACAAGAGAATGAAAGTGGAGGCAGCTATTGCAGACAATATTTTTTTTAGGTTCTCAGCTGCGAAGAGCAGAGGAGACATGTAATGATAATTAATTGGGATAGAAGGAACAAGTGAGAGTTTTTGAGGATGGAAGAGACATGAGTATATATGTATATAGCAAGAAAGGAGCTAGTAGAGAGGGAGAGATTGAAAAAGTGATACAGTAGGAATGATATAGGGAGAAATCATTTGTAGAATACAAGATGGAATGGGATTGTTTGAGCAGGTAATGGGTTGATCTTGGTAAGAAATAAGACTACCTTTACATGTGGGGATGGTGAAGAAATTAGTGGCTGAAATCCTGAGTGATACCAGGTGAAGAAGAGGAGAGAAGAGGAAGCTCATGGCAAATAGCCTCAACTCTTTTTCCTGTCAAGTATGATGCAAGGTTCCCAGAGGAGAGAGTGGGTGCATGGAGTTTCATGGAAAGTTTGAGGGAAAATGAACAGATTTGAAAAAGCTCTTGTGAGGAGTGGGAGAGTGAATTGACAATGGAGGTATAGCACGATTGCCTAGCAGCAGTTAGAACCCAGCTGAGACTGTATAGCATGGATTTGTAGTGGACCTAATCAATTGTTAATAGTTTACAATTCTTTTGAAATTATTCGCATGCTTAGATGACTTTTCTAATAGGAAATAGCTTTTAGTCTGATCTAATTGAATTTTACACATGTTTTAGATCTTAGACATTTAACCTTACCAGTGATACCCGATTCAAAGAAGTTTTCATAAAGATTTTATAAGAATGAGAAAGTAGACATGGTTTGGCTATCCTATATATTCTTTTGATCAACTTTTTTGAGGGAAATGATTAAATCCATGTTTTTTCAACAAGGATCACCACGTAGATAATTGAAATGTAAAAGACAACATCTGTAGTAAATGATGAAGTTGTAGAGAAATCCTAGGAAGGCCTTGACGAAATATCTTAAACTAAGTCAACAAATACACAATTTCAATTCGAGTGTTGGCAAAGGGGAAGATAGTGAAAAATATTTTGGAAAATAAGATTTAGGATTGAAAAATCAAAGGATTAAATGCTTGCAGATTACTTAGTATTCTCTTTCCTATGTATTAATGAAGACTTTCTTTAAGAGAGTTATAAACTTTGAGACATGCTAAATAATAACTGTCTTTCACATATTTAAACACTAATTGTATTTAACATAAAGAAAGTATCCACTGGGTGATTATTTTGACATGACAAATTAAACATTAAAATAGAGATTGGCATTAAAAGAAACCTAGAAGTGAGATAATGAAACATTTACTGCCTACTCCTTTAAATTATTTAGCTATTCTACAGTACAAAGCATATTCTACATATTATCTCATTGGAACCTTGTAACAGTCAGAAAGGTTGATTTCACTATCGTCATTTAACTAGTAAGTGGCAAAGGCAGGACTTGATCCCATTTCTCCTGATTCTATATTCAATGCACTTTATGCAAGACAACACTGCCATGTCCTTCTCCATGCATTTGCAAACATAGCCTCCCAGAAAAAGTCCCTTGCTATCATTGTCAGAAACAAAACGTTGGACTGGGTGGATGATGAGTCTAACCCTGTCTGGCATTGCTTGCATTCTTTGTGTCTTATGGTTTTATTATTCCGATTAATCTGGAGTTAACATACCATGACAGTATAGACATTATTCAAGTGCATTATAATTACCTACTGTTGAGAGAAAAATCTCTTGGCTATAAGAATGTTATCTAGAAGTGCCACTTTCTGAATCAATGCCAGGATATAATGAGTCCCCAGCTCTTTAAGATGATTAGTATGTGGAAGAACCATTCCCATTGCAGAAATACTTGATGGGCCACCATCACTACATTTCTTTCAGCTCTCTACCAGACCCAATTAGTTATTTATCTTCTCTGCTTATCATCTTGAATTACTTCTGCTTGTTGCAATAATAATAGCAGTGAATGCCACTGTTTTATTAAGTTTATCAAACAGCAGACTAACTGGTGTGTTGGCCAAAATTTGTTGAGCTGTTATCATAAATCTGTCACCAGACATCTTGTAGTCACAGCTTTCCAGCACATTCTTGGATGTATATTTATATTATGGTGTTAATCCATTTGCTAATCCACCATCAGGGGTGAACATGTTGCATGTTAGCACTGTGATTGTGCCTGGCTGAATAACATAGAAGCCATGGAAGATGTAGCACATCCTCTCATTTGAAAATTCTCAAGTCTCAATCACCATGTGTTTGGACAGAGAAACTCAGTCCAGCTTTCATTCTTTATATACATGGATACCTTTTGTTTAAATGCTAATCACCAGACACTGAGGTTGCCACAAAAAAATCCTTCCTTCGCCCCAAACAACATGCTGTACTTTAGTCATAAATTAAATGTAATTTTATCAGAATAATTTGGAAAAAATTGATGTAGTTTGGGCTATGGCAGCTGGTTTTGTTTCTAAGTCTGAACTTGCTGTTGGACTGCTTGCAGCCTGTTCTCTACACTCTCAGGCTGCAGTGGGATAAAGCTGTCATCAGTTTTAATGACAATGCACAGAGATTACAATCTGGCTCACACTAAAAGTAATCCTTCAGTTTGGGGAATCTCAGGGTTATACAAATTATACATATAAATGGATTCTCATGCCTTCTTCATCAGGGAAATTGCTTCTCTCATTTACAGCTCTTGACAGTTGGATGCGATACCTTATTATTAACAGTCTGAGATATGTAATAGCCTGGAGGTCTATAGTAGAACGCTGGATAATACTAAATGGCTATGTCAGAACTGGTACTTCAAGAATGTTTCTTTGTGATAGCCTTCCTTCTCCTCTCTGTCAACCTAGGTTCTTTAAAGGACTGACTAGAATCCCACCACATCTATGTAACACTTACGGTCTAGATGCTAACCTAGAACTTTTATTGTCTTTGGTTACAGTATGGTGGAGTGGAAAGGGAATTGGCATTGAAGTCAGAAGACCTATTAGAACTCTCGTACTTATTAGCTGAGTAACCAGCTTTCTAATTAACTGACAAATCATCTGAATTCTCTGGGTCTCATTCTTCTCCTTTGTCAAATAATAACGATATCAAAAACAAACAAACAAACAAAAACCAACCTGGAAACACACTGCATGCCCATCAATTAGATAATCAGCGAGCAAAATGTGGTATAGGAATACAATAGACTAATTTTATAGCATAATAAATTATTAATGTAGGAAATTCATAAAAAACTTGAGGAAATTCTATGAACTGATGGAGAGTGGAAAAGGTAGAATCAGAAAATAATATTTGAAAGTCTAAAATAACAAATTAAAATAACACTAAAATTCTGATGAACTTAAATTCAACAGTTAAGTTCGGTCTTGGAAATTAATGATACACTCTACTTTTCATCAGAAAAATGGAAAATTAAGACTGCAGGATATTGTATTTGATTTCAGAAACATAATATGGTAGTTCATTTTACAAAACTGTTTTCTTTGTTGCATGAAAATCCTTTTCATAGGGGTATAGTATATTGAAAATGACAACAGTATAAAAATGCATCCATAGAACAAAAAGTTGTTTAGTTCATAGAAAACCAAGATTCCCTCAGCATTAATATCCATTAATTTAATTTTTACTGGAAGTGAGTGACCACTTGCACAGTGGACTGGGCCAATACTACACCCTCTATTTGTACCAGTATATACAAGTTATATTGTCTTCTTTGTATTAACTTACTCCCTTTTCCATTTCAAGGTTCACTAATTTACCTTGGGGCATCTCTTCTTGGATGTCATGGAGGCATCTCAAGATCAACAAGTTAGAAGCAGAGTTCATTATCCACATGACATCCCTTACTGGGGATCAACAATATATGATTAAATCAGAAAAGACAAAATTCATACAACTATACAATTTGCTTTCTTACCTTCAATCTCTTCCTTTTTCAATCACACTTCCATAAAGCAATTAGATTTTCCCAAATCAAGACCTTGTGCTTATGACAAGCTCCAGTCACTTACTTTCTAGACAAACTAGCCTCCTTTATGTCTTTCACATAGTACCTTCCATCTCTTTCACTCATGTGTTTCCATGGTGTCCTCCATGCAGAAATACACTATTCACTTACTTCAGTGTCTTAAAATCCCCAGTCTTCTTTAATGTTCAACTCAGTTCTTTCTTCCTTAGATCTTTGGACTGACATATCTGCACAACTGCAACAATTTCAGAAATTACTTTGCATTTATTCTGTGTATACCATCTATTTTTATGTATAAATGTCTCCTCCCTACCCCCACTATTCCTACTATAGAAGATAAGTTCCTTGAGGGCAGGAATATTTTACGATTTTTTCTTTGTATTCCCAAAGGCTAGCTTAGTGTTTGGCATGCAGATGACAATCATTTGTTGATTTATTGACTGAAGGAAATATAAAACAATCTTGGGATTGATAAAAGTAATTTTTTTACAGTAATTGGTTTGTTGCATTCTATCATCTAGATTTCCTTCCTGAACTCTCTATTTTCCCCCAGAAGGATATCCTTTCTGATACTTTTTTTTTAAAAGAAATAAAGGGAAGAAAATTAAAAAAAAAAAGTTAAGCCACTCAATAGGTGAACAGATTTGGTATTTTATACAATGTTCCCCTGCTGTGGATCACCCCCCCATTCCCATCACAATAAAGGAGTGGTAGGGGGCATTTTCTCATAACTTTTTTTTATTTTTATAGTTTTTCTTTTTGAAAATAATTTTATTTATTTTTAGTTTTCAATTTTCACCTACATAAGTTTTAAATTTTCTCTGCCTCCCTCCTGTGTCTCCTCCCAAAGATGATATGCAATATTATATAGGCTCTCTATATTCTTATTAAACATATTTTCACATTAGTCATGTATAGAAGAATTAGAATGAATGGGAGGAACTATGAGGAAGAACAAACAAAACAAAAAATAGAGCTCATAGTATGCTTTGATCTGCATTTAAACTACATATATCTTTCTCTGGATGTGAATGGAATTTTCAGTTTATGAGTCTTTTGGAGTTGCTTTAGGTCCTTGCACTACTGAGCAGAGCCAAGTCTATCAAAATTAATCATCACACAATGTTGCTGTAACTGTGTGCAATGTTTTCCTAGTTCTGTTCCCCTCACTCAGCATCAGTTCAAATAAGTCTTTCCAGGTTTTCCTAAAGTCCACCAGTTGCATCAGTAAGCACTGCCACATATACAGGGGGCTTGCCACCACAGGTTCTTTGATCTGCTTCTCTAAAAGGAAAGGCAACCTTTGATGGGTTAACAATCACTTTTAATCAAGCACAGGTGTCAGAGAAAATCAAGATCAAAATTTCAGAGAAATCAAAAATCAATAGATGTGCTTCCAAAATGTCTGACCATTAACACACAAACATCTTTACCAGAGAGGGAACATCTGGGTTTCTCAAAGCCAAGGTGGACTACATACTGGCTTCTTAGAGACTATATATTTCTAGTCAGTAAGCCCCAAAGTAAAACCTCACCCTCAGAGTGTTTATACACATCGTAGAGTCAGAGGACATAACCCTCTGACCCAGTGCCTCAATAAAAAAAAAGAAACCAAAAGGTACTTGGGACCTTCCTACAAAACAACTCCCCTAATCAAGCTTCCCACAATGGGCAGGCCCATCAATGGGTAGGAAAGGTCTTCCTCAGCCATATTCAAATAGAGCCATTATACTTCTTGATTATACTAAAAGAAAAACAGCAAAAGATCCTATTTTACTTGACATTATACCTGCTCATCTTGTCTTATAGCACTATAATATTCCACTACATTCATATGTCCCAACTTGTTCAACCATTCTCCAATTTATGGACATTCCTCAATTTCCAGTTCTTAGCCACTACAAAAAGAGCTGCTATAAATATTTTTGTATATGTGGGTCCTTTTCCCATTTGTGTTATTTCTTTGGGTTATAGCCCTAGAAGTGGTATTGCTGGGTCAAAAGGTATACAAATTTTATAGCCCTTTGGTCATAGTTCCAAATTGTTCTCCAGAATGATTGGATCAGTTCACACCAGTTCTATCAACAATGAATTAGTGTTCCAATTTTCCCACATCTATTCCAGCATTTATAATTTTCCTGTTTTGTCATGTTAGCCAATCTGATAATTATAATATGGTACCTAAGAATTGGTTTGATTTGTATTTCTCTAATCAGTAGTGATTTAGAGAACTTTTTCTGATGATTATAGATAGCTTTAACTTCTTCCTCTGAAAACTGCCTTTTCAAATTCTTTGACCATTTATCAGTTCGGGAGTGACTTATATTCTTATAAATTTGACTCAGTTCAGTATGTATTTTGGAAATGAGATCTTTATTAGAGATACTGGTTGTAAAAATTCTCTCCCAGTCTTCTGCTTCCCTCCTAATGTTGGTTGCATTAGCTTTATTTATGCAAAAACTTTTTAGTTTAATGTAATCAAAATTATTCATTTTATATTTCATAATGTTTCTATCTCTTGTTTGGTCATAAATTCTGTTCACCATAAATCTGACAGTTAAGCTGTTCCTTGTTCTCCTAATTTGCCTATAGTATCAGCCTTTATATTTAAATTGTGTATCCATTTGTTCTTTATTTTGGTATACAGTGTAAGACATTGGTGTATGCCTAGTTTCTGCTATTTTCCTGTTTTCCCAGCAGTTTTTGTCAAATAGTGAGTTCTTATTCAAGAAGCTGAGGGTCTTTGGGTTTATCAAATACCAGATTACTATAGTCATTGACTACTGTGTTTTATATATCTAATATATTCCAGTGATCCACAACTTTATTTCTTAACCAGTACCAAGTAGTTTTGATGATTACTGCTTTATAATACAATTTAAGATCCAGTATGTTGAGGATCTGACATGATCTATGACATATCACATGACATATCATATCACATGTCTTGTCATCTGATGTGACAGTATGCTTCCCTACCATTTCTTTTCATTAATTCTCTTGAATATTCTAGACCTTTTGTTCGTCCAGATGAATTTTTTGTTATTATTTGTCTAGCTTTATAAAATAAGTTTTGATTGTTTGATTGGTAAGACACTGTATAAGTAAATTAATTTAGGTAGAATTATCATTTTTATTACATTAACTTGGTTTACTCATAAGGAAATGATGGTTTTCCAATTATTTAACTCTGACTTTATGTGATCTTTTTTGTAATTTTTCAACATTTAATTTTGTTTTGTGATTGTTGTTGTTTTCCATTCCCATTGTCACTGATTTTCTTTTCTTGTTTTTCTTTACTTAACTTTGCATAAATTCATGTAATTATTTCCATGAGTCTCTGTTGTTCATCATTTCTTATAGCACAGTAATATTCCATTGCATTCATGTACCAGAAATTGTTTAGTCATTTCCCAAATGATAGGCATCAATTTCATTTCTTATTCTTTGCTACCAGAAGAAGTAATGTTATAAATATTTTGGCATAAATGAATCCTACCTTGTTGCCAATTACCTCTTTGGTGTATATATCTATCATTGGAATCTCTGGGCTAAAAGCTATGGATGTTTTTATTATTCTATTTGCTTAATTCCAAACTGCTTTCCAGAATAGTTGTACTGATTTACAATTGTGTTTACAATGCATCAGTGTGTTTATTTTTTCACTATCTCTTTAATACTGGCTTCCCATTTTTTGGTCATCTTTGCCTATTTACTGGGTTGGATTTGAAAATAGAGTAATTTTGCTTTAACTTTCTCTTATTATTAATAATTCCACATATTTATTAATATAGTTTTTAATAATTTGCAATTTCTCTTTTCAGAACTGTTTATATTGGTTTCCATCTAATCTAATGAGGGATGTATTTTTGTTTTATGTATTTCCATTGCTTTCATATATCTTTGATTCTAAACCCACATTAGAGATGTTTGATACAAGATTTTTCCTAGTCAACTACTTCCTTTCTTCATTGTTTTGTTTGAACAAAAGCTTTTCAATTTCAGAAAATCAAAGTTTCTACCTTATTAAGGAAGATCTTAGTAAGGATCTACTCTGATATATATATATATATATATATATATTAAGTCTTATATACTTACAGTTGAAATTACTAGAACTAACCCACAAATCAAAGAAGAAAATATAATGTAAGCTCTGCTTTCAAGGATCTTAGCATATATAAGAAGAAGGTAATAGCAAGATAAAGATAATAGAAAGTAAGATGTAATGAGGACATTAGAGATATTCAGGATAAAAACTTCAGAAAAATTTTGAGGTCAAAAAACAGCAACAACCCCCCTGTCCATCTGAGCTTCTTGAAAACTTTTCTTTCTATCTCCTATGTTGAAAGCAGTGCCTTACACATAATAAACCCTCAAAAAATGCTTGTTGAATGACTGAGTAGAAAGGAATCATAGAAAGTCTTACAGAAAATGACAGAGTTAGAAGTAGGGAGAAACTTTGAATCCTGTCCTCTAAATATAAAGATGAGAAAACTGAGGTCCATGGGTAAAATGACATTTCTAGAGTCCCTGAACTAATATGTGTCAGATCTTGAAGTACAGTTGACTTAAAAATCTTTGACTTGAAATCCAGTATTGTTTCACCCACACAATTTTATCTCACATCTTAGCTCAGGTAGCATATAAGTTGAGTACTGAAAAGAGAGAAGGGATGTTTTTGAAAGTGATAGAACAAAAAAATTAAGCAATTGAAACTCTAAAGATGATGGGTGTCTGAGAAGGGACTTATATTGTTACTGATGATGTAACTAATATTTCCTCAAATAAATGTCCATAGTTAAGGTTGAAGGGAGTCTATTGAGTGAAATATTGAAAGCTGAATTATCAACAGGGAAAGAAAAATATTATGCATGTTATTTTAAGGCCCAGTAGGCATTTTACAACTCAACTGGCCATTAGACCATCATATTGAATGTGTGAAATATTCTTTAACTGGCAAGACTAAAAGTAAAAGCTAAAGAAATATTTGCTCATGAATTAGAAAAAATATCCTTTAGTACAGGTACAGATTTGAATGTTGAAACCAAGTTTACAAAACATTCTGAAATCCTGTGACCACAAGAATATTCTCTTTGTCCAGAAGAAACTTTCCATTTTCTACATTAGCCTTGTACTGATTTAATTAAAAGGAAAACAATTCTCATAGAGAATTTCACTAGATGAAATTATTTTCTTGGATATATTAAGATTGAGATGTCTATGGGACATAAAAATAGAGATGTCTTTAAGGAAGGTGATAATATAGGACATAGACCTAGATGTAGATAGGGTTAAGAGCTAACCATGAGGAAGCTATGATGAAATCTTCAAGGTAAAAGGGATAGAGACAGAAATAAAAGAAGTCAAGGACAGAGCCTTTAGGGTTACCTAGAGAGCAAAAGGGAGATGAGTCTTCAGCAAGGAAGACAGGCAAGATGAGAACAGAGACAGCCATGTTACAGAAAGTAAAAGAGGAGAAAGTGTCCATGTGGAGGGCATAGCTAACAGTGTTAAAGTTTGATTTAAAAAGATGAGGATCTTAAAAGGTCATGTGCTAACAGATCTAAGAGGGGTAGTAAGGAGAGAAATGATGATTCTCCTTTTCATCTCTTAGACATTTATTTCATGTGAAACAGTTTTTAATTTTCTTAAGTGATTTCTTTTAACTTGAGGAGAAACTAAACTTGCTTCCCCTTTTACATAGAAAATGTATAAACTTGAACATTTCCAAAGAGTTTCAATATTTTAATGTTTGTCAAGTCATCCCAGTGTATATGGATGTGTTAAAGAATGGAATATATGGCTGATTTTATTTTTAAGCAGGAGGTCACCATGTGTTACAGGGAAATATGTTTTAATGTGAAAGGATTCGGGCTGATTATCAATTCTGAATACATGAATTGTGAGCTTATGTTCCAATAAGAGAGTGAGTCCTCACCTATATTCTTAGCATGAATATAGTCACTTGGAAGAAAATATAACAATGATTTCAAAGATTATTGATAGAAATTATAAAATAAAGTGTTTGGCAATCATAATTACCATAATTCAGTGGTTATTTGTAAGATCACTTGATTAAGAATTCTAGAACAAGTTCATTTAATTCCACTGTTTAATTTTAAAAAAAGAGTAAACTGAGATTTAACATTGTATAATACATTGTTGCTAGAACTATGAACTCATCTAACCATTTTGGAGATCAATCTGGAATGATGCCCAAAGAGTTATTAACTGCCTATACACTTTGATCCAGCAATACCCCTACTAGATCTGTTTCAAAAGGTGAATAGGGAAAAAGGAAAACAATCTGTTATGTTGTAAAATATTTATAGCAGCCCTCTTTGCCTTTCCAGGAAAAGAACTGGAAATTGAGGAAATACCCATCAATCTTGTTCATCCTTTAGGCTATGAAAAATTGACCCAGAGCAGAGGATTAATGTAGGCTTGAAGAATGGCTAAATAATCCATGGTATATGGTTATGATGTTATTCTCCTGTACTATAAGAAATGATGAGCTGGTTACTTTGAGAAAAACATGGAAAGACTTGTATAATTTTTATTTAATGAAAAGTAAAATGAGAAGAACTAAGAAAACATCATGTATAGTAACAGAAATATTATTCAAAGAATATAAACTGAGTCCAAGTTTTACAGATCAAATATTTTTATTAATGGGATTTGTTTTGTGAAGTTTGGATTTAGTTAAGAGGCTGCACTTAAGGACCTACAGGGTCACATGTGGTCTGAAGGCCACAGTTTCCCCATTCCTGAACTGTTATTCTGAGTCTTATAAATATTCAAGTCAGTAATAAAGGATCTATAAAGAAAGATGCTATGCATCTCCAGAAAAAGAGCTGATAAGTAGAAGTATGAGTAGTATGGCTTTATATCTATTTATAAATCTTTATCAGATGGTGACCTTTTCTAGTGTAGGGTATGGAGGCAGGGAGGGAAAATTTTGGCACTTAAAATATAAGAATAAATAAAATTAGTTTTAAAAAGAGAAGAAATTTGTCAAAAGCTACAGGAAGATCCAGGTCTTCTGACTACAAATTTAATAATCTTTCCACTGTATCATTATTCAACATAATTGTGAAATCCAACAACAATAGATCATTAACAAGCACTTATTAATTACTCTGTGCTAGCATTATGCTAAATGCTGTAGCAAAATGAAAGACAGTTCCTGCCCTCACAGCTCTTACATTCTAATGAGAGCAGAAAACACACAAAAGGGAGCTAAAAGCAGAGAGGCAGAAATGGGGAAAGTAATCACATGGGGTTCATGGTCCTGAAGTCTGCTGAATGAAGGATGACTAGTTTAAGACCTTTGGAAAATGAAAGCTTTGGCTGGAACTCACCAGTGGGAGAAGGAGATCCCAGAGGTGGGAAGAAGAAGGTTAACCAAAGCAGGGTAATAAAGTTCTTTGTTGAATTTGTGCAGGATTTCACAACTGCACAGGATGTCAGGGGTCATCTATTCCAAACCTTACAGTGGCAGACATCATTTCCTTAATAGCTCAGAAAAGTGGTCATTCAGCTCCTTTTTGATCATTTCCAGTGATGGAGAGCTCATAACATCCCAAAGCTTTCCATTTCATTGTTGGAAAATTCTACAACTGTAGTTTAAAGGTTGCTTCCTATGCAGAGAAAGAAAATCTGCCTCTTTTAACTTTAGATCATTTTATAGATAGCCAGAAATAATCTTATATATCTACTTGTACAACCCCCTCATTTAGAAGACAAGGAAATTTAGGATAAATAAGATGAAGTGAATTGGCCAAGGACATTTAGATAATAAGTGGCAAGGCCAGGATTCAATCATGGGTCTTCTGACTGTAAGTCTAGGGCCCTTTGGTTTATACTATGCTTTATGTAATGTACTGTTTTTGAAGTTACTCTTATTTTTTACTTTGATTCTTTTGAATAGAATAACAGTGTAGTGTGTCCATTTCTGAATGACTGTTCAATTTCTTCCTTGAATCGAACTTTTCTATAATTTCTACCAATATCTCCAAGTTCCATCAAAGACAGAAAATTTAATATTCTGTGAGACCACTTTAAACATTGAAAGACAATTCTCATACTTCATTGTCTTTTCTTCTCCAGGCAAATTTATTCTGATAGCTATAGTTATTCCAGTCTCACTACTCTAGACTTTCTTCACTTCAATTGTTGGGAGAAACAGAGTTGAAACTGGGGAATTTTGTACCGGGGGCATGTATTACAAGTACCATCCAGGGCAAGTACAATAAAATACTCAGCCAGTTAAGTGTGGTGGGAGGAGAGCAGGGAAACAGAGGAATTTGGTAATTTTGTATTTTAACTTATTATTTTTGCTAAATAGATTTTAAACCCTGATGATTTTATTTTGTTGAGCAGTCACAAATGCCTCCAAAATCTTCTGAATTCAGCACCTTGGGGCTATGCCCTATCCAACTAATCTTAATTTTATCTCTTTACCAGAAGGATCCATTTTTTTGGGGGGAGCCTATCATTGCCATATCCTCATGATTCAAACACACTCTTTTGTGGGTAATTTCATCTTTGAGATTTCCAAATGAACTTTCCCCTTCCTTTACTGTCACTCCTAGCAAATGTGGTTGGCTTATGAGAGTTCAGAAAATATACCGATGTCAGAAAAATAATTTAAAAAGTTTCATCAACTTCGACACTTAAATTCCATTAAAGATGCTTAGTGTATTGATGATCTCAGTCTATTGCAGCAAAAGACTAAAATCTTAAACCTGATGACCCTTTTGAAAATTATTTGAATCATTAAAATAATAGCTAAGCTAATAAATGCTGTTACATAGTAAACCATGTAGAAGGACTTATACAGTTACAGTAAGGTGGAATGTGTGCATGGTGATTAATAACATTCTGCAGAGTGCTAAAAGAATTAATAATGATGAGATTATTGTTTCTAAGGGTTATCTAAATCTGTAACATTTACACAACTCACCATAATGAAAATTTTAAAAAGAATAAATATTCGAAATATTACCTTGGAAAGAAATATTTCTCATTTAGTTCAATTTAGATTCGACTTAAAGAAACACAACCCTACACTTTAGCCTCCTCACCCCTATCGTGGAAAATCTTGTATTTTTGTAAGTTCAGACCAGGATCATTTCTTCTTTCAAAAGAAATAAATCATATTGCAAATGTATTACGAAGAATGTGTTGTATAGGAGAAGTGATGTAAAAATGTCATGAAAGAAATTCATGGTTGTAAAAGAAAATGGTTGAGTCACGCTGAAGCAACACCCCTCTGAGTTACCTCTTGTCCTTCAAAGGAATTGGGCAGCCATGCTCTATGGCCCTGGCTCATCAGTGCACGTGTGAACTGGGATGGTAACCTTAGAGCATGGGCTACTTCAATAATATAGAATCCTTCTAGATTTATTTCATATTTGTCTCTTCTATGTACCCTACAATCCAGAAAAACAGGCCCCTCCACTGGCTCCTCCTCCCCAGCTGCTCAGATGTAAAGGCTATATTGATCTAGGGGTGTATGTGAAATGCATAACAATATTGCTTTGATTCAGGCAGTAGGGCCCTGTCTGTTGGTCTTTATTTCTCTACTGATATTGTTTCTGTATTTTATTCGATGTTCAGAGTGCTGACTTTTCTCCTGAACTAGTGAATGTAATTTAAAAAGATTGTTGACCCCTTAATCAAATATCTTTCCTAGTAAAGTAGATCTAAGTAGGTCAACTACTAGCCAACTGCTAGTGGGTCAACCTGAGTATGCTAAAGTGCTTGCTGTTACACTTGCCCAGGGTCATAATACTGGTAAGTGTCAGAGAGTGGATTTCAACTTAGATCTTTTTGACTCAGATTGGTACTCTAAACACAGTGGCATCTAGCTGCTCAAAGATCTATAAAATCTTATCAACCCTGGCACTCCATATCATCACAATCCTCTGCCTCTCTGATTGGAGTGTGGAGCCATGAACTTCAAGCCTCCATTTAAAAAGAGACTTCAGCTCAGACTTCTCATTTCTCACTACCACAGGACTTCTCTGACTAACTTATATGGGGTGCCTTTTCAGCTTCCATATGAGTGATGTCTTCCCCCATTAGATTATAAGCAGTTTGAGGACAGGAGTTGTCTTTCTTTTTTCCCCATATTTTGTATCCTCAGCACTTGGCAAAGTACCTGGCACATAGTAGGTGCTTAAAATATATATTTAGTATTTATTGACTACTATTATAGCAAGTTACAAAGCCTACAATGATATACCTGAAGACTTGGTTAGTGTTGGGGGTAGGGATGGCAAGGGGTTCAGGGAACATGATACATCTGAATCATAACCAATGAAGAAATGGTTTCAACAAGATCACTATCCTTAGATGGGACAGAACAATCTGCATCTCAGTTTGCATCAGTAACAGGATGCAAACCAAGTAAGCAAATACCAGAAGATATCACTAGGCATTGGGTGCCATTATCTTAGGACCACAGAAGGGGAGAAAAAGGAAGCAATGACCCAATCAGAGGACAATCCCTAGACCTCTCACCCAGGTAACTCCAAACTCTCCTCACTCTTCCAATTTCAGTGTAAGGGTCTTGTCCCTCATACTGATGGAATCCTACTACAGCTGCCCCCAGCCCTAATATTCTAACTTCATTACAGGCCCACTGTACCTACCTAGCCCCTCCCCCCAACCCCCTCAATGTCCTAATTTTATATATTCCTCACTGCTCACTAGAACAAAGGATGTGTCCTTGAACTCTTAGTACTCAAAGGTGTGTCCATATGATGGGAACCCAGCCACTGCCTCTACCTAGTTAATGCCCCAAGACACATTCCCACATATTTGAACAAGTATATTCTTGTATTCAATTATAATTACATCATCCATCTAAAGAAGGTCCCAAGACAGGACCACAATACTTAACTATCCATTTTGACCAGACAGGACCACAATAGCTAGCCAATTGGAGGGCAGCTTGATCAGAATGTTTAACTACCAAACCATAGATGGAAGCCCTCTTCCATTACATTATCCCTTAATAAACTCCTCTTGCCTTTTTAGTATTAATCATGTTCCGATATTCTATGTAGATTTTATTATGTAATTGCAACTTTATCCTATAAAAATCCATCTTACTTTCTCTGAAGTTGCTGATTCCTTTTGGAATTTAGCCTGCTTCATGAAAGGCATCCAATAAATGCCTATTCTTGGATTGGAGGTTGTCCGACTGAATTCTTTGAGAAGGTTCCACCACAACACATCATGAAACCCCAACAGTTTTTGGTATCCCAGAGTTGAAATCTCAGCAATACAACAGGGCAACTCAGCAACTGAGACATGGGTCTGAGGTTTCTGCACTTTTCTGTACTTTCACAGTATCTTATCTCTTGAACAGGTAGAAAGCAGCTTGTCACTCAGTGGATAAAGACCTGGGGCTATAGTCAGGAACACCTGGGTTCAAATCTAGTCTCAGACACTTAATAGATGGGTGACCTTGGGCAAGTCACTGAGCCCTTCTTTCCCTCAAATATAAAAGGCGAATAATAGTGGCATTTGTCTTTGTGAGAATTGAATGAGATCACATTTATTGCTAAGGCCATTAACACATATGCCTGGCACATAGTTGGGGCTATATAAATTCTTCCCTTTTCTTCCCCTTCCTTTCCTTATTAGAGACCATATCTTATTTAAATTCAGTGTCACTCTTCCAGCACCTGCACCAAGATCTAAGTATTTAATAAATGTTTGTTGAACTTAATTGAATTTGTATCCCCTTCCTCCTACCTATCACACTGAATTATAAATAAAACTCAATAAATGTTTCAATGCATTTTGAATGAATGAAAAAAATGTAACAACTTTTTACATATAATAGGGTTCTTTAGTATGAATCTTGAGTACATCAAAGTTAGGGTCAGGCAGGTTTCAGATTCTCACTAGGTTTAAAATTGACAGCTTGATCAAAGCTGGGTAAGAGGAAAGTGATTGTTCATTAGATTAAAGGAACATTCCCTTGTAATTCAAGTCAATAGCATAATCCAGTGGAAAGTGTTAGACATGAAATCAGGGGACTTCGATTTGAATGTCAGTTCTGACATGTATAACTGGATAAGTTTCTTACCTTGTAGGAGCTTCACTTCCTTATCTGTAAATGGGAATACTAATAAGACTCCCACTCTTAGATACCCAGGTTTGTTGAGGGGGAGGGAGACGTAATTTGCAAACCTTAGAAGTCTATAGAATGAGATTGATTTGATTGGTATTATTTTTATAAGTGGCCAAGTAGGTAGAGCATAAGCCCCTTCCTCCACACATACTTTCAAGCTTTGTGGCCCTAGGCTGGTCACTTAGCCTCTCTTAGCCTCAGTTTCCTCATCTGTAAACAAGGATCATAATGCTAACACCTACCTCATAGAGTTGTTGTGAAGATCCAAGGAAATACCATAGGAAAAGCATTTTTCAAATCTTAAATCGCTATTTAAATGCTAGTCAGCATCATCATCACTTTCACCACTACTACTGCCATCAGTATTGTTAGCTATTATTAGTGGTCAACGTCCCTTCATACTTTATGCATCAGCAACTTTGCAGGGTGTCTGAACCCCACATTTCTTCAGGGGAATGAAGGGGTTAACAGGTACTCCATACATTCTTTCTAAGAACAACTGTGCTCCTCTGTTTGCTTTCAATGTCTGCTTAACACTTAGCTCATCATTCATCTTCCTGACTCACTTTTTTCTCCCAGCTATTTACTTTGATACAGCAATAATGGAGTCCTTTGTGCTATTGACAAGCCCTCACCCATGCATGGCAGATCAACAGAGGATCTCTCTTCTTCAGAGTGAGCTACAATTAGCCCACTTAGAATTTTGGAATGAATGTCCTTCATGACCTTCAGCCCAGGTTGTTTCTTTAAAAGAAAAAAAGAAGATTTAACTAGATTAGACAGTAGAGACAGAAAGAGAGGAGCAAAGCTTATTTGCTTATTGCCTTTGTTGATTGAAGCAAGCTCTTTTAATTGGGAAACCAAGACCACAGGAACAGGGACAATCATCACATTTTTTATTAGCTTTTCAAAATATTCTCTAAATTAAAAGTGTTTCCAGGATCCAATTTGTTGCCAATTTGCTCTAATGATACTGAAATATTTTTTAAAAAAATTATTATTAATCTCACATGTTCACTGCCACACTGAGTTTGCTAATGGTGTTTGTGGCTAGGAATTTAGCCTTGTCTTCTATATCTGATTTCCAGTGAAGGCAATTATTAAATAATATTTTTTCAGAAGACTATCAGAATGATGTTTTGAAAGAAATGGGATATTAGAAATGGATTCTTTCCCTACCATGTATTTATTTCCTTTGTTTTTCTTTTAATTATAAAAATCAATAACATTCCTATAGGTATTACATGTTATTTGAAACTTAATCTTTAATCTAGATATGTAATGTGTGTACTGATGTAATGCTACTGACTTACCATTGATGGGATATATTCTTTGGGAGCTACGACAACATAATAAAAAAAAATTTGACTTGGATCCCAAAGAGTAGGCTTTAGATTCCTTAATTATAAAGTGACAATAAATAAAGTTAACTTTCATATAGAACTTTGCAAATATTGTTTCACATGAACCCTGTAAGGTAGACTCTGTTATCCCCATTTTATATGGATAGAAATTAAGTGATTTGCTCAGCATCTCTATATATCTAGGATATGGATTAAAAGAATTCCCTTTCTATCACTTTTCTAGTCTATGGTTATGACACAGTACAACAACAGACTCTAAGAGATAGAAGGAACCTCAGACCCTGTCTAATTTGTCCAAGTATCCCTTATGCAACATTTCTACATCCCATCAAATTTACAGTCCTATGATTCTCATTACAACCTACAATTTGTAAATTTTTGAATTCTACATTTTTCTAGTTACGTGACTGGTAAATGCCTTTCTTCTGATGATTGTGGTGATGCTACTAGCATAGTTATTTCTTATATTCAATTACATACTTTGCTTGCCCCTACTTGAAACTAAAGGTTCACATTTGAGAGTCTGAGGTGAAGTCTGGGGCTAAGGAATTAAAATTTTCTTTGGTGCAAAGCTAACTGACCCGTATAGGAATCAGGCCTATGACCCTGGTCTCATTAGTACCATATTCAGAGTACTTCTGAAAATGCCAATAGAGGACATGATAGAAACCATTTTAACACCGTGGTTTTTATTAACTATTTAAAAGAAACATTTGGCAATTAATTCTATAATTAGTGGAGGTATCATTTTTCTCCCCCCTTCAATGGTAGGCTTTAAAAGAGCAACTTGTTCAAATCATCTTAATATTTTGTGGCAAGCTATCCTCCCCTAAAATCTTTAATTGAGGCATTAAAACTTTCTGTAAAAGTTTTATGTTTTCATTTCAATTTGGTTCAGGATAAGCTCAAATAGATGAATTTCTTGGCCTTCTCTTTTAAGAGAGATGAAGAACAAGTGAGTTGATGTTTAGGATTTATTTTAAAAAACCAGAAATCTTGGGGTATATAGTTTAGGATCTGTGAATATTCAACAGAGTTTCCTATACTGGTATCTGCAACCTTGCACCGTGTGAACTGGTGTACCCTTGATACTGGTAACCATATTCTGAATTTTTATAAAAATGCTAAATTGTGTTTAGTGTAGCTTAAAGTTTTATGTATTCCACAAAATCAAATCTTTGAGACAGAAGGAACTTTTGAATTATCTAGTCCAATCTGTATTTGAAAAAGTTCCTCTCTACAACTCTGCAATATGGGGCCATTTAACCTCTACTTGAGAATTTCTACTACATCCCAAGGTAGCCCATTCCACACATTAATACCCTACTTGTTAGGAATTGTTTTTTTTTTTCCTTTCACTAAGATAGTAATAAGCCTCTAAAGCTTCTAGTCATATCCCCTACCTTTCCCCTTTGAGGTCAAGCAGAAGTCAAATACATATTCTACTACATTCTAGTTTAAGACACTTAATATTAGCTAGCATCTATGCAGTATTGTAAAGTTTTCAAAATACTTTATGTGTTAACTCATTTCATTATCATAGCAACTTGGACCATATGCATCTTACAAAGGACACATTTCTGTTCTCTTAACTAATACAAGAAAACCTTCTGACAGTTGATCACCCTCATTCTGGTTGAGCACTCACTCAATACTATGAATCCCACTCTTTCATAAGATAGATAATTCCTTTAAAGTATAATTGTAATTGCTAGAAAATATTTTTCTTTACCTCTGCCATGCGAAAACCCTTCAGATACATGAATAATATTGTCTTCTAATCATTTCTTTAAGCTAAAATGACCAAGTCCAATAACTATTCCTTTAATCATAGAACTTTAAATGATGTAACTTAGAGTTCTCTCACCATCTTGGTCTCTTTCTATGGAAATAATTTGTTTGGGATTCTCCTGAAAGTGAGTACCTAGAACCAGGGCTAAATTTAAGAACTGGCTGCCCACCTTATGCGCCATGCCCAAAATAAAATAATTACTGATGACATACTTTTAAGTTTAATCTGTTTTCTCTTCTTAATGTTTTTCTCTTTATTAATGATAATCTGCAAAATAATAAATCAAACCCTAATTTATAGAATTTTCCAATTTATAAAGTGTAACTGCTCATACTGAAAATTTAGTAATTGTTTTTTGTGAATTGATTTGAGTTGACTCTAACACATCTCTTTCCAAAAATGAATACAATGTTCCACAGGTGACCTGATGAATGAATAATATAGTGGCATCGTCTAACCAACCATGTTTCTAACTTGGATTCTTGTGTTAGACAGATATGACTGCCAAGAAAGACTAAGATCATATTAGTTTTCTTTCATCATGAGCCAGACCTTTGGCTCATAAAGAGTTTGCTGTCCATTAATACCCCGTTATGTTACATGAACTGCTATTAAAATAAACAAGCATCAACTATATATGCATATGTATACACACATAATATCTGTATACATGTATATATGTGTGATATGTATATATTATATGCAGATGTCTGTATGTGTGTCTGTATGTGTAACTCTGGGTAAGTCACTTAATAATGTTTGCCTCACTTTTCTCATCTGTAAAATGATTAGGAAAAGGATATGGCAAATTATTCCAGTATCTTTGCAAAAGAAACCTCAAATTGGGTCACAAAAAGTTCGATGTGACTGAAAAAAAATCTACTACAATT
>CM053769.1:244185754-244206030 GCA_028658325.1 Potorous gilbertii
CCCAACTTAATAGAATTGTAACTCTAGAGTTGGAAGGCGCTTGAGATGACATGCTTCTCATTGTACTTATTAGTAAACTGAGACCTAGAAAAGTTAAATGATCTGTCCAAAGTCATATAGGAAGTATATGGCAAAGCTAAGACTCAAAGCTAGTTTTGTGACAACTATCCAAAACTCTATCCACTCCACCATAGCCTATACATCCAAAAATGTAATAGGTATACTTTGTCTTTATCCAAGTAGGTTATACAATTTGAACTCAAAAATATATATTTATATTGTCTATTCTTGAGAGTTATGTTCCATTGGTCATGGAGATGTGGTGTGATGCGATGGAAAGGATATCAACTAGAATAAAAGGAACTCTGTTCAAGTTCTACTTCTGCTCCTCATCTATGTGCCGTTGGATAAACCATCTGGCCTATGCAAAATTAGGGATTCTGTTGTTTGTCCATTATGAGATGATGTCTATCAGATTTAAGTGAGGCAGAATTGCACAAAGTTCTCAGCCTTACTCTGTCTTTCAAGAGTCAACAAAGTCCAGACAAAACAAAATAGGATGACTGGAGTTGACTTGGGAATTAGGGACCTTGGCATCTTTGATGCCTGATCAAGCTCTGGGTACTTATAACACCTGCTTTACCTACTTTCTTAGCCATTGGAATAAATGGTTCTCATCTGCTCATTCCACCAAGGCAAGTCTTCATATTTTTAGGAATTACAAGAGATGACCTAAGGTCCATTCCAGCTTTAGAACCATGATCTTATGAAATCTTGAGATGTTTTCTGGTTCCTACAGTTTTGAATACCTTCTTCTTTCAGACTCCCTTCATATACTAGATATTTTGTATATACCTAGATGTTTACATGTTTCCTGCCTCACTAGAATGAAAATGCTTAAGAGCAGGGACTATTTTTAATCTTTATTTGTAGCCAGCATTTAGCACAGAGCCTGGCACATAATAAACATTTAAAAAATGATCACTGACTGATTTAAACAAAATAAAACAAAAAAACTTCCATTTTATAACTTTTTAAGTATTCATGGATCCTTTCTGTTCTTTGTGTTATTCAGAGTAAATTAACTTGTGCCCACTGCTATCCTCTTTTCAGCTTTAAAGAGACCTGAGAAATACAAACAAATTTCATAGAAAAGTCAAGATTCTAGAAAACATACCAATTGACATTTGTTTAGCAGTTGGGAGAAAAAAAAGCCAAAGGATAGCCTGGCTCTTCCACAGGAAATTACTCAGGGCAATCTGGTTCCTTATCAAGATCTCTTAGCAGTCCAAAAACTGTGAAAACCCTAAAAGAGCTTTGGGAGGTGTTCTCTGAGGGGAAGGAGCAAAGGGCAAGCAAAAAGATGAATTAAGCAGACAAATTTTGCTACTTGACTGTCCTAGTGTTAGAACAAAGGTCAGTGAGTCTCTTATAGAGAGAAACTGCCAGTGGTATCTTGGTGGGAGCTGTACAGGGATAGAACATTTAAAAAAATATAAAGGTATGCAAAAGGGGAGGGCACCCATAAAGGATGGAATTTAATAGGTCCATCTGGTACCATTGTGAGGTGTGTGCTGCCGAACAGCTACCAGCTCATTAAACTCTAGTTGGCCATGCTCCGGGGCTCCCCACTAAGATGAGTTTGGTAGCAAAAATTAATAACATGTGTTGACATTAACTCACTGACATAAAAAAGTGAGATGTTTGTGTTCCCCATACGAGGGCGATAAGCTCCTGTTTAGTAGAAAATGAAAAACATTCCTTCAGATTTTTAAATAGGTTTGACTACTGAAGCTTAGTTAGGTACAGAATACATTTCTGAAGCTGTAAATACTTTGGTAACTCATGCTTTCCAGATGCCTGCCTTTAATTATTTTAAGAGACTTGATGTTTCAGCTGTGGACACAAGAATTTCATTGGGAAGCATTTGGTATCTTGGAGAATTTGAAGAGATTTCTTATATTCTAAAGCTCTTGCTTCTGTGTTTCAATTCAATTCAACAAGGACATATTGAGAGAATATTGTATACTAGGTATGCTAGGGATGGGGGACACAGAGACAAAACAAACCAGAACAAAAAACAGTTTCAGCCTTCAAAGAGTTTATAGTCTGCTAGGTCTCTATATGTGTATGAAGGAGGGAGTATCACATACATATATAACTAACACAACTTATTAAAAAATTAAAATCATAGTAATAACAGATCATCGGCAAGTTTTAGATTGGTTGAAAGACCTTGAAAACTGTATTTCTTCCCAGTCTAGAAGAAAGACATAAGGCAAGATCGGAACTGGAGAGTAGAGTTTTTTCTTTCTACAGTGGTACTATTTTGGAGAATCTTGAGGAAGAAAAGAGAAGGAGGTGCTAGGGTCTCCCGTGGTAAAAAATGCCTCCATTAAACCAAAGTCTTCAAGTAGGACCAAAAAAGATAGAAGTTAGCGAAAAGTGTGAGGTTCAAATCTTTTTTTAAAATTCGCAACTATTCAAATTGCAATTTATTTTTTTAAAAAAATTGATGATTCTCAGCTATTCAGAAATTGCAGCTGTTGGAAGTTTGAAACAACAAAGAGAACAAACTGGTGGTCCTTATCCTAGCCTCTTGCCTTGCTTCAGATGGATGTGATAGACACCATTCTGAAATTGATCCCTTTTATTCTGTTACAGATTACATATGACCATCATAAAATCATTCCTCATAAATACATGTGCTTGTCCTTATCTTTCCCTTTCCTGGCATCTCATTGCTTGTGGCATAAGGGCATGGGGATGCTCTGGGAGCCACAAAGAGCTGGGTAACATTTCTTAGCTCAGATTTTCACTTCATTTAGTGGTATCATCATAACCCATTTATATGTTTCAAAACTATACTTCTAAGGACAAAAGTAAGATGAACTTGACTTAGGACCTTTTAAAATCTGCCTTATTAGACATGAGGCTAAAATAGTGCTATGATTATGACAATATGTCATGGGAAGTGGGGAGAAGGACTAACACTTGTAGGCATCAGTAAAGGGTTCATTTAGCTATTGGCTCAATCTGAGTCTTGAATGAAGTTAGTGATTCCAAGGCAAAGGGAGGAGGAAGAGCATTCCAGGCCTGGGGGAGGGCCAGGCACAAAGGTACCAAAGCAGATGGAATATTGTGCAGATTGCACAAAAAATTGGCCAAGTAGGCTGGAATGAAAATGACATAAAAGAGTAGTGTGAAATAAGGCTGGTAAGATATTGAACCAAGGGATTCAGGCAGTTGACATTCCCATGGCATTTTCTTGTTTAAAGTGCGGCATGACTTGAAATACAGCAGTACCGAGAAACTAGGTATCATCAGTGAAGAAAGTGCGACCCTTGGAATCTGGTAAGCCTGAGTTCAAATTCTGCTTCTGATATTGACCAGTACAAAGAAATCATTTAACTTTTCTGAGCCTCAGTTTCCCTATTGGCCAAATAACTATATAAATGCTCTGTCATGCCTCTTTCTCAAGAATTCTTGTTTGGTTCAGATGAGATCACATATGAAAAGTGCTTTGCAGACTAAAGTCATGCTGTTATTACTATAAAATAATAATGAAAGAAGTGAAGATGAACCAACAGTTGAATCCTAAATGACTCACAATTACCACTAAATTTGGTGTAGTACTGTTTTTCTGTGCTACAGCACTTAGAAAGTGAATGTTATAGCTTGTTTATCTTCAGACAATGATATGTGATCCCAATGAAGAACAGGCCTGAGGAGAGGATAAGTAACTTTTTATGAATATCAATTTTTGGCAAATGATAGAAAGAAAATTGAAAGAATAATGTAGGTTCTTTTCATGGTCAGTCAACCAAACTTATAAACAACTGAGCTGGTGGGTGGTGTTCAAGATAAATACCATGAATTCAGCATTGGGGTACTCCCCATCAATTTCCTGTTTCAGGAGTCAGTAGCCCTCTTAAAAGAAAGAGCATCAAAACTGGAAGGGACTTCAGCAATCATCCTAAAGTACCAGTTTCTTCCCATCTTCCTTCTTAAAACTTTTTAACAGAGAAGGAAACTGATACCAAAAGAAGTTAAATGATTTGCCCAAAGTAAAATTGATAATAAATTGCAAGGCTACTTCTTATGCTCAAGGGATTATGACCCAATAGAGTTGCAACCCACAGTTTAAGAAGCACTGAAGGACTTGCAAATAGAAAAAAAAGTTTAAGAATCCTTGAACTAGAATACCATGAAGCAAAAATTGAAAATTGAGGGGATGCCCATCAGTTGGGAAATAACTGAGCAAAGTCTGGTATATGAATGCAATAGACTACTGTGCTATGTGAAATGATGAATAAGATAGTTTCAGAACAAACCTGGGAAGACTTATGTGAACTGATGCAAAGTGAAGTAAGAAGAACTAGGATAATGTTATACATAGTAACAGCATAATTGATTGACTGAATCCTCTCTGTTTTCACTTCATTTTTATTTTGGGAACATGGTTAATATGTTTGAGAAATAAGGAATAATGGAAATAGATGTTGCATTATTTCATGTATATATGTATACATACACACACACACACACACACACATATATATATATATATATATATATATATATACACATGCATAATTGATATCATATCACATTGCCTTCTGAATGAGAGAGGAAGGGTAAAAGGGAGGGAGATAATTCTGAACTTAAAATTTAAAAAATGAATCTTACAAGTTAACAATTAATTTTTTTAAAAAAAGAATATAGCATCCTGTCCTTTCCTCATATACATCTATGTAGTGTCATCCTTACAGATGGGCAGAGTTGGTATATTTTCCTACTGGATATGGTTTTAGGGTTGATGAGGGAAGACCCTTTGACCCATCTGTCCACTAGCACCTGAAACTCCTTTGTTAAGAACTAAAACGTTTCATTTCAACATTGCTGATGGCACTTCATACCCCAATACTCCTCCTATGGGAGTAATTTTCATTCATTTAAAGTAGTAAATGACCACCAGATCCATTTCTAAGAGTAGAGATTTTGCTAAGGGTTAGGAGGATAGGTAATGAATGTGACCCAACAGTAGTTGTTGAGAAAGGACACACCGGTAATAGAAAAGAGCATAAAAGGAAAAGGTTGAATTTATGAAAGACAAACTCTAGGTTCTTCCCAATGTTCTCTGGGCTTTCTACTGGATCAATTACGAACTTTTACCAGCTTACATCTAATCTACTCAAGGCACTCGAGCTGAGTTAACCTTCCTTCACTACTGAGATGCTATGGTGGAATCAATTGGACTCTTCAGGAGAACCTAATATTTTAAAATTTTTATGCTTTCTACTCTGAACAAAGTACCCTTTCTATAATATAAATGACAAAAGGTCTTTCAATCTTTGCTTAAAGATCTCCAATAAAGAGGAACCCAATAAGTCCTGAGGCAGCCATACCACTTGGGGATTACTCTAATTATTTAGAAATTTTTCCTTATATAAAATCTAAATGAGCCTGTATAAGAGAGTTCCAACTCAGTGAGCTGGAACATTATGTGTTGCTTATTGAAGATACAGTCAGTGAGCTCCAAGCTGTAAGTGTACTCTGTTAGACAGCCTTAATTTAATTTTGAGAAATAATTTCATCTTGCTTCTATCACTTGGTAGTTGTGTGAAATTAGGCAAATCACTCCCCCTCTTTGGGCCTCCATTTCCTTATCTTTCAAATGAAGGAGCTGAGTTAGATGAGCCATAAAGCCTTTTCCATTGCATCTATGTAGCTATTTAGGGTAGGGACCAGCACTATGTAATCTTGGGTACCACACATTCAGGGCAATGCTTGTAAACAGTAAGCATTTTTCAAATATTTATTGAATAAAATTGGTTCTACCTTAAGTCTTTCAGTATGCTAACTAGTTCCCGTCATTCATTGTATCCTTTTGCTAAATTGAAATGTTTTCTATTATGTGAAATATGTCTCATAATTTCCCATTTCTATAACTTTGTTCAAGCTATTCCAGTTAGGTGGCATAGTTCTATGTGCTGGGCTTGGGGTCAAGAAGACCTAAGTTCAAATCTGGGCTTAGACATTTATTAGTCATGTGACCCTGCGTAAGTTGCTTAACCTTTGATCAGTTTCCTCAACTATTAAATGGACATAATAATAATACTTTCCTTCAAGAATTGTTATAAGGATCAGATGAGATGTTATTTAGGACAATGAGTAGCACAGAATAAACACTTAATAAATGCTTATTTCCTTTTCATCTTCCACCTCAACCTAAATTTTCACCTTGTCCTTTCTTTTCTTCACATGTTGAAATTATCTTCATTTTTAAAGATGTACTACAAATGTCATTTTTTTCCATGAAACTTTCCTTGTTTTCCCTAAGTACAATAGACCCATCCTTTACTTCAACTACCATAGGACCTGAGAACACTTACTATACTCAATTTTTATTTTTTTAGATAACTTGTTTTTAAATCACTTGCTTTCCCATATGTCTTATCATAAGGCTTGCTTTCACAAGCCTTCAACTCAGTTATTCAAATGTTGTGATCTCATTAATATGGATGTTCTGTTCAATCATACAGATTATAACTCTTATATGACTTCCTATCTTGTGGAACTCTTCTATCTGTCCTCTCCCCTTCTGCTCACAAGTTTTGTGTAAATTGTCCAGCTGTTGTACTGAGGTCCTTACTCTCTCCTGTCAACATAAGGCGAGGAGTAGAGATCTTAGGCTTAACAGTAGTTACTCCTCATTCTCATTGAATAACTAGTCTCCTTTTTATTTTCCTCTCTATTACCTCAATGCTACTCTTTATTTTTTTTTCAAGTTCTGAATTGGTTAGGGGTTGTAGCCTACTCCTACCCATAATTGCCCCTGCATGATATTCATTTTTACGTTTTCAGACTCTATAGTATCCTGTGACACAAAATCATGCAATACAATAAAACCAGTGGAATATCAGTAATAAAACGATGGGCTTTTGTTTGTAGAAGTTGGAGTGGTTAGAGGGTTTTGTCAATTTTTTACCATCTCTCTCAGGTACATGCATATTATAAAAGAACCCATATCTACATGCATGCAAGAATGTATGGATGTATGCATGGATATATAGTGGATAAAGAATATGTATTGACCAGTTTATGATATATAGTTAGATGAACAAACTTTAAACCTCCTTTTTTTCATGTAACTTCAAGCCATTTATATTAAGCTCTGGAACACTGCAAGTAGGTATCTGGAAGATAAGTACAGGAGAGGTTGGACTTGTATTCTGCATGGGAGTGTATGAAGGCTGCCTATTGTCCATACTATGACATGCAGTTGGATGCACAAACTATACAAGTGAAAAAAGGAACCTCTGGAAGGCTTCAAAATGTTTGACATTCAAGGCTCTTAATAACATCCCCCCACCCATGTTCACATATACCTTTACAATATTCTTTCACCTTATTCTCTGCCACATACTCTTTGATCCATTTCTTTTTTTCTCTCTCTTTTCTTTTAAATTTAATTTATTTCATTCTGAACTTAAGAAATAAGGCAATTATTTCCATAAATAAAGAATAGATAAAAATGGTTCTTGCATATGAAACTGCAAATATATTATGTCCAACTTGGTATTCATTTAAAATATGTAACAAATTTACCATGTAACCTCCTTTTCTACTATTTTCTTCTTCCCTCCCCAACCCTAGAGATAGTTACCATTAGATGCAAATGTGTGTGTCTTTGGGCATATTTAAAATCATTCTAGACATAATTCTATGTATTAGTTCTTTCTCTGGATGCAGATAGCATCTTCTTTTATAGGACCTTTGTAGTTAATTTGGGTATTTATAACATTTAAAATGACAGTTGCTCAGAGTTGTTCTTTGATCTATTTTCATGCTTTCCTTGCTGTTGTATAAACAACACACGCCATCTCTTGGCTCTGAGTATTTTCTCTGGTTTTCCCCATGCCTGGAATGCTCTCCCTCCTCATCTCTTCCTATGTATGTATGTATGTATTTATAACCTTGTTTGTACATATTTGTTTGCTTGTTGTCTCCTACATTAGACTATGAATCCCTTGAGGCATGGACTGCCTTTTGTCTAATTTTGTTCCTCTAGTACTTAGCACAGTGTCTTGGGTAAATAGCAACCACTTAATAAATACATATTGATTGCCTGACTGGCATAGGATTTTTTAACGTATCTCTTCCATCCCTGTGACAAACAGCTTTGGCTAACATCTTTCTGTTTCTGATTTTTATGATCAGAAGATCATAGAGTAGACATCTCTGTTTTAGCTTTCACAAAAACCTAAATAATTTTAATATGTGTCATCAGAGCCATCTTATACATGTAGCAAGGGATTGTCATTGTATATATCTCAAAGGGAGGCAGAATAGACATCTATAGGCTTTTCTCCCACTACCTTTCCCCAATGGAGACTTTAATTCCTGACACAAGAGGAAGCAGAGGAGGTTGGGAGGGAGGGTAAGAGAGAGAGACAGAGAGACAGAGAGACAGAGAGACAGAGACAGAGACACACAGAGAGAGAGAGAGAGAGAGAGAGAGAGAGAGAAGAGAAGAAGGAGGAAGAGCAGGAGGAGGAGGAAGAAGGGAGGGAGAGGGAGAGAGTCTCTCCTAGATTTCACTTGAGGGGAGGTTATCTGACTTTCTAGTGTAGCAGGTTGGGGATAGAGACATAGTGGAGACAGGTACCCCCTCTCATAGTCTTAGTTCCTCCATCTGTAAGCTGGGGACAATGCCAATACCTACCTTTCGGGATTGTTTTGAGGACCAAATGAGATAAAATGTATAAAATACTTAGCATAGTACTTGGCACATATAGATACTTAAGTGCTTCCCACTTTGCTAATTAGATTTGTGATGTTACTTCCCCTCTATGAGCCTCAATATCCTCATCTATAAAATTTTGGTATTGGAAATCTTTTTCTTTTTACTTTTCCTCTTCAGTTTGGGAGGACCCACCAGTGCTTGCAGTTTGCTAGCAAAAGCTTTTAGAAGTGAGGGTCACCTCCATGCAATGATGAGACATCAGAGGAAGACTTTAGAGGAGGCAGGACAAACACTCAATACTTATTGACTCCCTTACTGACTTCTTCATTCATCTCTAAATGATGGAAACATATTTATTGATAAGCTGTACATTTTAGAGCAACCAGACAAAAGAGCAACGAGCTCATTTGTTTTTATTTCTCAATAATAAAATGCCAAAGTGAAATCCAATGCTGTGCTGCATCTTAAAAAGTGTGATGTCATGCAGAATTTTCAAGTAACCATTCCCAGGCAATATTTCTTGAATTCAATGACAGTTAAAGAAAGACATGACAAGATTCTCTTATGTTATAGCCACTGTTACTTTTGCCTTCTACATATATGAATCTCTTTTACTATAGAGGTATGTATTTTTCACTCAGCTCCTTCGTCCTACTTATATGATGCTACATCATTTTCTTTTTTTCTGATATATATTACTTGATAAAAACTACATTTTATGTGATTTAATGGAATATGTAAAAGCCACAAAAGAATTACTACCACTTTTATTAACTTCTCTGATATCCTTTTCTGGCTAAGGTGCCAAATATTCGTTGGACTCTCATGTGTCCTATTTGCTAAAACTGTAAATATTCAATATCGAGAGAAGAGGATATTATTAAAATGGTGAACCCATCTGAGCTTCAACACATAAACGTGAGTAACTCTATGTTTGTGTGATGAAAAAGGGGCCTAGATTTAAAATTGAAGAACCGGGGTTCTGTTTCTGATTTTGTTTCTTCCAAACTATACAACTTTGGAGAAATCATGTAATTTCTCTGAACCTCAGTTTGTTTGTTTTTTTATCTGCAAAATGAGGATAACTTTGAAAATATTTCTGGGGATCAAATGGAAAAAAGTGGTTTCTATGTGATAAGGTGGTGGAGGAAAAATTGCAATCTGTCAAATGAATGTTAGGTGGTAAGATTACCCAATACAGAGAGAGGTATTTTCAGGGCAAGGAAGAAAAAAAAACATGAAGGAAATGATGTGCTTGACAAGTTTGGTACACAGGAAAGCTATTTAATAATACCAGGGAATTTGTGCTAGGAAATATTGGGAAATAGCAACAGGAGTTCCCTAAAATAATCATTTCACAGGTCTGTAGAAAACTTCTCTTATTTGAAAGAATAACAGTTTAGTTATTGCCATATATGTCTAGAGTAACCAAAATTTCCTGAAACAAAAATTAAGGCCTCTGGTCTTACAAAAATGATTTATTTGTTGAAGCCTTATTAAAAGTATATTTTCATTTTAGATTTAAATCCCTGTTCGACTATTTCATTACTATGTGAATTTGACTAAATAACTTTACTCCTTTGAAACTTATTTTCGTCATCTATAAAATGAGAAGGTTGGACTAGATAATCCTTAAGATAAATTCTATCCAATTCTCAGGCTTATGATCCTGTGAAATCTTGTTTGGTCCAGAAAATCCAGGCTCTCCCCACACTCTTTGCACTTTCATACTGGCCTAGTCTTCTTTGAGGTCAGCTTAAACTTATTACAATCAATTAGAATTTTTTTCTTCTATAATCCTTTGGTGGGTATCCCTGAGAACTCATCATTATATTAAGGTTTTAAATACACCATTTGATACTGTTCCTGTGCACATGTATTCTCAGCTGATATGGCTCAGAGTGTCTGGTCCCTTCTTGATAGGACAGCCTTCCATGGCTCAGTAGATACCTGTGGTTTGTCCCTGTATTTTCCCCCCTCTCTGAATAGCATAAAATTATGTGAAAAATCCCAGAAAAGACTCAGGACAACTCTAAGGCACAGTGGTCAAAGTCTGTCATGCACTTGAAGAATTTAAAAAATATTTTATTGATATATTTGGTTTTTTCTTTTTATAACATCTTAATTTCTAAATAGGGCCACTAGGTGGTGTAGCGGATAAAGTGTTGGATGTTCTGTTCCTGAGTTCTAACTGTTCAATCTTGGACAAGTCACTTAATGCTATTTGCCTTAGTTTCCTCATCTGTAAAATGAGCTCGAGAAGGAAATGATCAAGCATTCTGATATCTTTGCAAGAAAACTCTAAATGGGGTCATGAGGTTTTGAACTTGACTGAAAATGAACAAAAACAATAATTTATAAATAGTTTTATATCATCTTAAGTACTATGTCCCTTCTCCTCCTCCCAGTAAACCATTGCCTATAAAATTTTGTTTTAAAGCAGTTCATCAAAAATGGAAAAAAGTATGGGCATAGACTTATCTTACACTGTATACCAAAATAAAGTCCAAATAAGTATAAGGTTTAGATATAAAGGCTGATATCATAAGTAAATTGAGAGAGCAAGAAATAGTTTAACTGTCAGATTTATGGAAAATGGAAGAATTTACAACTAAAGAAGAGATAGAGAACATTATGAAATACAAAGTGGATAATGTTGATTACAAAAAAATAAAAAGTTTTTGTCCAAACAAAGTCAATGCAACCAAGATTAGGAGGAAAGCAGAAAACTGGGAAAGAATTTTTACAATCAGTGTCTCTGATAAAGGTCTCATTTCTAAAATATATAGACAATAAGAATACAAGTCACCCTGCAATTGATAACTGGTCAAAAGATATGAATGGGAAATTTTCAGAGGGAGATTAAAACTATCTATGGTCATATTAAAAAATACTCTAAATACTATTGATTAGAAAAATGCAAATCAAACAAATCTGAGGCACCACACCACACCTATCGCATTGACTAACATGACAAAACAGAAAAATTACAAATTCTGGAGATGTGGGGAAATTGGAATACTAATGCATTGTTTTTTTTTAAATTTAATTTAATGTTTTACAATCACTACCATAAAATGTAGATTTTGACCCCCCTACACCTACCCACCCCTCCCTCCCCAAGATGGCATACAATTCTATATAGGATCTACATATACTTTCCTATTGAATATGTTTTCACTATAGTCATGTTATGTAGACGAACTGAAATAAGTGGAAGAAATCATATAACAAATCAAAACATAATACACTAAACATTCCCCCCCACACACACACACACACAAACATGATCTGATACATTCTGCGAATGACTTCTCTATTTCTTTCTCTGCATGTGGAAGGCATTTGCCTTAGAAAACCATCATTGGAATTTTTTTTTTCAGTAAGTTCTTGTGTTATTACGAAGTTCCAAATCTACCAGAAAAAGCTCTCGCACACTGTGGTCGTTGCTGTGCACAAAGTTCTCCTGGTTCTGCTCCTTTGGCAACCACAAAGAGTGCTGCTATAAATATTTTTGTACATGTGGGACCCTTTCCCATTTTTATAATCTCTTGGGGATACAGTCCTAGAAGCGATATTGCTGGGTCAAAGGGTATGCACATTTTTGTAGCCCTTTGGGCATAGTTCCAAACTGTTCTCCAGAATGGTTGGATCAGCTCAGAGCTCCACCAACAATGAATTAGTGTTCCAACTCTCCCACATCCTCTCCAGCAGTTATCATTTTCCTGTTCTGTCATGTTTGCCAATCCTATAGGTGTGATGTAGTACCTCAGAGTTGTTTTGATTTGCATCTCTCTAATCAGTAGTGATTTAGAGCACTTTTTCATATGATTATAGATACCTTTAATTTCTTCCCCTGAAAATTGCCAGTTCATATCCTTTGACTATTTCTCAATTGGGGAATGACTTTTATGGTTATACATTTGAGTCAGTTCTCTATATATTCTATAAATGAGGCCTTTATCCCTGAGTTTGGCTGTAAAATTTTTTCCCCAGTTTTACTACATCCCTCTGAATTTTGGTTGCATTGAGTTTGGTTGTGCAAAAAACTTTTCAGTTTAATGCAATCAAAATTATCCATCTTGCATTTCATAATGTTTTCTATTGCTTCTTTGATAAAAAAAAATTCTTCCCTTCTCTATAAATCTGATAAATACACTATTCCTTGCTCCTCCAGTTTATTCATAGTATCAATCTTTATACCTAAATCATGTACCCATTTGGACTTTATTCTTCTGTATGGTCTCAGGCATGGGTCTATGCCTAATTTCCGCTACACTGTTAACTAGTTTTCCCAGCAATTTTTGTCAAACAGTGAGTTCTTATCCCAGAAGCTGGGGTCTTTGGGTTTATCAAACAGGAGGTTGCTATATTCCTTGCCTACTGTGTCTTGAGTGCCAAGTCTATTCCATTTGTCTACCCCTCTGTTTCTTAGCTATAAATATTTTTGTACATGGGGATACTTTCCCATTTTTATGATCTCTTGGGGATATGCTAATGCATTGTTGATGGAGTTGTTAAATGACTCCAACCATTCTGGAGAACAATTTGGAACTATGCCCAAAGGGCTATAAAAATGTGCATACCCTTTGACCCTCCAATACCACTTCCAGGGCTGCATCCCAAAGAGAATACACAAATGGGAAAAGGGCCACATATGTAAAAATATTTATAGCAACTGTTTCTGTGTTGATCAAGAACTGGAAGTTGAAGGGATGCCCATCAATTGAGGAATGGCTGAAAAAGTTATTCTATATGAATATAATGGAATATTATTGTGCTATTAGAAAGGATGAGTAGGCAGGTTTCAGAAAAAAAGCCCAACAAAGCAACTTATATGAACTGACACTGAGTGAGGGAAGCAGAACCAGGAGAACATTGCACACAGTTACAGTCACATTATGTGACTGATAGGCTTGGCTCTTCTCAGCAACTCAAGTTTTTAAGACAACTCCAAAAGGCTCATGATGGAAAAATGCTATCCATATCCAGAGAAAGAACTACAGAGTCTGAATGCAGATGGATGCATACTGTTTGCTCTCTCTCTCTCTTTTTTGTTTTGTTTCTTCTTTCTTGTGATTCACTCCTTTAGTTATAATTCTTCTTTGCAACATGACTAATGTGAAAATATGTTTAATGTGAAAGTATATGTAGAGCCTATATTAGATTGCATGATGTCTTGGGGAAGGGGGAGAAGATGGAGGGAGAGAAAACTTGGAACTCAAAAGCTTGTGGAATGGAATGTTGCATACTAAAAATAAATATATTTTGATAAAGCAATTCAGCAACACTGACAATCCACTGTGCCTGACAATGTATGCGTATGTCACACTCATCATTCACTTCTTCAAAGAAAGAAAGGTCATTTTGTCAGCTCTTCTTTAAGTAAAGTCATTAAAATTATATAATTTCTCATTTAGTTTTCTTTTGTTCATAGCTTTTATACTGTTGAATTAAATGTATATGTTCTTTTCTTTGTTCTGTTTATTTAACTGCATCAGTTTGTATGTCTTCACATACTTCTCTGAATTTCTTGAATTTCTTATCCTTTCTAAGTGTAGTCATCTTCTATTGTATTCATGTACCACTTTAAAAAATATTTAGGCATTCCATCTTTAATGGGAATCTAGTTTGGTTGTAGAGCTTTACAATCACAAAAATCTGCTATTAATTTGGGGGGTATATGTGGGAGGTTACTCTTTTTCTCTTTGGGGATATACGTTTGACAATGGGACCTCTTGGATAAAGGAGATGGATGCTTTACTCTTTTTCAAAGTATCATATCAAATCATTTTCTAGAATGATTGGTCCATTTCAGAGCTCCAACAACAATGTATTCATTTGTCTGTCTTCTTGTAGCCCCTGCAATATCAACTATTCCTATCTTTTATCTTTTTTTTGTCAATTTGCAGGGTATGGAGTGAAACCTCAGATTTATTTTGATTTACTTTTCTATTACCACTGATTCAGAGCAGTCTTTCATGTGGTTGTGAATAGTTTGAAAACCTTCTTTTGAGAGCTCTTCGTTCGTAATCTCAGACCAATTATCCATTTGCATAATGACTCTAGGTCTTATAGATCTGTATTAATTCCTTTCATGTCTTGGATATCAGATTGTTAGAAAAGATACTTAAAGCAAAATTTTCCCTTCCTTGAGAGCTTTCTGTCTCTTCCTAGCTATAACAGCGTTGTGCTTTTGCTTTTCAGTTTCATGTAATTGAAATGACCTATTTTGTTTTTTATCACCTCTATCCTTTGGTTGAGAACTTTTCAGCTCCTTTTAACTGTGAAAGGTACCTGATCCAGCTTCTCCTGCTTGTTTTATGGTGTGACTTTTAATATTCAGGTCCTATATACATTTTGAGCTAATTTTGATGGACAGTACAAATGTTGGCCTAACCTAATTTCTGATGAACTGCTTGCCAATTTTCCTAGTATTTCTTATCAAAAGGAGACTTCTTCCTCAAATAATGTATCTTCTTAGATTTATCAGCCACCGAACTATTTCATACAATTCTTTCTGAAGCGTTCTCATAGAGGTTTTCCTATTAATTTTTAGACTGATGCCAATTTAAAAAAAAACAATTTTTACTTTGTAATGCAATTTATTTTTTGGAAATACTATTACTCCTGATCTGATAGGAATTTTAAAAATGGTATGTGAAATGTTTTATGGGTTTTATCTTTGGGCTTCAATCTTGCAGCATTTGTCCTTAGAATATTTATTCTCGTTGACTAAACCTTTAGACATAAAGATAGCATTGGGGGAAGTTGCACATACCTGCCTAATACAGGCATGGGAAGCCTATGACAGGATAAAAATTGGATCTGGTCTCTGTAAATGGCTTGCAGCTTCAAACAGAGTGGGCTGCACTTTAGGAGGAGATGTGGAAAAGGAAGTTATCTTGGGGACACAGTACTAGTTGGGTATGCCCATGTAGTCCTAAGAACAAGACTGTTGAAGTATCAAATACTCTATCAGGGAACATAGGCAAGCAACCAGTTTTTATGGTGAGCAGCTAGGAGTTGTTGCATTTTACATGAGAGAAGCCAAGATTAACTGGAACATAATGATATCATTTCCATATTATCCAATGACTTTGACATCAGAGATGTTTGAAAAAGATACCTCATCAAATCCTTTGTGTATGTTGCATACCCTGTCCTGGGAGAATGAACATGCCAGATGAAAAAGACAGTGAGCAAAGTTCAAAATTCTATTTGATCAAGAGGCAGGAAGGCTCCACATCCTTTTAATAAACTCAATGACTTTAGAAAGGCATGGAAAGACTTACATAAAATAATAAAGCAAAAATGAGCAGAATGAAGAAAACGTTGTATACAGCAACAACAATATTGTTTTAAGAAAGACATTGAGTGATTAATTTATTTAGTCTTCTAAATACCCAAATTAACTTGAAAGGACATATGAGGAAAGAAACTATTTGCATCCAGAGAAAGAAATACTAATTAAAAGTACATATAGAATGATTTTACACACACACACACACACACACACACACACACATACATACACACACACATGCACACAAACTCCACACATGTACACATCTAAGCACTTGTTTGTGTCTAATAGTTATCTAATGGCAGTTTAATGGTAAGAAAGAAAAAAGATATGTGATAACTTTGTCGCATATTTGAAAGAAACTGCAAGTTATGTATAGGAGATTTGAAGTTTCATGTGTAATCATCTTTTATTTTAAATTATACTACATTATGGAAATGCTTGTTTTATTCCATACATTAAAAATGAAATAAAAATAAAGGAGGAAGATGTACAATTTCTTTAGAGCTAGCTACACTTTGGAACTTTTACTTTTGTTTTCCATGTAGTAAGTACTTAAATAGCTTATTTGCAGATTAATAGCTAGTAGCTATCTTTATTTTGCAATTACAATGTAGAAGTACATGCTAGGTGCTGTACTATTATTATATCACGTGATCCTCACAAAAACCCTGGGAGGCAGGTGATGTTATTATGCCCATTTTACAGTTAAGAAAATTGAGGCAAACAGTAGTTAAGTGACTTGCCTAGGATCAAGCAACTAGGAAGTGTCTGAGGCCACATTTGAACTCAGATCTTCCTGACTCTAGGCTTGGCATTGCTTAGCTGAGTTATTTGAAAATCCTGGAAGAAAAGAAAAAGCCTGGGAAAAAGTAAGGAGGTTGTGAATTTTTCTTGGAACATCAGTTCACCTAGATTTTAAAGAAGAGACTAAAGTACTAGGAGGGAAAGACTGAGGAACTACTGTCCTACTAGGTACTTCCTTTGGACACTGGAAGTGAGCTTCCATAAAAAGCATAGACCATCACCTGGTGGCTTGTGCAGATGCATAAACCAGAGTAGTTGTTCTAAGCTACAACCTCTAGTTTTCTTAGATGAAACGGTCTCCATGGTATCCAAACTTCAGATGCAGTTGCGGTGGAGATAAGGAAGAGAGAAAGTGTTTTGAACAGAGCGAGTGAAGTTTCTCAGCAAGAAGGAATAATTCATAAGTCCCCTTGGCTCTCACTATTAAGCCCCATGGGGGAACTTTGTTTGAATGATTGGAAAAACTGACAATTATAAAATCTGTGCAAGATTTTAAGTTCACATTTAAATCTGTTTGGAATTCTCTCAAGCCCAATTCACAAAAAAGAACAATTAGAAAAAGATGAAATGCTGTTATCCCAGAGAACAAGAATATGAGCATCTTTTAATGATGGTAAGAACTATAATCAAAGAACTGATACCTAAATATGTGTGATTTTGGCACCAAGGCAGGAGAAAGGAGATGTTGAGCTTTGTGAAACTGTAAAGGAGAAATAGGTTTGTTGGATGATAGAATGATGAGACTTCCATGGGTAGAGAGGGACAGAGAGAGAGAGACAAAGACAGAGGGAGGTACAGAGAGGTAAATACAGAAAGAAACAGAGACAGAGATACAGAAAGAGAGAAAGATAGTAATGGAGAGAGAGAATGAGACAGTGAATAATATTTCCCTTACTTTCATCCAGGGCACATCTTTACTCTCAACCACTCTGACTTCTCTAAAACTTCAATTATCCAGATTAGCCCAACAGCCCTCATAACCCTTTGATTAATCATACATTCAGTGCGCTACCATGTTTTCCAGTTATCTCATTATCACAATTACCTGTATAGTGCTGGAATACATAATCCCCTAACCCAATAACCTCCAGGTGTCATCTAATGTTGTAATCAATCTGTAACAATCCCCTGAAATTGGGCCCTCATCAAGAGTCACAGCAAAAATGCTTATGCCATCTATTGGTTTGGCTCCTGTCCAGCTTACAGGGTGGCTATGGATCACATTATCTCTTTTCTTTATGGCAGCTTCATCAGGTTGACAAAAGTGGACAAGATTTTTGGAGGCAATCAAGCACTGTAATTTGGTTTAAAATGCTGAACAGGTGCAACTGGGACACATTGAAGGTGGTTATTAGGCAAAAGTTCTTCAGAGGAAGGCGGGCCCAACATCTGTGCCTATTATTAGAAGTACAAAAGAGCAGACCTCCTATGTAAATGACAGTAGGATCCAAATGGATGAGGCTGCTAGGCTGAATGCAGCTTTCTGATTTAGGACTTTCCCTGTTTATTTCAATTAACATTTGAAGAAGTGTGTGTGTGTGTGTGTGTGTGTGTGTGTGTGTGTGTGTGTGTGTGTGTAAAAGCAACTGGAACAATCTTGCTTTTGTCTTTCCCTCTCTCCCACCCCAGGAAGGAGGAGATTGATTAATTTAAGAAGGGCAGTAACTCAAGTAATTTACCTAGTCAAATAATCACTCTATCAGAAGGACATGTTAATGAGTCATAAGGATTTAAAGGTTGCTTTGAATGAGTGCACAGTTCACTTTTGGTCTTTTCATTTTTAGGTACAAGAGGAATCCTTCCTCCTCTTTGCCTTTTTTGAAGTTTCCATTTTTTGTACTATGAATTTTCTCTAAAGACCCTTAATTTTAGCAATCCAACTAAAGCTTAGTATAACCATAAGGAGAAAAATTTTGGCAGAATATAACAATTTGTAATAAGAAACAATGAGTGAAAATTATAAGGAGCCAAAGCTCAGCTCCATTTAAAAAAGAAGCTTCAAAAATTGAGAGCTGATTTAAAAAAAAAAAAAAAGAAATAATTACTTCTTCAGGAGTGAGGCCTCTGTCATTGGTAGTGTTCAAGTAAAGACTGGCTGATCTCTTGGGATATTTCAGCCTTCAGTCAGAAGAATGGACTAGATGACATTCTTTCAAATGCTGATTCTGTGAGTCTATATTTAAACTAGTGTTTTCAAAATACAGAAACAGGAACTACACCTCCAGGAAAGATTTTCTCTGATGCTTAAGGGAGAGAACTTAGTTCTTCAAATGTAGGGAGTGTAATTTCATAGCAAGTAGTTATTCTTTGTACTTATATTCCTAATGTCTAGCACTTCATCCGGTGATATCGTTGGCTCGGTGAGCATTGTGGTAAACTCACTGGGAAGTTGTCAGAGAAATATAAAGCAAAGTAAGAGTTCAGAGCTCTCATAATCAATCTAACCAATAATCATTTGATGCCTCCTAGGTATATCCTGTATCCTGGCCTAAGGATACAATGAAAACAATACAATTCCCGCCCTCAAGGAGAATGTAATCTATTTGCAGGTGGGATAAAATGTTAAGATATCTACAAGGGAATTGTGAAAAGAGCAAAGTCTATGCACACCCTACACACACACACACACACACACACACACACACACACACACACACCTCTCTATGATTTGAGCAGAGATATGGAAATGAGGATGGGAGTTTGGAGGGACTGTGTGAATGCACTAAGGAGACTGAAGGACAAGACTGGATCACTTATGGTAGTCTGGTTTGGCTAGAATGTTCAGTATACTATGTAGGGATGAGAACTAGAAATAGACCTATGTTTTTCTCTGTTTAGGGAGTACCCAAGGATAATACCAGTTCAGCTTGGTACCTTCTCTGTAATTTTCAGTCTTAAAAGAGTTGCTTAAAGCATTGAGGTGACTTTTCTAGGGTCATTTGACTAGTATGTGTCAGAGGTGGGATTTGAAACAAGGTCTCTCTGTCTTCAAGGCTAGCTGTTGCTCTCACATGAAGACAAGTACAGCAAAATAAGCTTTGATTTGACCTAGATTTGCTAAGTTAAAGAGTTTCTAACCGATCTTATTGGAGAGTCAGTCTCATATAATGAAATGTGCAATGTGTTTGGAGCCAAAAGATCCAAATCTGCATCTCCTTCCCTTCCCTTTCCTTCCTTTCCCTTCTCTTCCCTTTCCTTTTTTAATCAGCTGAGGACTTTCCTTAACTGTATAACTGCAAGTGACTCAAGGAATAAACACCTATTTTAAAAAATTCCAGTAAGTTCTTGTGTTATTACAAAATTCCAAGTCTACCAGAAAAAACTCTCCCACACTGTGGTCATTGCTGTGCACAAAGTTTTCCTGGTTCTGCTCCTTTCACTCAGCATCAGATCAAATAAGTCCTTCCAGGCCTC
>CM053769.1:244206530-244226568 GCA_028658325.1 Potorous gilbertii
ATAAAAGCTTAATTTTAAGGAAGTGATTGTAGAACATTTATAAATAAATAAAATAAAAAATTACAAAAAAAATAAAAAAAAATTCCAGGGAGGAAGAGGGCAAAGTTTTAAGACTTATGGAAGTGATGGTTGAAAACTAAAAACAAATCATTTAAAAAAATTCTGACTATATAATCCATTTCCATTTCATATTGGTAACCATAATGGCTTCTTTAATGCATGGTAATTGCTCATATGTGGATATATCTTTCAGTTCCATGGACATACTCATAAGAGTACATATACTGTGATGTGCATTGCCATTGGACCTCTTTTCCATCCCTATTCTTCCTTTTGTCTTCCCAATTAAAATCCCCTGGGCATATACACAAAATTTCCTTCCAAGTAGCCTGTATTTTAGTCATTAAAACTGCTAAGAACTTACTTAAAGGTTACCCTTTCATTGGAATTACTTAGATTAAAACCTGGATGAACACTAATGAGGATACCATAGAGGAGTTTCTTTTCAGACATTTAGGGGACTAGACCAGAGGTGTAAAACTCAATGGGACCATTAAATCTTACCTGTTGATTTAGAAAATCATATGCTAACATTATCTATGTTTTATTATATTTTTTATTTATTTTGTTAAATATTTTCTGATTACATTTTGATTCACTTCAGTCTTCACTCAAGAATGTTGTGGGCTACATGTGGCCAGTGGGCTGCATTTGACATCTCTGTACTACTGAGATTCCTTCCAACTGAATTCTGTGATTCTGATTTAGACTTGGAAAGAATTTTAGAGATAATCTAGCATAATGGTCTTAATTCTAAAATTGAGGAAACTAATATCTAGGGAGATTAAGTATATTGCCCAAGCTCACATAGATTTTAGATCTTTGACCTGAATCACAGTCCAATGATTTTAAATGCAAGGCTCATCATAGGTAACATCAGGTTGCACATGTTAAAATATTTATTTTCCAGGCTTCAAATACCCTAGCCCCGCCAGAGAAAATAAGAATCTGGAAGAAAATGACAGGATTTAGAATTTGAAGAATTTAATGCTCAGACTTGGGATTCATCTAATCTAACCCCTATATGAACCGTTCAGAATCATAGAATTTCACTATTGAAAGGAATCTCAGAAGTAATTCAAATTGTAATTTATGATAATTTCTTTTACTTTATTTTCAACAAGTAGTGATCCAGACTGTGCTTGGATGCCTTCAATTGCAGGGAATTTTGTGAGTCAGTTGAGAAAGCCATTTTGGGGAAGCTCTGTTAGCAAAGTTTTCTTCACATTAAGTTGATATCTGACTATAATTTTCATCACTTCCTCCAGTTTCTTTCCTTTTGGTCCAAACAGAGGAAATATAATTCCTCTCTCAGGCAACTATAATATGTTTCATCTCCAGGGTAACCATTCCTAGTCCTTTCAACCAATTTTTGAGTGGTACAATTTTGCTTTTCTTCCCTATTTTATTCATGTATACCAAGGGTGCACCTTGTCTGTCTCTGTTATTCTTCATTCTTACTATATGATTATTTCACCTTCTTTTCGGGTCATATATTTCTTTCACACAAGATTTTATTTTATTTATCCTATGGTTATTTGTTGTCAAGATATTACAATTGTTTCAGTCCTATGATGTCATTTGTTTGACCTTTAACCTTTATATTTTTGGGAATCTATGCTTCACTGTCATTTTATGTTGCTGTCAAAGAGTATTGGTGATCAAAATAAAAATGGAACTTGTCAAAACAAGAAACTTGGAACACTAAGACTGCTGCTATTTGTATCAAAGGAAATCCAGCCTGCTTTCTTTTTGGTATTCATTTCTTTACCCAGTAAGTTTTTCGTCAGTAGATATATGTACTGACAGACTAGATTTATGGGTTATTCTTGCATTGTCTATCTACTTGTTTCTTGTTGATAGTTATACTGTTCTCCTTTGAGTGATTATAGATCTCATTTAGGAGGCTATTATTAGGAGCATAATTTGTTTACACATATATGTCGGCTTGCAATCTCCCCCTTTAGAATGTAAGTTTCTTGAGATTAGGGACTGTCTTTTGCCTTTTTTTTTTTTTTTTGTATCTTCAGCATTTAGCACAGTGCCTGGAACATGAATGCTTTTGATTGACTGATTCTCCCGATTTCTGGGGCTTTAAATAAATAGAACAATGTTGTCTGCAAAAAGAACTTTGAGAGGACTTCCCTATTTACTGGGAATTCCTCTTCTATTTGCATATCCTTCAAAGCTGTAAAATCCTTTAGTAAGTATGCATCCTCCTATTTTGGGGTTGACCTGTTATTTACAATCAGAGGTTTATTTAAATATTTCTTTCTTTTACATTTTTCAATGATTTTTCTATGATTTTGACATTAAATAATGGGATACACCTTACTGGTGGAGAAATTTGTAAGTATTTTGTTCTACTGAATTTGATGTTATTTTTTAAAAATAACAAACAGAAAGCATATGGAATTTTCTTCTCTCAGTGAATCATGAGACTAAAAGGTAGTTACGTAAGTTTTAAGTGTCCTCTTTATCTCCTCAAATTATCTTGTTTTTACTTAACCATATATATGCTATCTTTTTCCCAGGAGTACATAAAATCCATAAGGAAAGGAGGTATTTTTTGCTGTATTTTTTGATCACCAGAATCTGCCTAGTACTTATACATAGTAGAAACTTAATATATGTTTGGTAACTTGGATTGAATAGACTATTAATTGTGCTCCTCTATAAAATTATAATTTTATAGAAATCTATCTTTTTTCCTTCCCATAGTTTTATTAAGTATGTCCTTGAAGCCTTTCTTTTAAGGAATGTAAATAATTCACCTTTAGTAAGTCCTTTATGACTTCTCTTTGCTATTTACCTTTTCATGCTTCTCTTGAATCTTGTATTTGAAAGTCATATTTTCTATTCAGCTCTGGTCTTTTCATCAAGAATGCTTGAAAGTCCTCTATTTCATTGAATATCCATTTCTCCCCCTGAATTATTATACTCAGTTTTTCTGGGTAGGTGATTCTTGGTTTTAATCCTAGTGAAGTTTCTTTAAATAAAGATATCATAGAGGGGGGAAAATAGTTATATTGGTCAGTAGTTATCTCCATCATTTGTTTGGTTTGTTTATTTACTCTTTCCTTTTTCTTCCTTCTTTACTGTTTTCTTTCTTTAGGTCCTCTTTCCTTCTTTTCCCCCTTCCTTCCTTTCCTCCTTCTGTCCTTTCTTCCTGCCTTCCTTCCTTCTTGCCTTCTTTCCTTCCTGTTGTTCTTTCTTTCTCTTTCTTTCTTCTTTTCTTTCTTTCTCTCTTTCCCTGTTCTGTTAACAATGACCAACTGGATACAGCTATTGGGAGATGGATCTTTGCAATTGTTCAAAAAGTATGACTAGGTATGAAGAATTTTAGAAATCATCTAATTCACTACAAAACAAAAGGAATCCCCAGTCTAATATACCTGACAAGTGCCATTTCATCTTTGCCTGAAGACCTCAAATGGGATGGAATCTCCTGCTTCCTGAGATAGCTTATCCTTCTTTGATAGTTTTTTTTCCTTCTGAATATTAAACCAAAATTTTCCCCTTTGCAACTTTCACTGGGTTCTATTGATTTCTATAATTACTCTATAATAGAGTAATTATAGTCATAATTACTCTATTATAGAGTAATTATAGTCCCTTTTCCAAAGACAGCTTAGGTGGATCAGTGGATAGAGCATGGGACCTGGAGTCCAGAAGACCTGAGTTCAAATATGACCTCCAACTCTCACTAGTTGTGTGACCCAGGACAAGTCACTTAAATTATCTTTGCCTTAATCTGCCGGAGAAAGAAATGGCTGATTGCTCTAGCATCTGTGCCAAGAAACCTTCACTGGGATCACAAAGAGTTAGATATGACTGAATGTATGAACAACAGAAAATCTCTTTACAACATGCTTTTGTTCAGTTGTTTTCAGTTCAGTTTCACGGCCCCATTTGTTTGTTTGGTTTTATGTTTGTTTGTTTTTTGTTTTTGTTTTTTGAAAATATTTGCCATTTCCTTTTCCAGCACATTTAACAGATGAGGAAACTGAGGCAAATAGGGTTAAATGACCTGCCCAGGGCCACATAGTAAGTGTCTAAGGCCAGATGTGAACTTTGGAAGATGTATCTTCCAGACACCAGGACTAACACTCTCCACTGACCCACCTAACTGCCCCTTACAAATATTTGAACGCTGTTACTATTTCCTCCTTGATATTTTTCTTCTCCAAGTTAAACATCTCCAGTTACTCTAACAAGTCCTCACACAATATGGTCTCAAAACCTTAACTATTCTGGTTATACAATTCCAGATACTTATCATCCTGTGTCGTTTAAAAGCTATGCTTCCCAGAAGAGATCACAATACTTGATATGTGGTTTAACTAAGAATATTGAAAGAGCTTCTAATTCCTAGAAATGATTTCTCTCACCACAGTAAAAGTTTGAATTTGTTTTCTGACTGTCACATCCTAATGCCTTCCTTCACCTTGCCTTGCAGTTCACTAAAACCCTTATAATATTTTTTTCAGAAAAATTGTTATTTAAGTTGGGAAGTCAGGTTTTGAATCTAAATGTAAGACTTTGCGTGTAGTCCTATTAAATGTAATCTTATGAGATTTAAACCAATGTTCTAGCCTGTCAAGATATTTTGAGTCTCTGATTTTGTCATCCCATGTGCTGGCCATTCCTTTTAGTTTTGTACTATCTACAAATTTGATAAGAATGCCTTTCTCTAAACCATTGATAAAAACATTAATCAGCAAAGGGTGAGGTAACACTGAATCATTAATGACTATTAATATTTGCATTGAACCACTGAGAATACTTAATTCGCATTAAGTTTATTATCATGTAATCTACTGCTCTCTGGAAGAACACTATTCTCAAAGGATTTGCTAAAACCTCGCTAAGTACATCTACTGCATTCCTTTGATCTGATTCTTCTTTTTTACTCCCCAAAATTAATGTGGCATGGCCTGTTCTTGATGAGCCCACACTGAATCTTTGTAACTGTTGCTTCTGTTTCTAGCTGTTCATCACCCATTTAAGTCATGGTGTATTCTAAAATTTTCTGGGGATTGAAATCAAGTTGATGGCCTGACGTATTCAAGATTATATTTTATTAACTTCAAACAAACAAAAAAACAGGGACATTGATGCTCTTCCACTTATACCACCCCTACTGTTCTACACAATCTTTTTCGGAAAATCTATTTGATCTTTCTAATATCAACAATTTAATAATCCTATATTCCAGCTGCTTCAGTACCTGTTAATAAATTTCATAAGGATGAGGTGACTTCAGTTCATCAAATGGCAGCTATATTCTCTTTTGCTATTTCCTAACTTATCTTAGTTATTCCTATTTATTAAACCATGACTGATTCCCACTTCATTGACAAGAAGCTAGTATTAAAGATCAGTCTTTACTTTTGGGAAAAGTAAAACAAAAATTGAACAGTCCTGCTTTTTTTTACTCCCATCAGTCATCATTGTTCCATTCACATCAAGTGCTGGCCTTACCCTTGCTTGGATTCCCACATATATATCCCACATCTGCCTTCAAAAAAAAAAAAGAAAAACAACAGCAGCAGCAACACTCTTTTGTTATTTTTGGTTTTTCTTGCTAACTTCAGTTCAGTTGGAGGGTGAGGACTTTTTATGTAAGTATTACATAAATTCCATTACCGTAATTACCATAATCATCATCTTCACCACTATCGTCATTATTTAGAAGGCAATAATCTAATCTTAGATTCATCCCATTACCTGCCTTTGCTTCTGTGTTCGGTTCATAGATAAATTTAAGTTGTTTGGTAAGGTCCACGTATTTTCACATTAGTCTCCTCAAACTAATCTCATTTTTCCTATTTTAAATATTTTCCTTTAAAATTTCAGAATTTCATTCTTAAGAAATTCTCATCTTTCTTGTGCTTACATTCTAAAAACTTTATTCCAAATGCAATTTGAACTATCATTCCTCCTGAGTCCTTAACAATCTGCATTCCTCCAAAATCTAGGATGCTTGTCAAACCAATGCTGGATTTCCTCTCCTATATTGCAGCTCTAGGAGTTAGTGGTCATTTCCCAAAAAACTTTCCATTATTTCCACTAGAGCAATCCATTCCTTCGTGTTAATGGGAATCAGTCCAGAATATAATTTTACCTTGTTGTGTCCTCTACCCTTTGAAGGATGAGGCTATCATTAATGCTTTTGGCAGAGAGAGAGAAAACTCCAACAGATGTCTCACAAAATGAAATTCCCTATCAATGCTATATCATACCTCTGTGTTAGTCTGATGACCTTTTCCTCAAAGTCCTCAGTTACTTCATTTCCCTCTGCAAGTGGTCTCTAGTATACTCTGAGAACAAAATCACTAATTTTTCTGTCTTGACGGGTCATCTTCCAAATGCTCACCACCATGCTTCTCCTCTATGATTGCTATATTTCTTCAGTTTAATTTTTTAAATATAGACTGCTACTTTCATCCTTACCTATTTTTTTATCTGAATAAAGCATATTCATCCAAAATTATATTCCAATTATAGTTTAAACATGCATTGAAACTACTAATTCCTCTTACATTTTGTCTAACTTTGAGCATTTGTGTGTGGATTAAAAAACACCCTTCTATTTCTGGTTTTAAACTTTTATCTGCTCTAAATTTATGAGTATCTAAAATACCATTCTTCTTCCTTCATCTTTTTTCACTGGAATCAATTTCTATGAATATAGATTGATGACTACTCATATGCATACATGAATCTCTCTCTTTTTCTGAGTGCGTAGATAATATATTGATATATAACATGTTTTATATTTACATGTGATAGCTACACCATCCTTTTTTAATTTAAAACCCTTCTGAGGGAATTTGCAAGGCACCAAATAAATATCTAGTTGTTATTGTTTTTGTTCCTTTGCTGTTATTTTTGAGACTGGACCTCCCTATAGTACCAAGGCTAGAAGTGTGATTTGTAGAACTGATCCCACTACTGATCAACCTGAGAACTCTGATCTCAGTTTATACCCTGTGCCAGTTCACTCCTCCTAAGGCATTTGAATGCCTTTTCACTCCCAATGCTTTGCCATGTTGGTGGTAGACATTGTGTCTAATTGCCTTTATCTCACTAGAGCTTAGAACTTTGAATTCAAGCAATCCTTTAGTCTCCACCTCCCCATTAGCATGGTGTGTGCCCTCATGCCCAGTTAGTCTTGTCAAGCGTTGTTAAATTCACTCTATTCCTGTCCAGGTATCTGTCACCCCTATAGTTTATGCCATAGTTCAAAAGCCAAATCACATTCTCTTATATCATGTTCTTGGCCAGAAGTTCACTTCTCATGTATTTTCCTTTAAATTCCATACGTTGAACAGGCAGTAGTGAAGAAAAAACAAGCTATACCATTTTAGACCTTCAGCTTCTTACCTAAAGTTTCATTACTTTTGCCAGTGATTTTTAGATACTTCCTGTAAGTATCACATAAATCACCAGATTTCAGTAGTGATATATCTGTCTATATCTATGTCTCTCTCTATATATCTACCTACACACATATATGTACACACATATGTGTACATGCACACACACATATGTGTGTGTATATATATATAGCCACAATTATATATATACCAAATATATACCCACAATTAAATGGGAGGAAAAGAGCAGACCTTACATTTGGGCATTTTTAGGTCACTCAGAGGGCATTTGAGAGTTGCCTGGTGGGTGAAAGTATGCTATAGCTTATTACCAACTACAAATTGCACTCAAAGAGTGGTGAGAAAGCTATTAAAGAGATATATGCCTGGAATAGAGGATGAACTGATCATGTAGTGAGAGTAAGAACTAGCAGATGGACAGCCCACATGCTGCAACAGCATGTATATAAGAAACCTAGTTAAAGAGCCCAATTCAATGCCTTCCCATTACCTACCAAGTAAAGTTTAAACTTCCATCTGATTTTCAAAGTTCTTCACATTCTGGATCTCATGTTTCATCCTTACCATATTTTATATTATTCCTGTTTACTTATTCTGTACTCCAGGCAAATAGTTTTATTTGTCATGATCTGAATTCTTGCCTTTAGACCTTTGCTCACCTGTCTCAGCCCCAAACTTAAACTGTCCTCTTCTTTACCTCTACCTTTTGAAATATTGCCTTTTCTCCAAGCCTCAGCTTAGAAGCCCTCCCTCCCAGGAAGCCTTCCCCGATCCCCCAGTCATAAGTAAATGTCTATGAATTTGAAAATGACTTTATTCTATGCCTCATATGTAGCAAGTACCAGAATTTTTTGATGTCCATTAAAACAATGAATGCTGGCTGAATTCTCTCCCACACTCACCCTAAACAGTTCTTTTTTCTCATGAATATTTGAGACTGTTCTCCAAATGAGGCTTTTGTCACATTAATTACATTGGTAGAGACTTTCCTTGGGAAGCATCTAGTACAGTGGATATGATATAATGAATGGAAGGCTAGACTTGGAGTTCTGAAGAACTGAGTTCAAATCTAGACTTGATGTGTGACCCTGGGAAGGTCATTTAACCACTGTCTGCTTGAGTTTTCTTATCTATCAAATGTGGGCAATAAAAGCCCCTACCTTCCAGAGTTGTTGTGAGGATGAAATGAGATCATTTTTGCTAAGTGTTTTACAAACCTAAAAACTCTATATAAATGTGACTATTGTCTTTACTGTCATTGTTAATGTGTGACTCTTCTGGTGACTCAACGAACCTTGTGTCACAGTGGTCCCATTTATAGGATTTCTTTCCTATATGGATCCAATGATAACAGTTTTGTCTTCTTTTGACATCATCATGGGATCGAAAAGCTTGAAAGACCTCTTAGGCCACACAGTTCAACCCAAACCTGGAGAACTCCACCTGTGTTATGTTTAACAAATAAATGCTCATTTAGTTTTGGTTGAAGACCTCCAGTGGGCAGGACCTTTGAAGGTAGCCCATTTCACTTTGAATAAATGTGATTATTAGGAAGTTTGTCCTTACACAGAGTCTAAATTTCTCTTTTTACAACTTTCCATCATTCCTAATTATGCACTCTGGGGCCAAGCCGAGAAAAATCTAGTCCCTTTTCCAAGTGGAGAGCTTTAAACGTTCAAAGATAGTCACGGTGTCACTTTGCCGATATCTTTTCTTCCTAAGACTGAACATCCTCAGTTCCTTCAATACTGATCTTTTTGTGTCATGATCCAGAAAACTTTCATCAATCTGGCTGCCCTCCTTTCATTGTTTTCCACTATTAATACCCTTCCTAAGATTCAGTGCTAAGAGCTGAACACAATACTTTAGTCATGATCTGATCAGGGCAGATTCAATATGACTATGTGTTAAATCATGCTATAATTTTAAATTATTATATCATTTTATTTTGTATTATACCAATTTATGTACATGTCTTATGTCATCTACCAAGCTATAAGCTCCTTAAGGATAAGAGCTGTGTCTTATTTCTTCTTCATAGCTTTTTATGGCACGTAGTTCTCTATTCTTGGAAGTACCTCTACCTCCCTCTTTGTGGGATTTATACTCCTCCTTTAACAACCTCTAAATCAAATGCCACTTCCTCCTAAGAGCTTTCTATGACCCTTCTCTGCTCCCATTCCTGTAGGAACTTTCACACTCATACCTTATATAAACACTTGTTTGTTCATCTTTAATGAGTTTTTTATGTATTTTCATACACTGTGTCTGCTTTGTGCCAAACTTTGTACTAGCCATCATCAATGGTTCAGGATAAAGAGGTATAAAATATGACATATATCCTCAAAAATTTCCAATTTAGTAGGAAGCATTGTTCCACCCCTTCCCCAAGTGCATGCGTGCGCACACACACACACACACACACGCGCGCGCGCGCACACACACACACACACACACACACACACACACACCTCACAGCAGAGCCTCTGGGATGGGAAAGGGAAGGGAGCAGACTTTTAAAGAGACAGATTCAGAGAGCCAGAGAGAGACACTTACATGCAGTGACACTCAGAGAGGCAGAGACAGTGAGAGACAAATAAAAAGACAGAAAGACACACAGATACAGAGTAAATGAGAGACAGACAGACCAACTGAGATAGACAGACAGACAGGCAGGAGACAGAGTGAGACAGGGAAAAAGAGAGAGAGAGAGAGAGAGAGAGAGAGAGAGAGAGAGAGAGAGAGAGAGAGAAGATATTTTAAGTAGTTATTACTTTTATTGACAAGGGATTCTTAGCTTTTCTTGGCTCCTAGAGAGGAATTCCTCTCTATCTTTATGTTTAGTTACGCATCATTAACTAATTGATGGAGAAAGTTAAAAGCAACTTAAGAGCCACCTCCCAATCGAAGATCAATCAGATAAAGTGTTTCTGGAATCTTAGTATAATAAGGGACAACATGATTCTGTTTTGCCCAAATTGATTTACACTGATCTTTTTAGAAAAGGTTTTTTTTTTAAAGTAAATTATAATTATATAGGTAGATGCAAAGAAGGGAACTAATCAATACCAAGAAAATTAGAGGATGACAGTGGCATTGAGATTGCTTTTATGACAACAGTACCACACTGTTATTATAGGAGGTGGAGATTTATTTATAAGATAATAGGATTTAGAGCTGGAAGGAAATTTGCATACCAAATTGCTCATTTTACATATGATTCAGTTCAGTTTAACAAATATTTATTAAATACCTGTTGTATGTGAGGGACCATGTGAGTACTTGATATGTAAAGCCCAAAATAAAACATTCTCTACTTTCAAGAGTAGCATACATTCTATTGGGAGAAATGACATGCACACAGAGGACTAAGTACAAAATGTATTATTGATAAATACAAAATAATTTAGGGGCAGAGCATTAACAAAAGGAGCAATCAGGAAAGGTCTCTTTGAAGAGGAAACACTGAGAGTGAACTTGATGGGATCTAGGGCTTACAAGAGGTTGTGGTAAGGATGGAGAGTATTCCTCACACGGAAAACCTGGCAAAGAGGCTGGAGGTGGACTGCCATGCACAAGAGTCATCGAGAAGGTCTATTTTGTTAGAATATAGTATGCAAAAGGAAAAATAACAGATAATGAGCCTGGGAAGAAAGGTGATACATGGGCTGAAAGGAGATTTTCACATAAAATGGAGAAATTTATCTTTTGACCCACAGGAAATAGAAAGTTTCTGAAGCTTCTTGAGCATAGGATTAATCTATGATTAGGTATATCAATTTGGTAGATGTGAGGAAAATGGACTGGGAATGGAGAGAGTGGAAAGAGGAAGACTAATTAGGGGTCTATTGCAACAGTCTGATTGGAAGGGAAAGAGACTTTGAACTAGGATGAAAGCCATATGAATAGAGAGAAAAGCATACAAGAGATCTTATGGATTTATAATCAACAAAACATGGCAATAAATAAAATGTGGTACATGGGAGAGAATAGAGATCCGAAGAAGAAAGAAACTGAAATTATGAACCTCTGAGATGGAAAGGATAGTTAAGTCTTTGATAGAAATAGGGAAAATGGTTGGAATAGAGCCATGATGGTGAAGAAAAAGCAGGGACTTGCTTGAGCTCTTCCCCAAAACCTCACCAAATACCTGTAAAAATGACACTAAACAAATTCTGGAGCTACAGAACCCACAAAATGGCAAAGTGAAACAAGGGAAGTGGCAGCAGCAGCAACAGTGGCTGCTGCTTCTGGAGCTTTGGGTCCATGGATGGTGAGAGATCTAGTGGGTGATACAAAACCCCTGAAACCTGGGACAGTAAAACCACCAGTCCAGTCCCAATGGAAACAAAGTCCTACCTTGGAAATGAGTTAAAAAGTCAAGTATTTGGATGGGAAGATGAGTAAACAGTTTTAAAAATACTCAGACTATAAAATCTTATGTTAGTGACAAAGAAGATCAAAACATAGAACCAGGAAAATACAGTAAAGTCAAAGTTTCTAAGTCAAAAGCCTCCAAGAAAAGTATTAATTGGTCTCAGGCCATAGAAGGACTCAAAACGAATGTTGAAAAACAAGTAAGAGAAGTAGAGGAAAAATTGGAAAGAGAAATGAGAGTGATGCAAGAAAATCATGAAAAAAAAGTCAACAGCTTGCTAAAAAGAGCCCCTCCTCCAAATACTGAAGAAAATAACACTTTAAAAAATAGACTTACCCAGGTGGGGTGGAGCCAAGATGACAGAGTAGGAGCAGGGACCTGCCTGACTTCTCCCCCAAACCCTTCAAAGTACCTATACAAATGACTAAACAAATTCTAGAGCAGCAGAAGCTACAAAATGACAAAGTGAAACAGATTTCCAGCCCAAGACACTATGAAAAACTGACAGGAATAGTCTATTGCACTGAGCTTGGAGCAGAGTCAAGCCCAGCATGGAACAGGTCAACACAGACAGGACTGAAACAGGCCTCAGGGCACTGAATTACCGGAAGCTGTAGTGGTTTCTAGATTTCTCAACTCGCAAATGCCAAAGACAACTTCACAGGTCAGTGGGAGAACTCTTTCATTTGGGTGAGAGAGAAATGTGGTCCAGCCTCAGCACCAACCCAAGTCCCAGCTACAACTGTAGTGGTGGCTGCTTCTGGAGCTGTTGGCCTGCAGATAGCAGGAGAATTGAGCTGCTGATCTGGATCACAGTACTGGGGGGTAGTCCTGGGGTGAGGAGGAGCACTGACATGGCAGAACTGATGGCGACTGTGGAGAGGGAACCCTACTCACAGTTAATGGGTAGAAAATCATGCTGTGATTGCTCATAGACCAAAATGTAGGCCAAGAGAGAAGGAAACATTTCTCATTTGACCATGCCATTTTGGAGGAACTGAGAAATTACAGGGCCCTAGAAATATCTCTGAAAACAGCTGCACAAAACCCCTCAAACTTGGGACAGTACACCCTCTACTCAACAGAGAGTTAAAAATTCAAGTAATTGACTGGGAAGATGAACAAAAAAGGGGAAAATAAGACCATAGAAGGTCACTTTCTTGGTAAAAAGGTATTTTCTTCCAAGGACAAGGAGATCAAAGCATACAATTGGAGGAAGACAGCAAGATCAAGGCTCCTATATCCAAATCCTCCAAGGAAAACATGAAATGACCTCAGGTGATGGAGTAGCTCAAAAAGGATCTAGAAAATCAAGTAAATGAAATAGTGTAAAATTTGGGAAAAAAAATGAGAACAATGCAAAAAATCATGAAAAATGAGTCAAGAACTTGCTAAAGGAAACTCAAAAATGCTGAAGAAAATAACACTTTTAAAAATAGACCAACCTAGATGGCAAAAGAAGTAGAAAAGAAACCAATGAGGAGAAGAATACCTTAAAAAATAGAATTGACCAAATAGAAAAGGAGGTTCAAAAACACTGAAAAAAATAATTCCTTAAAAATTAGAATGGTGCAAATGGAAGTTAATGATTTTATGAGAATTCAAAAATTATAAAAGAGAAAAAAAGGATGAAAAAAATAGAAGACTATGTAAAATATCTCATTGAGAAAACCATTGACTTGGAAAATAGATCTAGGAGAAATAATTTAAAACTTATTGGGCTGCCTGAAAACTATGATCAAAAAAAAAAGAGCCTAGATATCGGCTTTCAAGAAATTATTGAGGAATACTGCCCTGGCATTCTAGAAGAAGAGGGTAAAATAGATATTGAAAAAAATTCACCAATTGCTTTTTGAGAACTCCCAAAAGGAAAACTACTAGGAATATTGTGGCCAAATTCCAGAGTTCCCAAATCAAGGAGAAAATATTGCAAGCAGCCAGAAAGAAAAAATTCCAGTATGTGCAAACACAATCTGGATAGCACAAGATCTACCAGCTTCTACATTAAGGAACTGAAGGACTTAGAATATATTCCAGAGGACAGAGGAACCAGGATTAAAATAAAGAATCACCTACCCAGAAAAACTGAGTATAATATTTCAGGATAGATATGCAAAAAATGGATATGCAATGAAAGAGAGAGGTCTTTCAAATTTTCTTGATGAAAAGACCAGAGCTGGACAGAAAATTTGACTCTTATATACAAGAAACAAGAGAAGCATGAAAAGGTAAACAGGAAAGAAAAATCATAAGAGACTTATTAAAGTTGAACTGTTTACATCCCTATGTGGAAAGATAATATTTATAACTCATGATATCTTTCTCAGTATTAGGGTAGTTTGAAGAAAGAGATATAGATAGATAAATAGATAGATAGATAGGTGGTACAAGGTGAGTTGATTATGAAGGGATGATATAAAAAATAAAATGGAGTGAAAGAGAATATATTGGAAGAAAGAGAAGGGGAGAGAGAATAAATTATGTCATATAAAAAGACAATAAAAAGGTTTTACAATGGAAGAGAAGGGGAGTGGTGGGAGGGATTTCATTAAGGAGACAATAAAATTCACACTCAACTGGATATCTTACTCTGTTGGAAAGGAAAGTGGAAGGGGATAAGGGAGCATGATAGAATGTCAGGCAGATTTTGAGAGGGGGCAGTTATTAGCAAACACTTTAGAAAAGAAACAGGAGAAAATAGAATAATTGGGGCACAGAATAGGATGGAGGGAAATATATTCTTTCACAACATGACTATTATGGAAGTGCTTTGCATAATTGCACATATATAACTTATATTTAATTACTTGCCTTTTCAGTGAGGTGGGTGGGAACAGAAAAAGGAGAGAATTTGTAACTCAGAGTTTCAAAAACAAATGTTAAAAGTTGTTTTTACATGCAACTGGGAAATAAGATATACAGGCAATGGGATATAAAAATCTATCTTGCCTTACAAGGAAGTAAAGGGGAAGGGGCTAAAATTAGGGTAATGATAGGGCAGACTGGGGGACATGGTAATCAGAATGCATGCCATCTGTATCACCAAGTCAATATTCACAGCACTGGTGGTGACTATGAATGTGCCTGCATATTTCTCACTTGCCAAGTATAACAGATTCTCCCTACAGAAGGCTGAAGAAAAACATTTATTCAGACACCAGAAAGTCAAATCCCAGAACAAGAAAGCATAATCAGTCATAGTGACTAAGAAGTCAATACAGGTTATTACCACAGGGGCAAAGTCATTCCCAAACCTCCCCACCCTCTGCTTGGGCCTTCCCACAAACAAATACTCAGGAGCCTAAGCTGTGCCTGCTTGCCTACGTCCTTCTCAGCTCTAACTAGCCTGACCAACTTCCTCCCAGCTCTGTTCTACCCTTCCTTTTCCATCCATTCAGCAAGCTATTTCCACCACATGTGACTTAGACTTCCACGTGATTCAAGCAGGTCACATGGACCTATTAATGAATGGGAAAGATTTTCCTATTTAAATTACTGTTACACCATCTCAGGGTGGGGTGAAGGGAGAGAGGGGGAGAAAATTTGGAACTCAAAATCTTATGAAAATGAATGTTGAAAAATAAAAATAAATTAATTAATTTTTAAAAAGAAATAAAAAATAAATTAGGTAGAGGGTTGTTTCAGGACAGGATAGAGGGAAGGAATAACGAGTTCTGTTTTTAGCTATGTTGAGTATGAAATACTTATGGGATATTGAGATGGAGATATGTAGTAACTCAGGACTGGATTGAAGTCACTTTCTTATTACCACACAAGGGGCAGAGCTTGAATTATGCATCAGTTCTCATTTCAAATTCAATGTTCTTTTCACAACATCGATTAATTGAGTTAATATAAGCCTACCACCAATGTACTCCTGACCTTTATCCCTTTTCATCATGGCTACTTCAATAGCTTTGCATTTTGCCTTCCTACTTCAAATCTCTCCCCTTTTACAGTCTAGCCCAAAGAATTGTCACAAAATACTGCTCTAAATTTGGAACTATGCCCAAAGGGCTACAAAAATGTGTGTATTTTTTGACCCAGCAATATTGCTTCTAGGACTGTATCCCCAAGAGATAATAAAAATGAAAAAGGGACCCACATGTACAAAAATATTTATAGTAGCTCTCTTTGTGGTGACCAAAAACTGGAAATCCAGGAAATGCCCACCAATTGGGGAATGACTGAATAAATTGTGATATATGAATGTAATGGAATACTATTGTGCTATAAGAAATGATGAACAGGAAGATTTCAGAGAGGCCTGGAAAGACTTATATGAATTGATGCTGAGACAAAGGAGCAGAACCAGGAGAACTTTTTACACAGCAACAACCACAGTGTGTGAAGAAATTTTCTGACAGACTTAATACTTCATTGCAGTGACTTAAATAATTCCCAGTGAACTCTTAAGGCAAAATGCCTTCCATATCTTGGAAAAGAACTATGGAATTTGACTGCAGAATGAAGCACATCCTTTTCTTTAGTATTAGGTTTTGGTTTGTTTTATGATTTCTCCCATCCATTTTAATTCTTCTATGCAACATGACTAAGGTGAAAATGTATTTAATAGGATTTTATATGTAGAACCTATATAAAACTGTATACTGTCTCAGGGAGGGAATGGGGAGATAGGGGGGATGAGGGGGAAGAAAAATCTAAGATATATGGAAGTGATTGTTGAACCCTGAAAACAGGTAAAATAATAATTAAAAACACAAGAAAACAAAACAAAACAAACAAAACAAAAACCAAAATACTGCTCCATCTCACTTCCCTCTTCAGTAATCTTCAGTGTTTCTCTATTGCATCTTAATAGGTCTAGGTCTGTTTCAGTTTTTTTTTTTTTTAACACCAGAATTGGCAGTTAGTAGGGTCTTAGTGCTTTTCAAATTAAATTGAATTTTCTCTACACATTTTTTAATCCCCCTTCATAATACACACTTTGATAGTCAATACTTTTATGATTAGACCAAACCCTACAAATCATTTATTGTTCTTCCCTCCTCCTTCATGCACTAGGCAAAACAACTTATTTGGTTGTTCCCCTTCCAGATTTTTTTTTTAGAACTAGAAAGGAAGTTAGAGATATAGTCAACCTTCCCTTTTCTACATTATAGTTGAAGAAACTATAACCTAGAGGGATGAAATGACCTGCCCAAGGCAATATAGATTTGCCTCATAAAAAATATTTCTTTCCAAAATTAAAAAAAAGTTTATCTTAGTGATTTGAGTGTTTGATTATGTATTCATTGTACTATATTTTTTTAAGATGCAAAATTTTCAGTGTCCATATAGCTAAATGCCACATACATCTATGAACAGTAGACTATACTCTCTGACTCTTGTTTTAAAATATCAAAAGGAACCTCCTTTTTGATACATTTTTACTTTTTCTTATTCTATGGTTACAATATAATATTATGAGGATTTACAGTCTCTTTAGGGGATAGATTTACTTGTTGCAAATAATAATATCTTATTCAAAGATGTAAATTTGAGGATCAATTAGATAGAAAAGAGCAAAAGTAAATCCTTTTTTTTACCCTATCATTGCATCTTTCACACATGTCATATTTTAGTAAGCATTCTGTGATCTTAAAAAGTAACACCTAAACCAGTTTAAATTATTTGTTCATTTGGAGTTCATCTTTAACATTTTATGTGATAATTCTCTGAAGTAAAAATGAATATATATATATATACACACATATATATATATATATATATATATATGTGTGTATATATATATATATCTGGGAAGCACAAATTAATAATGCATTTCCTTTCTAAAAAAGTACTTTACTTAATAACCGCATAGTTTGTCAATATCTGAAATTAACATTTTTTTAACTTTTGTACTGATAGACCTTCCTAATTTTTGAGACATTGTACATCTTTATTTCTGAGGCTGACTTATAAAATTTTGGATTTTGGAATAACTTAAGCCATCATCTCACATAACCTTTATTCCCACCTCTACCCCTGTTTTGCGGATAACGATGCAGGCTCAGAGAGGTTATGTGATTTTTTCCGATGTTAAAAAGCTAGTTAGATTCAAAGCTGCTTCTAGAATACAATTCTTTTAACCTTTTCTTTTAATCTATTCTGCAACTAGAAGATTTCTGTCTGACTTCACTGAGGAAGTTATTCAATTTTTTTGAACTTCTATTTCTTCACCTGCTAAGTTCACAGGTTAGGGTAGATATCTGTCATTTGATGATAACAGTTAATGTCCTTTTTTCACTAAGACTAGTGTTGTGGTTATATAACCAAAACCTAGCAAGATCTTAGATTCCCCCAATATAGAAGTGGAAGGAATCTTAGATGTTGTGTAGCCCAACTTCCCCTCTATATAAATGAGAAAAGAAAACTGAGAGGGATAATGTGATTTGCTCAAGGTTGCAGCACCAATAAGTGTTTGAGGCAATATTTGAATCTGGTTCTTCCTTATTCCAAATCCTGTTCTCTATCTACTATGTTAGGGTTTCTCTCAAATAATAATTAGGAATAACAGATGAACAATCCATATATCCCACTGTTCATATCTACATCCTCAGTGGGAGTTCATATTGTGATGCATCATGGACCTCTGACGTACAAAAAATCTACTCAGGCTATATTGAACAAACTAAATTCATAGACCTTTCCTGTTAAAACTGAACAGAAAATTATTTTGATTGCTACCCTTCATTGCCATGTTAGGTAACGTCATACTTTCTTTAGTATGTGCTCACACAACATGGCTCACTAGAAAACTATGGCGTCTCAGTCTAGCAAATATTGTTTGCTTTTGTTGTTCTGGGTGCTTAGCATGCCACCCCAGAAGGTGATTGATTATAGTGAAGAATGAAGTTTCTTATCTGCAGGCCACCTAAACTGAAGCCTTTTTTTAAGTCATGTGTCTCATATTTCAACTCTGACCCTTAGATAAGACAGCAGAAACCGTTCTTTTGGACAACATATTAGAGTTAATGAAGCTTTTGTTTAGAGTAGAGGAAGAGGACATCTTTTTTGCTGGCATATGGTATGAATAATTGGACTGCTTCTAATGTTGAAATCAGAAGCTTTATTTTTTCTACTATATTTAAGAATAGGAAAATAATCATTGTTGTTTAAAAAATCATTTTTCCTCACTGCAATGCATGTTTATAGGTCAAACTGCATTTTATTTCTTTTCAAGTTGGAATTTTTTTTCTCCCTATGATGTGTATTTCTGGGATGATAGTGATTGTTAGTATCTTTTCTTTATCTTTATCAGCATATCTGTGACCTTATTTCTTCTATATTCTCCCAATCCATCATCACAATTCTAGTTTCATTTGCATCCTCCTCTGGAAAGGCCCTGAAGTTCCCTTCTTCAACAATATAGTGACTATCATCCTAAAATACTTTGCCACTATGAGGGCAAGGTGTAGGTGAAAGGGTCCCTTTTTTTTAAATCAGAGGACCTGTTTTCAAGTCCTGGCTATGATAATGTTTGTCTGATCTGGAACAAATCATATCTTCATTTGAATCTATCTTTATCTGTCAAATGAGGCAATTGGACTTAATGACATCTAAGGTCCCTTCCAATTCTAAATCCTATGATTGTATGCTTTTCAACAAATTCTTTTTATCCTTCTTGCCCCTGATAAAGAAGTATTCTTTTTCCTTTCCAATGCTTTTTAATCCATCTCATCCCAATTACACTAGAATTTACGTTTCTATGATGTATTCCCCAGTAGAATGTGATCTCCTTGGATTCTTCTTTTTTCTTTTCTTTCTTTCTATTCTGTTTTTTTTTATTCCAGTGCCTTTCACGAAGTAGCATCTTATTAAATATTTGTTGAATCAAATCAGACATCTTTTATTTTACAGATCAGGAAACCAAGACTCTAAGTGGTTAAAAAAAATCTCCAAGGTCAAGGTTATACAAGTATCAAGTAACAGGGCTGGGATTCAAATCAAGATATTCTGACTCTCAATTTAGTACTCTCTGCTATAGGAAATCCTTTAACCCAAACTTCTCATTTTGCAGATAGTCTTCAGAGATAAACTGCTTGAGGTTAGCTTCCACATCTCATTATCAGCTGAGACTTGAACCAATGCCAAACATGTAATCACCAAAAGGACTGTTATGGAAAACTCACATAGGGCAAGTGCTTACGTGGTGGTCAGAAGAAGCCATACAAGGACATTCTCAAGGTCTCTC
>CM053769.1:244227068-244246716 GCA_028658325.1 Potorous gilbertii
CAGTTACTTGACTTCTGAGAGTCCTCTCCACCCCAGGCCTAGGTCTGCCCAGCTAGTGCTTGGGGTCTGGGATTCAAATGCTGCTCCCCAGCCTCAGGGCTTTTGGCGGCAGGCCTGACTGCTCTTCAATGGGAGCTTATCTGCTGGTTCTCAGGTGGGGGCAGGGCCGCGTCTCAGGCTCAGTACCATCAGGGGGTTTATGCAGAGATCTTTTGTAATGGAGCTGGGGTGGAGCTCCTGCCTGCTCTGTGGGCCTCTGGTGGAGAGGCCTCGGCCTCTGCCTCTGCCGCGGCCACCGCCTCCCGAGGGGGTCCGAGTCCTGGAGATACCCCGCTCCCCTCTCAGCCTGTCTCTCTCACTGACATGTTCGTCTGTGGGTGGAGGGACCTTTTTGGCCACCAGGAGATTCAGGTCCCTGATGCCTGCTTGGGTCTGCTAGCTCTTCTCAGTGCGTTGTGGCCGGGGCGGAGGAAGGGGAGGACTCCACAGGGCAGGGCTCCGCTCCTGTCCAGGGTACCTTTGTAGTCGGTTTTTCAGGGCTCTCTGCAACGGAAATCTCCTTCACTGTGTTGCTGTGCGGCTTCCACTGTTCTAGAATTTGTCAGGAGTTCTTTTTACAGGAAATCTATGGGCTGTGTGTTGGGAGCTAGCAAATGTGAGTCTTTCTACTCCGCCATCTTGGCTCCGCTCCCCGAAATTCTAACTTTTAAGGAATTGTTTTCTTCAGCTTTTGTATATCCTTTTCAATTTGGACAATTTTACTTTTTAAGGAGTTGTTTTCTTCAGTGGATTTTTGTATCTCCTTTCCCTTTGGACAATTTTATTTTTAAGTAGTTGTTTTATTTTTACAAGCTGTTGACTCTTTTATCATAATTCTCTTGCATAACTCACATTTCTTTTCCCATTTGTTCTTCTACCTCTTCTATTATTTTTAAACTCCTCTTAGAGCTTTTTCATGAGTTCTTTCTGGGATTTAGACCACTTTCTGTTTTTCTTTGGGGTTTGCGCACAGGTGTTTTAATATTTTTGCCCTCTTCTGAGTTTGTATCTTGATCATCTGTGTCACTATAATTTTCATCAGATTATTTTTGTGTGTGTCTTTACTCTTTTTTGACTTTTTCTTTTTCTTTTAATCTTGAGCTCTGTTCCTGGTGTGGAAGGGAACTGTCACAGACGTCTTGCAATAGGAGCTGCAGGAACTGAATATTTTCCTGGTTCCCCACTGATGCTGCTGTGAGCCCCATGGGGCATCCTTGTGTCTGGTGCTGCACTGAGTGGGTAGAGTGGGACTGACTGGTACTGCTGTAGGCTGCCAAGATCTGGCAGGATACCGAATAACATTGCGATTTGGCCCCTGGAGGTTGCCTGTTTGCCCAAGGCTATGCTGAAAGGGGAGGGAATGTTCTCCTGTTCCCCTGCTAAGGCACATGTGTGGAGGCAGAGGAGGTTTTCCTGCTGTTGACTTTTGCTTGCTCCACTTCACTGGGGCTCAGCATTTCCCACTGGTTTGCTGCTATTAGACAGCAAAATGCTAGCTTGCTGGGATGCTTCCTATTCTGGACTTCATTCCTCTCCTACCTGAGTGAGACAGACCTTTCCTGTGATCTTTCAAGTTTTGGGATTCAAGGATTGTTTCACCCTGTCTTTTTGTTTGTACTGTTCCAGGATTTGTTTGGAAATGCTACTTTATAGTTGTTTGGAAGTGAATATGAATTACAGTAATTTACTACTTACTCCATCTTGGATGCCAGAAATCTATCAATGATACAGCTCTTAACAATTGCAGGTATCATCTTCTCATATCTTATTGAGACCCTTCTGATTTCTCTTTAATGCTTATCTTTTTATATTTCTCCAGAATCTGTATTTGAAAGTCAGTTTTTCTGTTTATCTCTTTTCTTTTCATCAGAAATGCTTGAAAGTTCTCTATTTCATTAAATAGCCTTTTCTTCCTTCAAAAGGTTATACTCAGTTTTTCTGTGTATATTACAACGGATTGCAATCTTAGCTAGTTTGCCTTGCAAAATATCATAATACAAGATCTTACATCTTTTAACATGATAGCCCCTAAATATTGTTTGATCTTCTCTGTGGCTCTGTGGTACTTGACCAGTCTCTTTTTACCTGTTTACAATCTTTTCTCTTTGAGCTGAGAGCTCTGGAATTTGGCCATAATATTCCTCAAAGTTTTCATTTTGTGATGTCTATCAGATGGTGATTGTTTCATTCTTTTACATTTTTATTTATCTTGCATTATAAGTGATATTGGAAATTTTCATTAATAATTTCTTGAAATGATGTGTATGTAGGCTCCTTTTTTGATCATGGGATTCAGGTAGTTCAATATTTCCTAAATGATCTCTCTTCAATCTATTTTCTGTGCCCATTTAATTTTTCCAATGAAATAGTTTACATTCTATTGTTTTTTTTTTTACTTTTATTGTTTCTTGATATCTTGTGGAATAATTAGCTGCTACTTGACCAATTGAAAGTTTTAAGGAATTATTTATTTTTTTTAGTGAACTGTTGTATTTTTTTCATCTGACCCCTTCTTTGTAAATATTTCTTTTCTTCAGTAAGTTTTGTATCTTTTTCCCCCTTTAGCCACTTTTATTTTTTAATGTGTTATTTTCTTGAGTGCCTCTTTTTGACAAACTGATAATTTTTTCTTATAATTTTCTTACATCGCTCCAATCTTATTTACTTTTTAAAAACATCTTTTCCTCTTTTTTAAAGCTCTTCTAGGAATTTATTTGAGCTTGTGGCCACATTTGCATTTTTCTTTGAGATTTTCTTTGTGGTACTTTTGATGTTATTATCTTCTGTGTTGTGTCTTCATTTTCCCTCTCATCATACTTGATTTTTATGGTCAAGTTTTTTTAATTGCTCTTTGCTCATTTTTTTCCAGTCTATTTCTTAACTCTGAACTCTATATTGAATTTGGGCACCATTATGAGCAAGAGGATTTGGAAGGCAAGGGAGATTGTTCCAAGTTTCAGCCTATTTTACACTTCTACTTTCAGATCTACTTCAAGAGGGTTAGACGTTTTAAACATTTCCATAGTGGTGTGATCTGGGAATAGATGTGGTCACTGATCTCCTTATCTATGCTATAGTCTTAATCCATAAATGGCCCCTGATTCCTTGCAGCCCCAAATCATTTTGCTTCCCACTGTCCTTGCTCCCTTCGCACAGCAAATACTATTGTTCCCCAGTGTTCCAGTTCCCTTAGGACTGTAAGCATTCATCTCCTCCTTGAAACTGTGACCCAGAAAGGGTTATGGGCAATTTAGTTGCCAAACAGTGACCTGTCTTGCACCCAATGCTTCATTTTCATCCCCTTTCACTAAAGAAAAAAAAAACATGTAGAATAAAAGTTTAACTATCTTTTTACAGAAAAATAAAACAATGCATTCTTCATCTACTTTAAAATAGAAACAAGGAACATAAAAAGCTATTCAAGGAAAGCAAAAAATATGAAATATAAGTATATCACTGCTCTTTCTGAAAACAAGACAGGGAGGCAAAGGGAGAAAAGAGAAGAGAAATGCTGACAGTAGAAGGGGAAGGCTAGAAAAATAAACTGACATAGAAGAAAAATCATAATTATATTAGTTTTAATTTGAGCTATATTATAAATTCATTTATTGATTCCCTATAGTATTCAAGAATTTGTGGCTGGCTGAAAGTGATAAAAAATAAATAAAGCATATTTTCTACAGGACAGAATTTGCAATCTAGTAAGAGAGATCTGCTGAAATTCCTTTAGTTCAGTACTCTTTTACTGTCAAAATAGATTATTACAGTGGTCATCTGACTGGTTGCCTAATGTGTTCTACACAGTTCAGTGGACTAGATCAATATTCCTCATGCAAACCTGATTATGCTTTTCTACTCCATCCCAACAAAACTTTAAATTACTCCTCATTGCCCATGAAATAAAGTCCAAACTTTTTAGTCTAGCATCCAAAGATGCATTACAACTTGGCTTCACTATTTCTTTGAAGTTTCACTTCCTGTTGTTCCGCTTTATCTAACCACCATGTAATTCAACAAATAAGCACCATTTTCTGAACATCTATCAAGCTTATCTTCCTCTTCACTTTTGACCATGGTGTATCCTATGTTTACCCCACCCCAAATCTCTGCCTGTTTAATGACTGTCCACTTTTCTCAGTCTCAGCTCAAGTGCCATTTCCTTTGTGAAGCACTTATATCCTCACCATCACCTTGTTAACATGTCTTGTCACTTCTCAGAGTACCTAACACAGTCCTCTGAATGCAAAAGGCATTTATGAAGTTCTTATTGAATAAATAGATTTAGAGAATTCCCTAATCCAGAAAGGAGAATTTTATTTTCTGTATCTTCATAGCTGGTTCTTTCTTTCTAATGTTCTTGTGTTCACTTTCTATATACTGAAGTGAAAAATGTACCAGTATAAAGTAGGAGATATGAGGTCTAATCCTACATCTCCCATCAACTAGCCATATTACCTTAAGCAAATCATTTAACCAATCTAAGCCTCAGTTACCTCATTTGTTAAATAAGTAGATTGTTTTAGATGATTTCTAGGTCTTTTTCTACCTTTTTCATCCTTTAGGTCTACTTTGTTTATTTGTCCTCATGATTTGTCTTCCCTTGTAAAATAGGTTAGTGTCTTTGGGGGCAAGGATTGCATCATATATCTTGGTATCTCCTTCCACACCTAGCAGTGTCGTAAACACAGGAGAAACTCACTAGCTCTTTGTTAAAGCACTCTCTCTCTCTCTCTCTCTCTCTCTCTCTCTCTCTCTCTCTCTCTTATATTCCTGATGGTCTGTGAAGAACTCTGAGTGAACTGGAACATGATGTTGAATGGTAGAAAGTAAGATAAGAAAGGTCAAATGGGGCTAGAATGCGATTGGCCCTAGATGTCAGAATGAGAAATTGGAATTGGGTGACATTTGGATTCAGAGAAAGAAGAAACATCACAGATTATTGTTTTGTGTCATTTCAGTCATATCCAACTCTTCATGATCCCACTGAGAATTTTATTGACAAAGATACTGGAGTAGTTTTCCATTTCCTTCTCCAGCTCATTTTATAGATGAGGAAATTGAGGCAAAGAGGGTTAGATGGCTTGCCCAGCATTACATAGCTAATAAGTTACTGAGGACAGATTTGAACTCATGAAAAGGATTCCAAGCCCATTACTCTAGCCCCTGTACCATCTAACTGCTCCCAACATTAGAGGTAACCTAACTCATTTTACAGTTAGGTGGCACAGTAGAATTCCTGACTTGGAGTTAGGGAATACTCATGGTCCTGAATTCAAATGTGACCTCAGACACTTACTAGTTGTGTGACCCTGCACAAGTCATTTAACACTGTTTGCCTCAGTTCCCACATCTGTAAAAAAAAAAGTGAGGTAGAGAAGAAAATGGCAAACTACTCCAGAAAATTTTGCCAAAAAAACCTTAAATGTAGCCACAAAGGATCAAACAAAATTGAAAACAACTGAACAACAAAAACTCATTTTACAAGAAGAAATTGAGATCCAAACAAGGTAAGTCATCTGCCCCAAACCATATAAAAAGAGGTAGAAGGAAAGAATGTAAGATTAGGAATTAGAGGATCTAGTTTCAAATCTTGGTCCACCTGCATACTGTATAAGTGAGTTTGAAGAAGTCACTTGATGCCCTTATCCCCATGCTTCAGTTTCCTTATCTGTAAAATGAAAGGATTAGACATCTTCCAAAGTCCTTTCCATCTCTAAATCTTTGATTCTAGTAAGAAGCAGAATGAAATATTATAAGCAAGAACGAACCATTGTGATTCTCGAAGAGGATAGTTTTATACAGAAAACAGGATTTTTGAATCACTTGCCTGATTGGTTTTTTTTATAGGAAATCAGAGGAATATCACTATTTTGGAGGGTGATATGTGGTATCACAAAGGCAGGAATTAGAGTTGTGTGTGAAATTATTTGATAATTTTCCTCCGTGGTATTAATGTTTTAAAAGATATGATTTGGTTGCTATATTAGAGTCTGTGTGGAAACAGTCTATTGCTACAGAAGTTGTACCTGGCTGCTGCCTGTCTAGTCTCAACAGAAATCCCAGTAGCTAGGCTACCAGGCATGATGGTTGCTGGGCTGGGACCTGCAGAAAACTTGGTTTCTATTGAATGTGTTGATCTACTGGACCATCTGTGCCTGCATTTGAGAGATTGCTGTACACTCCACCACCTCCAGCCTCTACCTCAATTCAGTTTCATAATGTTCTTTCCAGCTGTAATTTTCTTTAATTCTTTCTCTGTAGGTGATGTAGAGCTATACTCTATATTTTGACTTCATCTTGGTTCATTACTATAATCTTTATCATAATATTTTGGCATTTATTCATTTTTTTCCTGCCTTAAATCCTAAATTCCTTACTCTGAGACTGAGTGCCAAAGTAGCTCTCTCTCTTCTCCCATGTATTTAGTTAGAAAGGTACGTCTGGTTTAGTGTTGACCTCACTTTTCCAAGTTCCTTCTGTTGGCTTCTACTCCATATGTCTATATTCAGAGTGTTGGCAGGCTTGTGTCCCCAATCAGAGTCTCAGATAAAAGTGCATTTGGTGGTCTCTATTACCACTGAGACTGTCTTGATCAAAGTATTAGATGTTGTTCTGTTTTCCCTGGGGCTACCTTGATTAGGGTACATAGTTGTTTTCCATTCTATTCCTCAACCAAGGACATTCTTGGACAAATTCCTACTGCTTTTATTGCATTATCTCTGGTAATTCCCCCAATCAGGATGATCAATGGTTGTGACCTGTCTGGGACTTCTTTGACTAAAGCACTGAGTTGAGTTTCCCCCTTTTGTTGTGATACCACAGATTTTCCATTTGTTTATCTGTGCTTTTGCTAGTTCCATTTATTGGACTCCTCTTCCAGCAATTATACCTTCTGATTATTATTTTGTGCAGTGCTATGGTAGATGAAAGAGCTTACTCTACTTTCCTTTGGATTATTTTAACATTTTTTTCATTCTAGTTCTCTTTTCGTCAGGCATACCAGCTTATTGACTAGGTTAGTTTTGATTGCAAAACCTATGCCAGCTTCATAGTGCTCCCCTTCACTGCGGCCACTCCAGAAAAATGTGCATCTAGCTCCCACTTCAGTAAGCTAGCCTTCATTTTCCAGTCTTGTTTAACTCAGGGCTGCAATTTGAATGTGATACCTGTTAATTTATCTTGTAACTAGGGCAGTTCATCTTTTAGATCTACTGAATTTTGAGTTGTCTATTAAGTGTGTGTACATTCCATGTGCTGATGGTGAGTGTAGTCATCTTTGCAGATGTTTTTGTACATTTTGTAAGTTTTTTATGTGTTTTGACCACAGTAATCAGGCCCGGGTTGGATAAGCAGAAAATGTTTAGGGCACCTTTTCTAGTCCCCTTCCTCATGTAAGGAAATGAGCAGTGTGATCCTTACAGGCTGCTCAGACACCCAAGGGGCTACTGGATCCCACTGCTGCTTCTGGTGAGAAATGACCCTATGGCCTGGGCCACTGTGTGCAAGGATGTGACTACAGCTCCCAGTGTATCCACACTTGCTGCTTCATCCCTTGCCTGTTGCCACAGGACTTTGAGGTACAATAGTACAATGGTATGACTGATGTCTTTTGATTCAAGCAAAATTGGATTTAAGTGAGATGGAACTGCACTAAGTCGTCAGTCTTGCTCTCTCCTCTGGAGTCATCATAGTCTAGTGGCAAGACAGAATAAAGACAACTGGTGATGACTAAGGATGCAGTGGAAGCTTGATGTCTTTGGTTTCTAACCAAGCTCTAAACACTCCATATCATGTGCTTCAGCCGCCTTCATGGCCGTTGGAACAAATTGTTCTCCTCTGCGCATTTCACCAAGGGAAGTCTTCACATGCTTGGGGTAGACACCCCACTAACTCACAAGTGGGTTTGAGACCCCTTTCTTGACCTCAATCTGATTTGTCCCATCTAATGAAAAGCTATCCCAAGGTGTGGGCACTGCACATGCTGCAACTTCTTGGAGCCACAAGTGAGAGTTGGGTTGAACAAGTAGACATCAAAGATGAAGGGCAGCCCTGAAAAGGCCTCATCAGTCATTATCCCAAAGGAACTCATCCTTCCTGAACATATCCTACACTCCAGGATAGTCGATCCATCTCTAAGAAGGCAGCATTTAACTCCATCAAAAATAGAGTACACCCAAAGCTTAGAGAGATACAGGATTCCTGGCTCAGTTAGAAGACAGATGAAATTCAGCTTTATGCTGACAGTAACAATCTAAAACATTTTCATGATTCTCTGAAAGGTGTTTATGAACCAAAAACCTATGGTGTATCACAACCGCTCAGTGCTGATGGAACCACATTGATTAGTAATAAGGACACGATCCTAGAGAGATGGGTTGAACATTTCCATTGTATTCTCAAGACCATCACCAATCAATGCTGATACCTTTGACCACTTACCTCAAGTTGAAGTCAATCCTTCTTAGCTGAACTTTCAACTGAAGAAGAGGTTTTGAGGGCCATTAGGCTCTTCTCATGTGACAAAAGCACCTTATGCTGATTCTATTCCAGCTGAGATTTACAAGGTAGGGGGACCATTGCTCATATAAAAGCTGACTGAAACTTTTCAGGTTATGTGACAAGAGGAAGTTATCCCCCAGGAGTTCAAGGATTCCTCCATTTTCCATTTCTATAAAGATAAAGAAAATAGATTGTCCTGCGACAATCACAGGGGGCTCCCTCTCTTCGTCATAACTGGCAAAATGTTTGCTAGAACTCTCCTTAGTAGGTTGATCCTTCACCTAGAAGATGGTTATCCACCTGAGAGCCAGTGTGGCTTCAGAAAAGGCCGTGGAATAGTAGATATGGTGTTTGCTGGCCAACAACTCCAGGAGAAATGATAGGAGCAGAACTGAGGTCTGTGCACAAAGTTTGTCGATCTGACCAAGGCCTTTGACATTCTTAGTCATGAGGGCTTATGGAAAATTTTATCAAGATTTGATTGTCCAGAGAAGCTCATTAGTATTGTACATCAATTTCATGATGGCATGCTTGCTTGGGTTCTGGATAGTAGTCAATGCTCTTGTGCCTTCCCAGTCAGCAATGAAGTGAAACAAGTCTGTGTACTTGCTCCCATGGTTTTTAGCATGATGTTTTCAGTCATGTTGTCAAATGCTTTCAATGAGGATGAACATGGAACCAGTCAGCTTCTGTCTTGATGGCAAATTCTTCAATCTGAAAAGGCTATAAGTCAAGACCAAAGTGAGTGTTGGTGCACTATTGTCTGTTTGCAGACAATTTAATTGTACATTAAATGCAACCTCTGAATCTGAGAAGCAACAAAGTAGGGATCAATTCTCTGTTACCTGTGCTAATTTTGGCCTAATAATTAACACCAAGAAAGCACAGGTGCTCCATCAACCAGCCACCTCCACACCAACCTTACGTGGAACCACTGATTACAACAAATGGAGAGGCTTTGGTAGTGTACTTTCCAGGGATGTACACATTGACAATGAGGTTGACACACACATTGTCAGAGCTAGCTGAGTATTTGTGAGGCTCTGAAGAAAAGTCTGGGAGAGAAGAGGTATTAGACTGACTACCAAACTGAAGGTCTACAGAACCGTTGTGCTGACCTCATTGTTGTATGCCTGTGAAACATGAAAAGTCTACGAGTGCCATGCCAGGAAACCGAATCGTTTCCATTTTAACTGTCTTAGGAAGATTTTGAAGATCCTCTGGCTGAATATGGTATCAGACGCTGAAGTCCTTGCTGGAGCTGAACTGCCAAGCATTCAAACTATGTTTCAGAAAGTTCAATTCCAATGGGCTGGACATAATTGTTCAAATGCAAAATATATACTTGGCAAGAAAAGACTGTTTTATGGAGAATTTGCATGGGGCAGGTGATCACATGGTAATCAGAAGAAGCGATACAAGGACAATCTCAAGGTCTCTCTCAAGAACTTTAGATTTGATTGTGTGATGTGGGAGACACTGGCACAGGATTGCTCAGCATGACTTGCCCATTTTCTTTATGAGCAAAGCAGAATTGAAGTAGTACAACAGAAATTTAGGATGTGCAAATTTGGAATATCCACCCCAAATATTCACATGGACTATCTGTGCCCAATCTGTGGTAGAGCATTCTGAGCTTGTATTGGTCTGATCAACCACAGTAGGACACATTGAAACTTGAGTTTATCATGGTGATGTCATTTGGTCCTCCTTGAGAAGGAAGGACAAAAATGAAATTCTCTTTTTAGATCACTGTTGAAATAAAAGTGAGACAGTTGGGCTCCTGTGTAATCCACCAAATCATCATCTTGCATGGAAGTTTCCAAGGCATAAACATTTAATCCTCTTGAATTAATACTAAAATCAAGGGAAAACCATGTTTCATTTTATGACATTTCTCTGTAACTTCCTATTAGTGATTTACCTTATCAACAATAAGTCAAATTACAATCCAATCCAATAGCAATGATGAGGAGGAGGAGGAAAAGGAAGAGGAGGAGAATGCTAGATGGCACATCTAAATTTCCAAAGCATTTTATTCACTGCATTTTGAGATAGTTAATATTTTGGGCAAATATGATGTTTAAAGTGTACATAATCTGCCAAATAATTTATTATATTCTTCAAACATATCTTTTTTGGTTTCTCTACTTGCAAACCTTTGCTTACACCTATCAAAAATATTTCTCCTTTCTCTCTTCCTATCTAACTTATTCCTATGTTCAGCTCAAGTCCTACTTGTTCCATGTACACTTTCCAACCCATCTCAGCCCATAATGATGTCTTTTTCCTCTGAAGTTCTATTACATTGTCTCATTCCTTTGACGAGAATCTTGAACTGCCCAGAGAGATCTCTTGTAACTATTATAATCTTCTTTAGTGTATGTCTTTTATTCCCAACAAAATGTCAAATTACTTAAGAGCACAGACATGTTGACATAAGCTTCTTTCTGTCCTCCAAAGTGATCCCATCTTATGGAAGATTGCACAAAAAATGATGGTAACTCATAGAACTAGAACTTCTTTCCCTGACCTATCATGTTGGACAAACAATTATATGCCATTTTTAATTCCACTTTAATTTCCACATAAGAATGAAGGGAAGGTGGATTTTCCTCCTTGGGATGAACAGAACACTAAAGGAGATATAGGAAGTTCCTAAGATACATTCAGTGGGACTTTGGATAATTAGAGAAGCTGAAAGGAAAGATACTTTGCCTCAGTTACATTTTGAAGTTTCAGTTCTCAAAATATAATACCACAAATATAATAAAGGGATTTAAGTGATCCACTTTTCTACTTTGTGACCATTGACCAGTTATTCCTAACCCACGTTTTTTCTTTTTTGTGTAGCTCAGTGAAAGTAATTTCAGAATCCTTTGTGGAATTTATTAAAAAAAAATATATGTCTGAGAATGAATCTAGTATTTGAAAGTTTCAAACTGATCAATGTGTATGTGTGTGTGTGTGTGTGTGTGTGTGTGTGTGTGTGTGTGTGTGTGTTTTGGGCTTGGAAAGACAGTGATACAATATTGAGGTGTCAAGCCTGTCTTTCTCCAATGGCCCTTCCATCTCTACCGCCTCATTATTCTTACAAAACTTTATATCACCACACCTTAGTAAACTATCAAAAAGAATAAACCTCTCACCTTAAGACATATGAAACCATGGCTCAGACTTCTTTTATTGTTTTTCTGTGAATAAAAGAAACACTGTTAACATTTTCACAATTTACAACTCTGGGAAGAGAAGGTACTTTATCCTGTATAATTATGTAGCCATTAAAAGTCTCTAGTATTATTTGAGCCAGGCCTACAGGTGTATCTATAAATACACATAGTTTACTATTCACACTGTGTTTATATGCTTAGACATCTAAGCTTTTTAAGAAAACATTTTTAGTTCCCCACTGGGAGATGTTCATTTTGGACAAGTTGGGTACTTTTCCTGTTGTGATTCTGATCTAAATATAACTGAACTTCTTGTACTTGATGATTGAGGAGATTAATTAGAATGATTGAGTGATGGAAATTATACCTCCTTTATGGCCAAAGTAATTACTTGTAATGCTTGCTAGCCTATCTATGAGTATATCACACCTTGTTTGATATAATGTTATAAAAATGAAACAAAGGAACTCAAAATGATTTTGATCCCTTGGATTTTTAATGACTCCATCTTGGATATGCTTATCATTGTAGTGATAACAATAGAAACAAAAATAATCCCACCAAAGACCAAGTTATATCCATACTTGGATGATGGAACCTCAGAGAAGGAAAAGTACCAACCATGGTAATGTATTGATCTTAAAATAAACTTTTTAATTTAAAACTGTGCTTATCACAGTACTTGGTTCATTGTAGGAACTTAAACGCTTAAATATTTGCAATAAATTTCAAATGAACCAATATAAAAGATTTTATTAAATAATTACAAAGGCTGATATTAGATATACACTACCGGGCTTGTTGAATGTAAAAGAAAACTAACAGACAAACAAAATAAAACTATTTTATCTTTATATGGAGTCCATATAATGGTTGACCATCAAGAGTGAATTCAAATGCCCTCTGTAAGTAACACCCGCATGAATGAAGTTGATCATATGTAGACAAAGAATTGTTGAGGAAATGCCTAAATAAAGAGTGACTTTTTAGAAGAGATTCAAGACTAAGTTGTCTCCACTAATAATCAAGGAAATTTATCCCATGAGTCTGGATATGTTGATTGATGAAGATGGTGGTAATGGCAATGATAGTAATAGTAACTTTAATGTTTACAAAGTTCTAAATATATATGTGTATGTATATGTATATATATATATATATATATATATATATATATTCCATGTATGTATTCTCTATATATATATTTGTCCTATATATATATAATGTATACACACACACACATACACACACACACACACACACACACACACATATATATATATATATATATATATATATATGTATATATATATACCTATGCATCTATCTACAGAGATAGGGAGCGAGAGACAGAAACAGAGAGACACAGAGACAGAGAGACAGAGACAGAGAGAGAAGAAAGGAAGCTGAGAGAATTTAAGTGCCCGATCCAAGGCCATGGTGCTCTATCAACTATGCTCAGATGATGCAAGGGAATAGTAGAAATGACATAAAAAAAATCACTACAAGTTGTAAAAATTTAGCAACTATTGAATACTGAGGATAAACTTCGTTCTCATAATTGTACATCAAAATCTCAATATTTTTCATTAACAGATGGTTAATTCTCATGTTACATATAGGATAATGATTGTGACTAGGCTAGGAATTTCATTGGTTTTAGGAATTTCTGGATGAGAAGTTTGCTCTACAAATACTGACTTCAATACAGACTTGAAAACTGATCAAATAAGTCACAATGGAACTGAAATAGCATCAAGATATAATTTTTGGTTGTTGTTGTCCTAACATAGCACTGATTCATGAAAATTTAAGAACATCATTTCTAATAGATTCCACCAGACCAGATTTTCACTTTCCAAACTTCATGGAATGAATTGTTTTCAAAACACAGAGCATTAATGGAAGAAATTACAGTGGTAGAAACAGGATAAGGTATCTTTGTCTTGCTGCTGTAGTTGCTCTAAAGATGTTTTAAGGGATCCCAAAATTATGACCTTGCATTTTAATGGCTTCATGCAGATACAAAAAGCAGTCATTATAGCCACTTGTGCAATAGTCCAGAGAAAAATAATAGCACACCAAGCATCATGTCCTGGGACCTTTCTCATTTCAATTCTTTTGAAACAAGAGAAGAAGATGAATACTGTAACATACAGGGAAGAAAAAGGGAGTACCTTAAAATCAGGGACATGTAGTTAATTATTACTTTAATTTATATTTAAAGCATATTTGCTGCAACATTTTAGAGATATAGTTTATTTATTGTTGCAGTGAATTTCATTTTTTTTTTCATTTAGGTAATTGTTTAGTGGATGATTTGTTAGTCCTAATCTTGCTACTATTGACAACTTGTTTTAAAGTTGACTTTGAGTCAAAGAATTTAGAGTGGAAAAGGACTTTTGAAATCACCTTGTCCAACTTCCTCATTCTACAGAGAAAAGGAAACTGAACCCTGGGTATATGAAGTGATGTATCTAAGGTTACATAGATAATAAATCTGAGTCAGGTTTAGTCCCATTTCTTTTGAACAAATCCAAGGTCCTTTTTTATATCATATGGCCAACTTCATTGAATTGACTGAATCATAATGTTTTCTTTTTGTACTGAAGATTAACTCTTTTTTAAAAATTAAAAATGTAATTGAAATATTCAATCAAAAAACATATATTGAGCATCTACTCTGTTGAAATTGTAGCAGGTTATGTTAGATTCCAATGACATTATTAAATGTAGCTTATTAAAGCTTATTAAAGTTTTGTCTGTGAGTCTGAGACACTCTGACTTGCCCAGGGTCTCGTGGTCAGTACGTATCTGAGGTAAGACTTTAACTCAGATCTTTTTGCCTCTGAGGTTCTCCATTCACTATGCTACCTCCAGAATACAAGATCAACTACCAGAATATGAGCGAAAAATAAATATTAACTCGTTAAAGTGATACCCTAGAGGGAGCAAAATAGTGAAGTGAATAGAGTCCTGGACTGGTGGCAGAAAAACTTGGAATCAAAATCACCCTGAAAACTTTTAACAGTTGTGTGACCTTAAGAAAGTCACTTAATCTAACTATGTCAGTTTCCTAGTCTATAAAATAGGGGTAGCAGTGGTTCTTCCTCCACCCCCAGCATTGCTGTGAGGATCAAATAAGACAGTATTTTAAAAGCACTTTGCAAATATTAAATCTCTCTATAAATGATAACTATTATTAATATTACTACCACTTAAAATTACCTTTTTGAAAATATCTTAATTACTGTGAAGTTAATGATTTTCTGTTATCTGCTATAAGATTTTATAATCATCATCTAATTTGCATAGTATAACTAACACTTGTTAAATAATTCCCAGCATCGCATCAATTTCAACCACCAAATCTAACAGTAAAATACAAAATAAATATCATAATAACCACAAACATATATTTTTTCCTCTGTGATATTCAAATCTGGCCAGTGATATAGAGATGTCACAGGTATCTGTTAAACTAAATCATTTATTTAAGGCTTAGGATGGTGTTTTTTATCTACCATTTAATGTTACAACATCATGTATTGATCTACCATTTTACGTTAGTTTCCTATTCATCATCTGATTTGGTCCTTCCAATAACTATGGGTGGTAAGAATTCAAATATTACTATTTATACATTATATAAATTTACCATTTATTTATTATATAAAACAAGTTCGGAGAATTATAGTGATTTGTGCAAGATCGTAAAGCTTGAAGTTTGCAGATTCAGGAATCAAAGCTACAGCTTTCAGTCTTTCCCATCGTACTAAACTATGACGGTTATGGGGAAGAGAAATCTTGGACATTATCATCACAAATAAAAAATCCAACTGTATAAGATGACATCAATAACTAATGATTCAGATGCCTCCTTTCTCGTAAGTATGAAATTTCATTGTCTTAGGTAAATAAATAAAATAACATGGAACAAATCAGAGGGCAAAGAATCAAATGGTAAAACCATGGGGTAAACTTGAAGTGACCCATCACTCAAGGAAGGATGTTTTTCCCAGACCAATTGCCAGACCAATAATTTTGGTGCAGTCCTGCCTTCATTTCTATTATAATAGTTCCCGCTCACCTTTATTTAGGCTTTTATAATTTATAAGCATTTTCAGATGTGAGTACTTGATGTCAGTGGCATCATCTTTTGTAGACATTCAGTTGATGTTTTTCTTCTTGGTTTCCTGATACATCTTTTAATTATGAAATCCTTCCTTTTCACACCCTCATGCTTTCTCTCATATTTATTGTCGCTTTCCTTACATTTCTATTCCTCTAAATATTTATCCTGACTTCAATCTAGTTAATATTTCAATCATAGCATTGCCTACACTGACTTCCTGGGCTTGTTTCCATAGTTACTACATCCTTCAACTAGAAGATATTAAGGGGAAAAACACTCACATTTGGGGATGTCTCTATCAAGGGAGATATTTTTTATATTAAGTGAATGTATATTTGCATAAGATTTTGGCCCATCTTTTATGTATAAAAATGAGATGAAAAGAGAAACTCATCTCTACCCTCTACTTCACCTTGTCTATATCATTACTAGAAACTCTCAGAATTTTTCAAATTATAGTTTAAAAGATATGGTTTGAAACTACTTACTTACAGGGAATCTTACTTTTCATATTAACTACTCACTTAATTATCTTTATTTTTGAGGCTCTTGATATTTTCGGTCCTCTACAAACTGTAGAGAGTAATTGTTTTTAGCTTCAGTACATTTACATATTAATAATCATAAGCAGCTTTCTGATATTACAAAAATATTGTGAAGTTAGACTTTCACTGTCAAAGAAGGAGTCCAGATGGTGGCACTTGAAAACTTCAGTTCTTTTCCACTTCAGATATACTTGACCCTAAAAGTTTTCCTAGATTAAAGTTAGTTATAGTTTAATGTAATAGATTGATACACTTTCCATCTCATTTTCCTATTTACTGGTAAAACCACCAGATTGCCAGGAAATGTTTTTTGTTTTTAACATGACTACTGCTTGATTTAGATTAGCAAGCAAAATGGGTTTGAGTTGTATTTGCAACACTTATTATCTTTGTGTCCATGGATAAATTAATCTTCCTGAACCTTATTTTCTTCTTCTGTAAAACATGGATAATGACACTAATTATCTTGCAGAAATTTTTGATGCTAAAATGAGATCACATATGGAAGCATACTATTAAAGCACTAAAAATCAACTGGTATTATCAGAAAGGGGGTGCAATTTCTGTCAGTAGAGGCAATACCTACTCTGAAAAATCATGAATTATTGTAGTACTAATTTCCAACTTAATGTTTTCATTCTAGAAAATACAACTTATGCTCTAATTTTAGAATTATTTCTATCATCATCATCATCATCATCTTCAACCTCTGCTAGGTCTTCCTGTTCCTGATCACATCTACTTTAGTATTTGTTTCACTGCATCTCTCCATTGCTCAAAAAACTGTCAATGAATCCCTAATGCCTACTCAATAAAGCATAAATTCTTCAGTCATTACAAGGTTTCCCCATGCAAGCTCCATCCTACCTTTTTAGCCTTTTATGTCCCAGTCAAATGGAGCTACACATTATTTGAAAAATGTATTTGTTTTTTGTCAATTCTTCATTACCATTTTCTTTAACCCCAGTTTTCTCTTAACATGGTGGAATCCTTCCCAACTGGCACAGCCCAGCCCAGGAGTCCATATAGCCTGGATTATCAAGAATTGAGACATATAGTAAGATATTAGTGTTTTACCTGAGGCATAATGATGTTTTTTTTCATTTTGTTGAATTTTTAAGAGAGTGAAGAAAATTTCCTTGATGGAATTGAAAAGTTAACGTGCCATTTGCCAAATTTGAGATGGTCTCTTAAAAAGTTATATAACCTCTGTTAGACATAATTGAGGGAGGAAAAGATTCAAATAATATGACTCCTGGAATTCTAGTGTAGAGACACCAGTGGTAGAAGAACCTCACATTCATGGGAAAATCCCCATTTTTTACATTTTTCCTCATACCTTTACCAAAACAAATCATTGAAGGGACAGGATTTGTTTCTCTTCCTCTTACCACCATCTATTGTCCCACTAACTGAGGAGTTTTGCAACAGAGGTACTGACCTATTAGATGACACTAAACCATGCATGAGGCGGGGCAGTCAGTGGAGATATCTTTGGCAGTATTGAGAATTATCAGTTAATGAATGGTTCAAGAGAGAATTACTCTTGGTGGTAGTTGGAGCTAGTGATGAAAGGGTGGAGATTTCAAGTAAAAACTAAGACATTGATAGAGTTGCACACCAGAGAAGAGAAAGTTCAAGAGCTTGGTTTAATTACCTGCCCAGCAGAAATGGCAGGCACTCCTTTCAGAGCAGATCAGTAGGAGGATACCACAAAAAACAGGAATGACAATTGCTTCCCGAAGTCCAGGAGTCATAAATTTGCCTTGGACACATGTTTTCTCTATGCATGTGACTCCATACTAGTGTATTGAATGGAGGTATGGGACCTTCCACTGATACTGTTTGCCAGAGGATGTGCTCCATGTGTGGACAAGCTGCTCTTCTTACTATTCCATCTTAGTAAATTCTTATACCTTGGCTTAATCTTATCTACGGGCTTACTTTTTTACTTTTTTTCTTTTATTTTATCTCAATATATTTCACTTATTCTCTTTAAAAGTATTTCTTTTACAAGGATTTTTAATCTTCTTCTCCAAATATCACTGTAATTGAACATTTTTTTAAAACTACACTATTCATTATAAACATGGAGATTCCACCAAAACAAATCTTCATATTGTCTGTTCCCAAAATTTGCTTATGACACTTTCCACTTCTCTTTTCTGATGTGAGATGAGTAGGGTTTTTCATTTTCTTTACTCTTCTGAACAAGTGATTTATCTTAAAGTCTAAAGTCTTTCAAAGTTTTTCTTTTTGTCAATAATATAGACAATACGTCACACAATTAGTGATTAATAATAGTGTATTGATTGATCATTGTATAAATTGTTCTTACTTATTCTTTACTCTGAATTTGTTCAAAGAAGTCCTCCAAATTTCCTCCCAAATGATAAATTTTGTCATATTTTATGGCGTAATAATCTTCCATTGTATTCAGATATTACAATTTGTTCAGTCATTCCCCAAATAAGGATGCTCCATTAGTTTCCAATTTGGGGTTACTATGAACAGAGCTACTATACATGTTTTTTTGGGTACATATAGTTCCTTTCCTCACGCTTTTATCTATTTGGGGTTATGAGCCTAATACTGGAATAGCCAGACCAAAAGGTTTGAGGAGTTTCTAATTTGAGGGGACATAATTCCAACTGCTTTCCAAAATGTCAATTCATGATTCCACAAATAGTGCAATAGTTTTCCTATAGGACCTCCAACATTTGACATCTTCTTTTATAATCTTTGGAATGTGATGGTTGTGAAACAGAAATTTCCTTTTAAAACGATTTATTGATATATTCATTTTTAGTATTCAACATCCACTTCTATAAGATTTTGAGTTCTACTTTTTTTGTTTTCCTCCTCTCCCCTTTCCAAGACCACATGTGATCCAATATAAGCTATACAATTACAATTCTATCAAACATATTTCCACATTAGTCATGTTGTGAAAGAATCAGAACAAAAGGAAAAACCATGAGAAGAAAAAAAACAAAAAGTAGGTGATAATAGTATACTTCCATCTGGATTCAGGCTTCACAATCCTGTCTCTGAATGTGGATGGCATTTTCTATCATGAATCTTTTGGAATTATCTTAGATTGCTGTATTGCTAAGAACTTAATCTATCAAAGCTGGTTATTGCACAGTGTTGCTGTTACTTTGAACAACAACCTCCTGGTTCTGCTCACTTCACTCAGCATCAGATCATGTAAGTCTTTCCAGGATTTTCTGAAATCTGCCTACTCCTCTTTTATTACG
>CM053769.1:244247216-244264666 GCA_028658325.1 Potorous gilbertii
CCTTGATAATTTCATGAAGGATGATGTCTAGGCTCTTTTTTTGATCATGGCTTTCAGGTAGTCCCATAATTTTTAAATTGTCTCTCCTAGATCTATTTTCCAGGTCAGTTGTTTTTCCAATGAGATATTTCACATTCTTTTCCATTTTGTCATTCTTTTGGTTTTATTTTGTGATTTCTTCGTTTCTCAAAAAGTCATTAGCCTCCATCTGTTCCATTCTAATTTTGAGAGAACTATTTTCTTCAGTGAGCTTTTGCACCTCTTTTTCCATTTGTCTAATTCTGCTTTTGAAAGCATTCTTCTCCTCATTAACTTTTTGAACCTCTTTTGCCAATTGAGTTAGCCTATTTTTCAAGGTGTTGTTTTCTTCAACATTTTTTTGTGTCTCCTTTATCAAGGAATTGATCCATTTTTTCATGCTTTTCTTGCATCTCTCTCATTTCTCTTCCCAGTTTTTCCTCCACCTGTCTAACTTGATTTTCAAAATCCTTTTGGAGCTCTTCCACGGCCTGAGCCCATGGGACACCTATTTCAGATGTTTGGGATACAGAGGCCTTGACTCCTATGTCTTTACCTGATGGCAAGCAGTTTTCCTCATCAGAGAGGAATGGTGCAATCATCTGATCAAGGAAATAACCTTCTATGGTCTTATTTTTTTTCCCTTTTCTGGGCATTTTCCCAGCCAGTTACTTGACTTCTGAGAGTCCTCTCCCGGCTAGGCCTAGGTCTGCCCAGCTAATGCTTGGGGTCTGAGATTCAAATGCTACTCCCCAGCCTCAGGGCTTCTGGTGGTAGACTGGCTGCTATTCAGGGTAAGATTAAATCAGGTTCTCAGGTGGGGGCAGAGCCACCTCCCAGGCTCAGTTCCCTCAGGGGTTTTATGCAGAGACCTTCAGTAATGGAGCTCCTGCTGAGCTCTTGCCTGCTCTGGGAGCCTCTGGCTGCCCAGTGCCTCTGCCACTGCCTCCTGAGGGGGCCCGAGTCATAGAGACACCCCGCTCCCCTCTCAGCCCATCCAGACGTCTTTGTCACTGACCTGTGTGTCTGTGGGTGGAGGGACCTTTGTGGCCACTGGAGATTCTGTCCCTGAATCCTACCCTGATCTGCTTGTCTCTTTGCTGCATGGCCAGGGAAGGGCTGGGCTCCGCTCCTGTGCAGTGCATGACAAACCTTTGGGATCACTTTTTCAGGGCTCTTTGGAACGGAAATCTCCTTTACCCTGTTGCTGTGTATCTCCACTGTTTCAGAATTTGTTGGGAGTTCTTTTTACAGGAGGTCCATGGGCTGTGGGTTCAGAGCTAGCATATGTGAGTCTTTCTATTCCATCATCTTGGCTCTGCCCCCCAAAGATATTTTTTTAAGGGTCAAATGACTGGAACAAAGATATTTCGTTATGAATCTAGACAGAATTTATGTCCCATGAGGAAGAGTCTAAATAGTTTGTATTCAAAAGATTCATTTTTAGTCTGAAAAAAAATTAGTTGTAAGCAAATAGCCTTTAAATTCCACTGTAGAAGTAGGTATAGATTTAATTATTCTTCAAAATTCATCCAAATGATTGTTAAGATCATAGTCTGTACACATGAGAGGGATTCCAATGTCCTCTTAGTGTCCAATACCTTTTTTTATATCTGGCCAAATATAGGGCCATAGAACAGCTATTGTTTACCCAATTTCACACACACACACACACACACAAATATATATATATATATATATATATATATATATATATATATATATATATACATACATACATATCAATACATGTATATATATATATATATATATATATATATATATACACACACGTATATATATAAAATTAGTAGATGCAGGATTTGGAACCCAGATTGCCAAATAGTAATTTAATGCTCTTTTCATAGCACCATGTTGATCTTATTTATGAAAAAAACAAACATAATTTTCTTAAGCTAATAGGGCAGCCCCCATTTTTCCTGTCATCCATGCAATTGAAAGTATTGAAAATCATCAACAGCCGTTTTATTTAAAGTTGTTTATTACTCATAATTAAAGGACAGTAATAAGAATTACATAGCCAGCACTTACGTTGTGCTGTGTTCCAGGCACTGTGCTAAGTGCTGTATAACTATCTTGTCCATCACAACTCTGGGAGGTAGGTGCTATTAACCTCATTTGACTTTGAAGACCTCAAGGCAGACAAAAGTGGAATGTTTTTCCCAAGGTCACATAATTAGAAAATGTTTGAGAGCAGATTTGAACGCAAAACTTCCTTATCTGAGGTTCAGAGATCTAAGCATTGTACCTGACTAGTTGTTAGACTGATCTTTTTCTCACAGGAACAAATTAGCAAAATGGTCTTGTACCTTGTGAGGACTTCTTAAAGTAAATGGATCAAATGTCAAAGTTAGAGTTTAAAAGCTTGTCATTCCCCAAGGTGACTGGCCAAAAAAAAGCATGAATACTTTTCTAAAGTAAATTGTAAATTGTAATTGGTTATTTGAAGACATATCTTAAGTCACTAATAATAAAAGAACCTCAAATTTTAAAAATTCTTAAACTGTTCCTTACACCCCAAAAGCTGGAAAAAAAAAACAGAAATAGAAACAATCAATATCAGAAAGGCAATGAGAAGATAAACATTAATGCATGACTAATGGAGCTTTGGAATGTTCTGATCCTTTAAAATTTTAATTTCAAATTATGTGGGAAGATGGCTAATAGGGAAATATGATTTGCATGATTTCATATGTATAATCCATTTCAGATTGTTTACCTTCTTAAGGAGCAGGGGAAACTGGTTGGAGGCAGATAATTTGTAACTTAAAATTTAAAAAAAATTAAAATTTTACATGCAATTGGAAGTAATTTAGTGTAATAAATGGATATATTTTAAAAATGAAATTATGCAAGAAAAGTAAATAAGTTAACCATACTTTTTAGCCTAGTGGTCATTCTAGTAGGCATAAACTCTAAGGAAATCAAACAGGCAAAAAAAAAAATGTCCAGTATGGGCTTACTATATTCCAGACACTGTGCTAATCACTAGGAATATAAATACAGTACAAAGCAAAAAGGAATTCAGTGCCTGCCCTTAAGTAGTTTATATTTATTCTAGTCGGGGAAAGGGGATCTAAAAAGAGTATATGGTTTGAGAGGACAGAGAGAGTAAGATATAGGGCACCTGAGAATGAACATGATGCAAAAGCCCAGAGACTGGAGTGGATCCAAGAGAGTAGAGAAGTTAATTTGGTATAGGAATTTCCTCAAAATTGAGTTTCTGGGAATACTGACCAATGGAAGGGCTAAAAAAGGAAAGAGATTTTCCAGGATGAGAAGACTGCAGGAATAGAGGGATGTTTTAGGATGAGAAGGAACCAAAAAAAAAAAAAAAAAAAGGAAAACAATACACGATACCTACTGAACAAAACATTAAAGGAAAGCTGTACTTTGAAAAACAGATAATGGCCACAGGAACAGAAGCTGATGGTCATGACAAAAATGACAGTGATCATAATATGTAACCTTAATAAGGAGATTAAAGTTTTGCAAGGACTTTGCATGTTATAATCTCCTTTTATCCTCACACCATTTATCCCTACTTTACAGATGAAGAAACCAAGGCAGAATGAAGATAAAGGACTTGCTTAAATGTCAGAATTTAATTCCATCAAAATCAAAGTACAAGCAAAGCTTAGAGAGATGCAGGATTCCTGGTTCGGTAAGAAGGCAGATGAAATCCAGTTTTATGCTGATAGTAACAATCCAAAGCACTTTTAAGATTCCCTGAAAACTATTTATGGACCAAAAACCTATGATGCAGCACAACTACTCAGTGCTGATGGAGCCACATTGATTAGTGATAAAGACATGATCCTAGAGAGATGGGCTGAACACTTCCATAGTGCTCTCAACAGACCATCATCAATCAGTGTGGAGGCCATTGACCTCAGGTTGAAATCAAGCCCTCCTTAGCTGAATTTCCAACTGAAGAAGAGGTTTTGAGGGCCATCAGGCTCCTTTCATGTGGCAAAGCACCTGGTGCTGATTCTATTCCAGCTGAGATTTACAAGGTAGGGGGATCATTGCTCATATAAAAGCTGACTGAAATTTTCCAGGTTACATGGCAAGAGAAGGTTATTCCACAGGAGTTCAATAATGCCTTCATTGTCCATCTCTATAAAGGTAAAGAGATAGATTGTCTTGTGACAACCACAGGAGGGATCTCTCTCTTATTCATTGCTGGCAAAATTCTTGCTAGAGTCCTCCTTATAGGCTGATCCTTCACCTGGAAGATGGTTATTTATCTGAGAGCCAGCGTGGCTTCAGAAAGGGCCACGGAACTGTCAATATGGTGTTTGCTGCCAAAACACTCCAGGAGAAATGTCAGGAATAGAGGTCTGTATACAATGTTTGTAGATCTGACCAAGTCCTTTGACACTGTTAGTCGTTAGGGTTCATTGAAAATTATGTCAAGATTTGGTTGTCTGGAGAAGTTCATCAGTATCATACCCATGATGGCATATTTGCCCAGGTTTTGGATATGGTAAATACTTTCGTGCCTCCCCAGTCACTAATGGAGTGAAAACATCAAGCATGAGGTTTTCAGCCATGTGGACAAATGCTTTCAATGAGGATGAGCACAGTATCAAGGTCAACTATTGTACTGATGGTAATTTTTTCAATTTGAAAAGGCTACAAGCCAAGACCAAAGTGGAGGGAGTGTTGCTACATGATTTTCTGTTTGCAGATGATTGTGCATTCAATGCAGCCTCTGAAGCTGAGATGCAAGAAAGTGTGGATTAATTCTCTGTTGCCTGTGCTAATTTTGGCCTAATAATTAACACTAAGAAAGCACAGGTGTTCCATCTGCCACTACCATATCATCCACACCATGGAATCATTGATTACAACAAATGGAGAAGTTTTGAATGCTATGGATAAGTTCACTCATCTTGGTAGTATACTTTCCAGGGATGTACACATTGACAATGAGACTGATGCATGCATTGCTAGAATGAGCTCAGTATTTGGGAGGCTCCAAAAAAAAAGTTTGAGATAGGAGAGGTATTAGACTGACTACCAAACTGAAGGTCCACTGAGCCGTTGTGCTGACCTCATTGTTGTATGCCTGTGAAATAAGTGTCATGCCAGGAAACTGAATTGCCTCCATTTGAACTGTCTTAGGAAGATTCTGAGGCTCACCTGGCAGAATAAGGTACCAGACACTGAAGTCCTTGGTGCAGCTGAACTGCCAAGCATTCAAACTATGCTTCAGAGAGTGCAGCTCTGATGGGTTGGCCATCTTGTTTGAATGTAAAATGTATATTTGCCAAAAAGATTATTTTATGGAGAATTCACATGGAGCAGGTGATCATATGGTGGTCAGAACAAGGGATACAAGGACACTCTCTAGGTCTCTCTCAAGAACTTTGGATTTGACTCTGCAACAGGGAGACATTGGCATAGGACCGCTCACATCAGAAAAGGTGCTGTGCTCTATGAGCAAAGCAGAATGTAGAGAGCACAAAGTAAAGGTAGGATACACAAATTTGTAGTATCCATTCCAAATATTCACTTGGACTATCTGTGCCCAATCTATGGTAGCACATTCTGAGCTCATATTGGTCTGATCAGCCACAGTAAGACATATTGAAACTTCACTTTATTATGATGATGTCATTTTGGTCCTCCTCGAAGACAAAGGGTAACAACCAACCAACCAATTTTAAACTGTAGCTAGGGAAGAATACCCTTGTTTCCCTCAAAAATTACAACATAAAAGCAAAAAATTAATTAAATCTATTTTTCATGAAAGCAAGGTATATAGTCTATTTATTCTTTATCAGGGAAGATGTTTTTCTTGGGCTGGGTCACAAGACTCCACCCAATATGTTGGGTTCTCTTTTTCTAGATTGTGAAAATTGACTTGGGATTTGAAGAAGTGTTAGGAAAGTATTTTTTCCTTCAACCTCAATTGATTACTTATATTTGTGCCTTTTTTACATCAAAATAATTTCCATTTTTTCTCTACACTCTCTACTTTAATGATTTAATTAAGTTCCATTGACTCAATTATGATCTCTGTGACAATGACTCCCAAATCAATATATCAAGGCCTAATCTCTATCTTCTGAGCTCTTATATTGTATTTTGTTTTTCTAAAAAATCCTATCTATTCTTCAAATGTCCCATTTCTGTTGATAGAACCCACCATATTGATCCCATATTTAGATATTTATCCTTAACAATACCTTTAACTAAACTCTTTTTTGTAATCCTCACATCTAATCAATTGCTGATTCTTGTTCATTCTATCTCCAAAACTTCTCCTGCATCTGTCACCTTCTATCTACTCACATGATATCTGCCTTATTTCAGGTTCAAATCACTGTTCACCTACACTCTTGCAATAATCTCCTAACATCCCTTACCTTTCAGATTTTCCCCTATCCAATTATCCTACAAATAACTGGTATGTTAAAATTCCTAAAATTCAGTTGTATCATGTTATCTCACTCCTGAAAAATCTTTAATGGCTTCCTTTTGCCCTGGCAAAATACAAAACCATCTGTCTGGCATTTAGAGCCCTTTCCATTCTGACTTTCACCTATTTTTCAAGTTGTATTTAATAATATTCCCCCTCATTAATTTTGCTTCCTTGATAACTGTTATGCTGACAAGTCACTGTGCAAAGCATTCCATTTCCTCTTCCAATGACTTTTTTTTCAGTAGTTTCTCCATATCTATAATCACTGTCCTTTTATATTTACTCCATAAAGTTTCTAGCTTCCATCATAATACAAATCAAGTCAACTCTCAGTTACTGTCATCCTCTACATTTTGAAATGACTCTGTCTTACTTTGCTTATACATTCTTATATGACTACAAGCTTTTTGAGGTAAGTTTTGTTTCATTTTTATTTCCTGGAGCACATTAGAATCTTAAAAGGTTTGTTGAAGTAAAATACATTCTTAATATACCTTCCACTTAACCCTCGTTGGCAATAGAGAATATGTTGATCAATACTGCACCTACAAATCAACAAGACTAAATGGGTTGGGCAAAAATTCCTTGTTCATAAGAGTCAAACTCTTTACAGAGAGGAAGAAAATGTTTCTTTCTCTTTTTGCTCAGATCAATATTTGTGATTCATCTATTCTGATACATTGTAGTGATGTTTCCATTTGCATTATTATATACATTAGGCACATCCTTTCTTTTAGTCCAAGTTCAAAGCTAGAAAAGGAAGGAAAGAAGGAAGGCAAGGAGGCAGACAGATAGGAAGGAAGGAAGGAGGGAAAGAAGGAAGGAAGGAAAAAAGCAGCAAATGATAGGATAGAGGGAGACAGGGAGAAAGAAAGGGAAAAAGGGAGAGGGAAGGGCAGAAATCAGAAAGAATGAAGGAAGTGAGGAAAGGAAAGGAAGGAAGGAAGGAAAAAAAGAACAAAGAAAGTAAGAAAGAAGAAAGGGGCAAAAAGAAGGAAAGGAAGAAATACAAAGGAAGGAAGAAAAAACTTATTATACATCTATTATATGCTAGGAATTGTACTTAGCACTTTCCAAATTTATCTAATTTGTTCCTTAGAATAGCTCTGGGAGAGAGGGTTATTATTTTCCCCAGTTTATAATGGAAGAAAATGAAGAAGGCAGAAATTAAGTGACTTTTACAAGGCCACAAAATAACTAAGTTTTTGAGGCTAACTTCTGGCTAAGAATGCTCTCTACTTACTATTGTAATAATAGTTAAATTTATGTGACATACTTTAAAATTGGCAAAGTGATTTACAAATATTATCTCATTTTCTAATCATGGCAGTTAGGTGCTATTATTTATTACCCCCACTTTAGAGATAAATTAACTGAGGCCAACAGAAGTTAAGTGAGTTGTCCAGGGTCAGAGTCAGAGATAACAGTTATTAAGCACCTACTCTGTGCCAGACACTGTGCTAAGCATTGGAGATAAAAAAGAAAGGTATGATAGTCCCTGCCTCCAAGAACTCATTATCTAATTGGGGAAGACAACCCATTAAGGGAAGCTAAAAAGAGGAAGCAGAGGAGCTGAAAAGGGGCAGGAATGCAGTCATGATGAAGTCATATAAGCAGGTGGCCAAGGTGGCAAATGATCTGAGGAAATGAGAGCTGTAGAGTTAATTTCATCTTGTAGCTTGTTGGAGTCCAAGAGAATCATAATGTCATAATAATCTGATTTTGATGTAGTGAATTGCTAATTCAAATCATATTAGAAAATTATTTCAAAAATTAATAAGTCCTTCACATGACCATCTCTGGAGGATTTCTTTCATGATTGGTATCTATGAAGAATATATTATGGAGACATATGGTAGCCAATGGTGTCTGCCACTGTTGGGGAGTTCCAATGTTGAGTTTAGTTCAAGGAAGAATTCAGTGTATATGGTCAGATCCTTTGATGGGTTGACATTGTGCTGCTTTCATCAAATCCCATAATACTTCAGACTCTCCTTTAAAAAAAATAGATTTATTTATTTTTAGTTTTCAACATACATTTCCACAAAATTTTGAGTTCCACACTTTTTTTCTATATATCCTCTGCCCACCCTGGGATGCAGGCATTCTGCTTACTCCCTCCCCCAGTCTTCCCTTCATTTTATCATTCTCCACTCTTACCCACTTCTTTATTCTCTTGAAGGGCAAGATAGATTTCTATACCCCATTGCCTATATTTATTATTTCCCAGTTGCATGTAAAAACAACTTTTTTTTGACATTTACTTTTAAAACTTTGAGTTCCAAATTCTCTCCCTTCTTCCCTCCCCACCCACTCCCATTGAGAAGGCAAGCAATTAATTATAGGTTATACATGTGTAGTTATGCAAATCATCTCCTTAAATAGTCATGTTGTGAAAGACTAACTTTATTTCCCTCCATCCTATTCTGCCCTGAATTATTCAGTTTTCTCCTTTGATGCTGTCCCTTTCCTAAAGTGCTTGCTTCTGATTACCTCCTTCCCAAAACTACTCTCCCTTCAACCATTCCCTCTCTTATACCCTTCCACCCTGCTTTCCTGTAGGGCAAGATATCTAATTAATTGTTCCTTCCTTAAGCCAAGTCCAATGAGAGTAAGGTTCACTCATTCCTTCTCACCTACCCCTGGTTCCCCTCCATTGTCAAGTCTTTTCTTGTCTCATTTAGTGACATTACTTCCCCATTCCACCTCTCACTTTCTGCTCCCAATATATTCCTTTAATTTTATTTTTTAGATACAATCCCTTCATATTCAATATACCATGTGTGCTATCTACCTATCTATCATCTATCTATCTATCCATCCATCCATCCATCCATCCATCTATCTATCTATTTATCTATTTCTTCCAACTATCCTGATACTGAAAAAGTTCTTATGAGTTACAAATATCATCTCTCCATATAGCAATGCAAACAGTTCAACTTTAATAAGTCTCATTATATCTCTTTCCTGTTTACCTTTTCATGCTTCTCTTAATTCATGTATTTGAAATTCAGATTTTCTATTTGGCTCTGGTAATTTCATCAAGAGTGCTTGAAAGTCCTCTATTTCATTGAATGTCTATTTTTTCCCTGAAAGAGAATGCACACACACACACATACACACACACACACACACACACACACACACACACATTTCCTGAGTATACTCATTTTTGCTGGGTAGGTGATTCCTGATTTTAATCCTAGCTCCTTGGACCTCCAGGATATCTTATTTCAAGCCCTTTCATCTCTTAATGTACACCATGTGTGCATCTTAATGTAGATCTTGTATTATCCTGATTGCATTTCCATGATACTTGAATTATTTCTTTCTGGATGCTTGCAATATTTTCTCCTTGAACTGAGAACTCTGGAATATGGCTACAATATCCCTAGGAGTTTTTCTTTTAGGAGCTATTTTCAGAGGTGATTGGTGGATTCTTTACATTTCTATTTTATCCTAGGTTCTAGAATATCATGGGAGTTTTCCTTGATAATTCCTTGAAAAACAATGTTTAAGCTCTCATTTTGATTATGATTTTCAGGTAGTCCAATAATTTTAAAATTATCTCTCCTGAATCTATTTTCTAGATAAGTGGTTTTTCCAATGAGATATTTCACATTGTATTCTATTTTTTTCATTCTTTTGGTTCTGTTTTATAATTTCTTGATTTCTTATAAAGTCATCAGCTTCTATTTCCTCTATTTTAATTTTGAAGGAATTATTTTCTCTAGTGAGTTTTGGAACTACTCTTCCATTTGGCCAATTCTGCTTCGCGAGACATTCTCCTCATTGACTTTTTGAACTTCTTTTACCATTTGGGTTACTCTATTGTTTTTTAAGTGTTATTTTCTTTGATATTTTTCAGGGTCTCCTTTAGTAAACTGTTGACTAATTTTCATGATTTTCTTGCATCACTCTCATTTCTCACCCCAATTTTTCCCCTACTTCTCTTCTTTGATTTTCAAAGTCACTTTTGAGCTCCTCCATGGACTGTGACAAATTCATATTCCTCTTTGAGGCTTTTGATGTTGAACTTTTGCCTCTGTTGTCCTCTGCAGGTATACTTTGATCTTCCTTGTCACCAAAGTAAGATTCTATACTCGTGATTTCTTTTATGATGTTTGCTGAACTTTCCAGTCAAACACTTGACTTACTAATTCTTTGTCAAGGTAGGATTCTGCTTTCAGTGGGGTTGGAGGTTGGGGTGGATATCCTGTCCTAGGCTTCAGGTATTTTGTATCATCTGCTTGATCCCCTATTATCTATAGACCCAGAGATCTGGTAGCAGCCTCTGCTGTTGCTTCTGCTGTTGCCATGGTCACCAGGTGCCACCACTACCACCACTACCACCCTGTGGCTATGGAAGAACCTGACTAGACTATATAGTCCTCTTTCACACAGGTCCCACAGAATTTTGAAACTGATCTTTTTGGTGTTTGTGAGTTGAGACATCTGGAAACTGCAGTCTCCTGAGGCCTACTTTGGCTCATCTGTGCTGGTGTGGCCCTGACAGTGCTCCACTTCCTGTCTAGTGTGAAAACCCTTCCTGTTAACTTTACAGGTTGTTTTGGGCTAGAGATTTGTTTCACTCTGTCATTTTCTGAGTTCTGTAGCTCTAGAATTTATTTAGAATCATTTTTTTACAGGTATTTGGAGGATTTTGTGGGAGAGCTCAGGAAAGTCCCTGCTTCTATCCTGCCATCTTGGTTCCACCTCTCCCCTAGACCCTCCTTGATGAAGTCTAGGATTGTTTTTATGTTTGGTCTAATTATTCATAAAGAGAAAAAAGTGGATGAATAATGCCTATAGTCCATATTATACTATTCACTTCAGTGGATTGATTGGAGAAACTATGGAGTTTATGCTGGAGGTACACAGGACTCAGACTGAACTGGATTATAAGAACCAATTTGTGACTTTCCAGTGTGAGCACTTATAACTTGGAAATCAGCAAATACTACAAATTGGGGTTTTGACATACTTTTGTTGATCTTATGGAATTGGAAGTTATATTGAAATTGTTAATAATGAAAATTAAACTTAAAAAATTATGTTGAACATACATTTTTTGAAAACCTGTTACTAAACATTTAATAACACTTTATTTATATGTCTATCGGTCTGACTTTCTGTCATTCAATCTGTCTCCATGAACCTATTATATGCATACACACATATATGCACGCATAGAAATATGAATGTGTATATATACACATACATAAATATATAAGCACATACATGTATATGTATACACACACAGCAAATGAACAATGAACAAGGCTTAGAATAGCATAGGAAGAAGAAGGCAAGCTAGATCTTCTTTGAAATATGGAAAGAACTTTTTGTTGACCTCTAAACTTTTTTCAGAAACAAAGGTGAATTTTCTTTTATATAAATATTTTTCAGTGTTGCTATCTGGCTGTGATCCATAGAATAATATATTCTCCAAAGAACTGGAGTTCAGGATCACCCAAAGGATGAAGGAGAAGTCTATTGTATTTATGAACAGGATGAGATAAATTATAAATAATGAGTGATGAAAAAGAAGCAGTATCAAAGACAGCATCAAAGAAATGTCTGATTTAAAAGATTGTCTCCCCACCCAGTCACAGCAAGGTTCAATCAATGGATGTGTATATTCTATTGCTATCCTTGGAAAATCAGAAATTAAAAAATATGCAATGAGTTCCTTAGGTAGAATCCCTTTGGAAAACTCATGGAAGGATTTAGATATGAGATATATAGAATGGGGTGGAATTGGTAAGTATTGAACTGTATTACTGGAGGCAATCCCCATATTGATGTGGTCATGGATGGACTGATATAATGGAATATTGATTACCTGGAGAGCATCTATATGAATATCCTCAAATTCTTGAATATATTTTTTAACCTAGAGAAAAAAGAGAGTCAGAGTGAAACTTGATAGATGTGTTGAAACATCTCAAAAATTAATGTGAAAAAAAGGAATGGTCTCATCGTATTTGGCCACAGAATGGAGAAGAACATATGTAAAAATCACAAAGTATCAAATTTTCATTTGGTGTAGGGAAAATCCTCTTGAAAATTTTATCACCCCCAAGTGTAAGAAGTTGCCTCTAAAGGCAATGGTTTTCCTATCGAAGAAAATCATCCAATAAAATTTGGATAGCTCTTTTCCATGTGGGTTGAAAGAGAAATTCTTCTCCAGACATGAATGAGATTGTTTATCTTTATTAGATTGTGAAGTCCTCTAGGGTAAAGACTATATTTGCCTTTCTTTGCACCCCCAACACTTAGTGCAGTATCTAGCCCAAAATACGTGCTTCATAAATGCTTGGTTATTTACTGATTGATTTTTTAGTTTCCCCCCACAGTGAAACTTTCAGATTTACAAGAGAAAAATTTGGACAAGTCTTGCAAAGGATGGTTATGGATGGGTTGAGCTTTTTTACCAGTGAAAGGAATATTTACACTGACAAAATCACATATCCATTGAAGTAACAGTATTTTGTCCATGTATACACACACCCAAAAAATTCATAAATTTTTTTTATAAACAAATCATGTAACTTCTATTATAGATATAAACTTAATTATTCATAATGTTGATTATTCCCCAATGACATGGCACTTTAAGAATCCCAAAACTCTTAAAAAAGCATCTATATTCAGAAATCTTCAAGATGGTAAATATCTTCTTTCATTTTTCAGGTAGGAGCAATGGAAGAGAGGTTTAGGTGAACTTTGTTTCACAATAACCCCTTGCACTTTTAAATGCCTGGAAAAAAATGGAAAAATGGAAAATGAATCTTCATTCTTGACTGTCACAAGGACCTGCTAGCTCTGAGAATAAGTATATATATTTTTCCCATTCTATTTCATCTTATCTATGTATTTACTGCATGAATGGATTGCTGGCTAGTGAAGAAAATTGTTCTGTATGCCTCTGAATGATCTTCTATGAATGGTCCAGCAAAAGATTAGTCAGTCACCTCACCTCTAAACGCCATTGTTTGTGTTTCTGTCAGGGTCTCATCATCATTGTTTAATGTTGCATCTCCTCTGGTTTTCAGTAAAAGTAAATAGAAAGAAAGTAAAGATGATTTTACTTGACACTTTAATAGCAGCTGCCTTGATGTTATGACAGCATATTGAGAAAAATGAGTGAAATCCTCTCAAGGGAGGGGAAGTAAGACAGTTCCTTTCACTGACATCTCTGAAGCTATGTCTACAAAGATTGAAAGAAGGAGCAAATTGAAGAAATGCTCTGTATGATTAAGGCCAAACTACTCTACTGAAATGTAGAACAGCAGTGATTTGTGTCTGTGTATGTGTTTATGTTGAGGAAATCGACTATATATTTCAATACAAAATATTCTATTCTGATGAAACTTGAGAGACAGTATATTGAGTTGGCTTTGCTACTTATAACATGAACGTCCTTGGATGAATTACCTTTCCAGTCTTTTTATACATCACTTCATCCATACATTTGATGATCCATCCAGAGAAACTGTTATTCATACATGATATGCCATCTTCCATCTCTGTCCTACTGCTCTGGTGACCCCATGCCATATATTTGTCTTTGAGAATCTGTGGTTTCCTAAAAGACTAAAATTAAGTTACCTACTTTTGCATAAGGATTTTTAAGTTTTTCCCCAGTACTTTTCCCCACTCAAAGTTACTTTTTATCAGCTTTATAGATTTTGTTGTGAAGTACTTAATATAGTACTTGGGACATGGCAGGCACTACATAAATGCTTGCTACTCTTATTGTAATTACCCTGACATGGGTTGTATGTATGCATATTATTTTACGTATTTTCTCTCCTATTATAAGGTAAGATCCTTATGGGCAGCAACTATTTTGTCTTTTCTTTTAATCTCTACCACCTAGCACAGTGCTTGGAACATAGTAAATACTTAGTAAATTATTTAATTGATGAATTGATTACTTCATCTTTTACTCTTTTCATCTACAGATATAGTCACTTGCTAGAATGAAGAAGGTAGTCACTCTAGATGAACTAAAAAGTCCCTTTGAAATAAAATAACATTACTAATCACAGATCATATTTGGATAGTTTTCTGATTTGAGCCCCACAACAGTTCTGGGAGATAATTGTTATTAATACCCCCATTTTACAGATGAAGAAAATAAAGGTCATACATATAATAAAAGTCTGAGCTAGAAGTCAAAACCAGCCTGACCTCAAGCTCAATCTACTCTTCTTCAACCCCAAAAAGGTTCCAGTAAAAAAAATAGAAATTTAGGGAGAGCTTTAAAGTTTGCGAAAAACTCTAAAAAAATATTATTAAATTTGAATCTTACCATAATCTTGTGAATAAAGGAATGTGTCTATAATCACAATTAGAATGACAATATCTACACTTCACAGGAGAAGAAAATAAGGACCACCTATAATGAGGAAAGAGGGAGTAGAAACCTGTCTGAAGTCATACAAGATTAAATAACAAGCAAAAGAACAGAGATTTTAATACTAGATCTTTGACTCCAGGATTAAATCTTTCTTTGTAAAAAGAACTACATTCTTAGTGCAATAATGAATAGTAAAATAAATAATTTTTAAAAATCACTACCATAAGATTACCTTATTTCAACACCCTGACCTCACGAGACCAAAACAATTTGCTTTTATGGAATGTTTGGAAAAGCAAGTATATGTTTTAGTTTAGAATGTCTTTCCCTTTGCATTCCAAAAATTTTTTTAAAACATTATTTTACTTTTATACAGCATTCAGCAGCTTTTTAGAACTGAATGAGGGGAAAAGATGAAAACATTTGGTCATATAAAACATTCCAACAGTATGAAATCTATCAGAATCAAATTTTTCATCCTTGTGTTCTCTGCTTTGAAGATGATGAGTTTTAAATTCCTGAAAAATTGGTTTTAAAGGTTGATTCTAAACCTTGAGCTCTAGAAATGGACTTTTCTAATTTATTATATTTTGTTTGGATAAAAGTCTTTAAATACTTTCTGGACACTAATCCAGAGGATATTCTATCTTTTTTATCTTAAAATGTCAAAAGATGGAAGATGTCTTCAAGATTCTAGGGAATGTTATTGTATAAGAAATATTTGGAGCAGGACTTAAAAGAAGACATGTGCATTCAATTATTTGGGATTAGTCAAATAAACTGTGATATATTGGTATAGTAGACTATCATGGTACTCTTTGGAAAAAATCGAGTTGGTTTCATCGGATACGTTAGACACTTAATTTATCTTACAGTCTGAAAGCAACATCCTGATAATATTTGATACAAACAGAGCTTTGGAGGAGGAAGAAGTAGAGAAAGGTTATGAAGACCTCTACACAGTCCTCTAAATACCAGCCCCTATTCCCTTCTTAGCTGAGTGCCCTTCCAAAGGAAGAGAGTGATTGTTTTAAAGAAAAAGATACTAAAACTTCTCCAACTGCTGAACTTTTGCCATTTTCACTGCTGTTTTGTCTTGTATAGCATGGTGACTCCAACTGTGCTGGGTGAGTTGGGGAAGGAGAAGGAGGTCAAAGATCCCTTCAGAAATCATCCGTTAGTGCAATAAAGAGTTAAGTGATGGTGCATGAAATTGAATGTTCTCTTATGCCTTCGATAAACACGAAACTGTATTCCATGAATGTTCTGTTGACTTTGATTTCTTCCTGTGTTGTCCCCACTGGAACTATTTCTTGGGGAACAGGAGAGTATGTCTTTAAATGATTTCCTTGAAATTAATGTGTGATATTTGTTGACTTACATGTGAAGGTGGACCTTGCAAAAGATGTTGGAAAATATAACTCAAATATAAGAAATGAAAATGATCAAGGTCTATAGGCAAATCAGAAGGCTCACACTTATATACCAAGAATGCTTTCTTCGAGAACAAGGATGTTGATATACCCATTTTACTGTCCACTACTCAAATGTCAAAACAATACAATGTCTTTGCAGATAGTGGCTCTTTAATGATGAAAATATCATTTCAAAATAACTTTCTGTTAAATCAGACCAACAATAAAGAAAATTTCTGCCTTCTCTAAATTTGAAGAAAAGACAAAGACTTGATAACAGTGCACATAATTTTAAAAGTTTCAGCCTCATAACATCATAGAATCACAGATGTAGAGCTGCAAAGGTCTTAAGATCATAAATTGAAAGTTTGAAGGAACCTTAAAGTTCATCCATTTTTTTTAGAAGACAGAAATTAGGCCTAGGGTGGTAAATTGACTTGCCCAAGGTCCCACCAGGAAACAAGAGACCTATTGCAAGGAACTCTTTGTTACTGTGAAAAAAAAAATGAGAAACAGGAAAAAAAAACTCTCAAAAACAATCAAGAGAAAATGAATACATTTGATGACTGACGATATTACCTATTTTATGTAGTACTTTAGATTTTGCAAAGCACCTTGCAAATACTATATTATTCTAACCATCACATGATAGCTTTTTCTTTAAAAAACCTTTATGAAAATGATTCGTAAATATATCAAATACATCCGTGATGAAAATATAAGAGGATAATAGAATAGCTTTAAAAAATTTTTTTTTATAAATTTATATATTTAATTTTTACATTTATTTTCACAAGATTTTGGGTTCCAAAATTTTCTCCCCATTTGTCCCCTCCCCCCTTCCCAATACACTGAGCATTCAAATAACTCAAATCACCAATCTGCCCTCTCTTCTTTCATCCCTGCCTTCTCTTGTCCCCATCTTCTCTTTTGTCCTGTAGGACCAGATAACTTTCTATTCACCATTACCTGTATTTCTTATTTCCTAGTAGCAAGAACAATACTCAACAGGTTTAGTTCCTAAAACTTTGAGTTCCAACTTCTCCCCATCCCTCCCTCCCCAACAATTCCCTTTGGGAAGGCAGGCAATTCAATATAGGCCAAATCTGTGTAGTTTTGCAAGTGACTTCCATAATAGTCATGTTGTGTAAGACTAACTATATTTCCCTCCATCCTATCCTGCCCCCCATTG
>CM053769.1:244265166-244290688 GCA_028658325.1 Potorous gilbertii
GAAGAACAAATTGAAACACAATATGTACACAGAAAATTTTATTTCATATATGCGAAAAGAGAAGAAAATGTTTGTATGTCTGTTATCCTGGATCTGTGATTTTATTAGTATAGTAATTCTAATGATGAAACTCCTCAGTCAGTGCATATTAGCACCTTCTCTGTAATTTATACCATTAGACACTTGCTTGGGATTGCTAAGAGCTCTTAATTTGTCCAGGATCCCATAGACAGTATGTATAAGAGATGAAACTTAAACTCAGTCCTTCCTTACTATAATGCCAACACTCTATTCATTTTGCAAAACAAATATAATATGTGTGTGTGTGTGTATATATGTATATGTATATTTGGGTGTAGGGGATGGGGTGGTAATCCTAGAACCTGGAAGAATCAAGAAAGATTGCATCAAGTTGACAACTGAGCTGATCTTTCAAGGAAAATACTGATTCTAAGAAGATAGAAAAGAACAAGCAAATTAAGGTATGTGCTAAAAGTAGATAACATGGCAGAGTCAAAGTGTTGGAGTAGAAAGATTCATATACTTTAGTGTTTCCCCCACAGCCCACAAAATACCTGTAAAAAATGAGTCTCAATAAATTCTAGAGCAGCAGAAGCCAGAGAACAACAGAGTGAAAGAGATTTCCAGCCAAAGGTAACCTGAAAGACCAATAGTAAAGGTCTATTCCATGGGACGCTGAGCAGAGCAGAGCCCAGCCCTGGCTGCACAGTGCAGGGAAGAACAGGATCAGATCAGACCTCTGGGGCAGAATCCACATCAGAGAGGGTCCAAGATCTCTCAACCCACAATCTACAAAGAAAGCTTCAAAGGTCATTGTGGGAGGGTTTTCCTTCCTGGGTGAGAGAGGCATGGGGTCCTCATAGCACTGGTCATAAATAGCATCAGAGGTGGCAGCAGCAGTAGCAGCAGGCAGAGGTTGGCTAAGGTAGCCATGAAAACAGCTTGGGTCCATTGTCCTAGCAGTTCACCTTAAAGCCTCTGTGGGAATTGAGCATGGGATCTGAACCTCAGCCCTCAGTGGCAGCCCTGCTCCTGTCTAATGCCTGTGAGGGAAATGAGCAGCTGATTCAAATCTCAGTCCTAAGCACAGTCCTGGGAGGAAGATGAGCACTAGGGCTCAACTCTTGACAAAGGATTCAGAAGTAAAGTAACTGACTGGGAAAATGACCAAAAAAGGGAATAAAAAACAAACCATGAGATAATATAAGGTTACTTTCTTGGTGAACAGGTATCTCCTTCCATCCTTTCTGATGAGGAAGAACAATGCTTCCTGTCAGAGGGAGTCAAGGATTCTGCCTCCTGTACCTCCAAAATGAATATGAAATGGGCTCGGCCATAAAAGAGTTCGAAAAGTGAGTGAGCAGCTTGCTAAAAGAGAACCAAAAAAATGCTGAGGAAAATAACACCTTTAAAAATAGGCTACCTCAATTGGAAAAAGAGGTCCAAAAAGCCAACAAGGAGAAGAAGGCTTTAAAAAGTAAAATTAGCCAAAATGAAAAGAAGGTTCAAAAGCTCACTAAACAAAATAGTTCATTAAAAATGAGAGTGCAGTTCAAGAAAGCTAATGACTATACAATAAACCAAGAAGTTAAAGAACAAAACCAAAAGACCGAAAAAACAAGATAATGTCAAACATCTCATTGAAAAAACAACTGATCTGGAAAATAGATCCAGGAGAGACAATTTAAAAATTATGGGACTACCTGAAAGTCATGATCAAAAAAGGAGCCTAGACTTTATCTTTCATGAAATTATTAAGAAAAACTGCCCTGATATTCCAGAACCAGGGGACAAAATAAATATTAAAAGAATCCACTGATCACCTCCTGAAAGAGACCTAAAAAGAGAAACTCCTAGAAATATTGTGGCCAAGTCTCAGAGTTCCCAGGTCAATGATAAAATATTGCATGCAGCTAGAAAGAGACAATTTTAGTATTGTGGAAATACAATTAGAATAACACAGGATCTGGCATCCTCTACATTAAAGGACTAAAGGGCTTGAAATAAGATATTCCAGAATTCAAATGAACTGGGATTAAAACCAAGAATCACTTACCCAGCAAAACTAAGTATAATACTTCAAGGGAAAAAAATGGTCATTCAATGAGATAGAAGACTTTCAAACAGTTATGATGAAAAGACCAGAACTGAAAAGAAAATTTGACTTTCAACACAAGAATCAAGAGAAGCATGAAAAGGTGAAGAGGAAAGAGAAACCATAAAAGACTTTCCAATGCTGAACTGTTTATATTACTACATGGAAAGATAATGTTTGTAACTCTTGAGACTTTTCTCAGTGTTTGGGTAGGTAGACACACACACACACACACGCACACACACACACAGACACACACACACACATAGACGAGAGTATAGGTTGAGTGCAATCAGAAGAGATGATATCCATAAAAAATTTCAATTAAATTAAGGGGTGAGAGCGGAAAATCTTAGGAGGAGAAAGGGAGAAATGGAATGGGGCAGACTATCACTCATAAAAGAGATAAGAAAAATCATTTTCAATGGAGGAGAAAAGGGATGAGGTGAGAGGAGAAAAGTAAAGCTTACTTGCTTCACATATGACTTAAGGAGGGAAAAACATGCTCACTAAATTATGTATGAAAATCTATCTTACACTGCAGAAAAGTAGGGGAGAAGGGGAGAAGTGTGGTGAGGGGGATGATAGAATGGAGGGCAAATGGGAAAAGGGAGTAACTAGAAGTAAACACTTTTGGGAAGGGACAAGTTCAAATTAGAAAGGAGAAAAAGAAGGAGGAAACAGGGTAAGATGGAGGGCAATATAGTTAGTCTTATACAGCATGACTGTTATGGAAGTTGCAAAAGACACATATATAGCCTGTATTGAATTGCTTGCTTTCTCAGTGGAGTTGGGTGAAGAGGGGGGAAGGGAGAGAAGTTGGAATTCAAAGTATTAGAAAGAAATGCTGAGAATTGTTATCATATATAACTGGGAAATGAGAATTACAGGTAATTGGATATAGAAATGTATCTTGCCCTACAAGAGAGAATATGTGGATAAGGGAAGGGTGAGTTGTGATAGAAGGGAGGACACATTGAGGGAAGGGGTAATCAGAATGTAAGGTGTTATGTAAGGTGCGGGGAGGAGAGAGATGGAGAGAAAAATTAGAACTCAAAATTTTGTAGAAATAAATGTCAAAATCTAAAAATAAATAAATAAAGCTAAAATATTAAAATAGATAACATATAAGTTTATGGAATGATGCTTTTTTGCCTCAATCTCCAAACTCTGCCTTCACTCTCAAAGTTATACTATTTAGAGAGTATTTAGGGAGTTTAAAACCACACCCCTCAAGTACTGGTGAAATGAAATGAGAATACTTAATTGGGTTAAGAGTAAAAGTAAGGAGTTGTAACTACTGAATTAAGATATTAGAGCCATAAATTCATAGACTGTTCGAGCAGGAAGTGATCTATAAAGTCACATAGTGTATCCCCACATTTTATGGATGAGGAAATTGAAGTCCATATAGATAAAGTAATTTCCCCAAGGTCACATAACTAGAAAAACTATGAATTTAATGTAGAGGAATTTGAAGATTGAAGTTTTAGGTTTGAAAGCTAGGTTTCCCAATCACCACCTTTGTGACTTAGAGTGTCACTTGCCCTCTTCAGACTTCATTTTAACCCATTATTTTAGCTCAAATTATATAATTTGATATTCTTCAAGTATTACATATCATCCTACAAAAGGTATTAGATTTTTTTCCAGTTGATCTAAGAGGACAGAGTTAAGACCAATAAGTAAAAGTTAATGAGATTGGGGTGGGGGAGTCAGGAAAGGAAGAAGATTTTATTTCACAGGGTTCTAACAGTTAGTGGTCTCCAAAAATGGTGTATGTTCCATCATAAAGTACTTATTATTATTGCTAAGTACTATATGTACTTAGTTGGAAGTCTTAAAGTTGAGGCTGGGAGGCCAGCTATTAGAGACTATTTGTAGAAAGTATCAAATATGTGCTGAATTGTTTTTAATTTGAGTTTTCTCTAAGATCCTTTCTTAAGATTCTCTTTCTAGATAACTTGAGTAGGATCAAGTATTCACTGAGGATACTACCTACCATTTGTTTTCTCTAAGAATAAATATATAATGAAAAAAGTGTTCATGGTTCAAAGTACCATCGAAAGAATACTTTAAAATCAGGGGGCAAAGCCAAGATGGCAGAGTAGAAGAAGCATTGCAAGTGCTTCCACATTTCCATACAAACAACATATAATAATGTGTCAAAGCGGCAAAGTAAACAAAGGGTCAGGGTGAAACATTCTTCTAGCATAAGATGACTTAAGAAGCAAGAAGGTGAGATCTGAGGCATATAGGTGAAGGTTCATATTAGATCCATGTTGATTCAAAACTAGTGGTGGGACTAAGTGATGGTGGCAGACATAGCAGCAATTTCAGAAGCTTTTAAGCCAGAGAAAGTAAGGTCACTGGTCAGAAAGAGATTACAGGAACCTCTGTGCAACACATGTGAGAATGGATGCTACTTGGCTACTCCATTGTTTATATTCATTTCTGGCTCATAGTTTAAGGATAGAGAGGAGCACTTCTGGTCAAGAGAAGAGATTCCCTGAAGAGTAGTATTACTTCTGGCCCCAAGAGAGAGAGGGCCCTGCAGTTTTGGGGAAAGAATTAACAACTTTAGCAAAGTTATAGGATACAAAGCAAACCCACAGAAATCATCAGCATTTTTATATACTATTCATAAAAGTACCAATGAATTATTAAGAAAAAAACTAGGAATAATAACAAGAAAATTCATGCAGAAATACAAAAGGGCAAGAATATCAAAAGCATATTTTTAAATGTGAAAGAAGTAGCCTAATAGTACCAGATTTCAAACTGTATTACAAAGTAGTAATCATTTAAAAAATCTGGTACTGGCTAAGAAATAAGAATAATCAACCTAATACATTAGGTATACAACATTCAGTAGTAAATAACCATAGTAATCTAATGTTTCATAAATCCAAATATCCAAGCTTTTGGAACCAGAACTCAACATTTGACCAACATTTCTGAGAAAACTAAAAAGTAGCAGGAGAAACTAAGCAGAGACCAACATCTCACACAGCTTCCCAAGAAAATACCAAAATGGCTAAATGATTTTGACAGAAGAGGTAATATAAGTAAATTGAGAGAGCATGAAAAAAATTCACCCATCAGATCTATAGATATGGGAGAGTTTATGATGAAACAAAAGATAGGATCATGGACAAAAAATAGATAATTTTGATGACATGAAATTAAAAAAAAGCTTTTGCACTAAGAAACTGAATACAGATTAGAAGAAATATATGAAGGTATATGGAGAGGAATGGGGATTTACAACGAGCTTCTCTGATAAAAGACTGATTTCTCAAATATACAGGGAAGTGAGCCAAATTTATTAAAATAAAATTCATTCCCCAATTAACAAATGGTCATAGATATGAACAGGAAGTTTTCAGAAGAAGGAATCAAAGCTATCAAAAGTCAAGTAAAAATGCTCTACATTACTACTGATTAGGGAAATGTAAATAAAAACATCTCTAAGGTAATTTCTTTCACCTATCATATTGGTTAACATGATAGAAAAGGAAAATATCAAATCGTAGAAGGCATGTGAAAAATTAGGGACACTTGTATTTTTGGTGGAGTTGTGAAAAGGTTCAACCATTCTAGAGGAGAATTTGAAATGACATCCAAAGGGATCTAAAACTGTGCATACTCTTTGACCGAGAAATGCCACTTCTAGGTCTGTATCCCAAAGATATCAAAGACAAAGGAAAATGAACCATTGGTGCAAAAAATGTATAGCAACTCTTTTTTGATGACAAATAATTGGAAATTGATGGGATACTTATCAATTATTTTGTTTGTCCTTCCTTCTCAAAGAAGACCATGACTTCAGAAAGATGCTGCCTTGATGCATAAGTGAATTGAAATGAAGTGAAGTATGGCTTGGAAAAGTTTCTAGCCTCACTTTCTCCTCTGGAGCCATCTGGTTCCATTGGCAGGATATAGATCAAGATGACTGGAGAGAGCCCTCACCCATCAATAGGGGAATATAAATGAGTTGTGGTATATAATTTTGATGTCATAGCATTATGTTATAAGAAATAACGAGCAGGATGGTTTCAGAACAACATGGAGACATAAGACCTCAAACAAAGTGAAATGAGCAGATATAGGAGAATACTATTACAATAAGAGCAATATTCTGAGGATGATCAACTGCAAAAAGCTTAGGTTCTCTGATCAGTACAGATTGAAGCATAATTTTTTCATTCTTCATTTTTCTTTATGTTTGTATGCTTTTTTTTCTTTTTAGCATGACTAGTATAGAAATATATTCTTCATGATTTCACATATATATAGTTGATATATTGCTTGCCTTCTCAAAGGGTCCAAGTAGGGAAAGAAAAAGGGACAAAATTTTTGCTACTTAATTAAATGTTTTTTATTTGTAATTAGGAAATATTTAAATTAGTGAAATATATTTTTAAAAAGGAAGAATATGTCATTGGAAATTAGGAAAACTGAATTCATTTCTGACTTTGATACTCATTAGATATGTGACTTTGGATAAATTATTTATTTTTTTCTGTCACTTACATGTGGGGAGTGTGCTAGATGATTGATAAAAGTCCATTATGGTTCTAACATTCTATAATTCTCTATGATGAATATGCTCATCTTTTTTTTCTCTAAGGAATACAATCTTTTTGTTATATTTTTTCCAATGGTTTGCCTTTAGAAAAATGAATGTAACCAATCTGAGTGTCAGTGACACAAAGATATGAGACCTTGAATAAACATGAATATCTGGATATCCATAGTTATATCCACACGTATTTAGACTTTACATTATTTATGCATACATGTATATATTCTCAGGTAGATAGATATACAATGCGTGCATGTGTACATATGCAAATATGTACAAGTATATGTATGTGATATTAGTGAGTATATGCACATATCTGGGTTTATGTGTGGGTATCCACAAGCTTGTGATATTTCTGTCTCTTTCAGTCTTAATGTATTCAGGTTATTGCTAATTTTATAAATGGTAATAACTGGCCAAAAATTGCTTATTTTATAAATAGTATAACATACGAATCTTTATTAGATGAGTGAATAGCAAGCATCCTCTCTTATGTGTATTTATGCCTCTAAGTTTAACTTCACTGGGATCATTGAAAGTCTGAAAACAAAGTGTCTTAAAGGTACCTGGGGGTGATTGAATTTCCTCAGCATTTCATATGCACCAGTTCTTAGCCAAGAAATTTTGTCCACGATGTGGTCTTTTCTTTCTGGTGTCACTGCTCTATTAGTAAAATGTCAAGGCTCTATAATTACTAGCATTATCTTCTTTAGTAATCCAGAGGCAATCACAAAACCACAGAGCTGGAAGGAATCTGGAAAGGTCGTAGAGGCCATCCCTTGTCTTAGGATGAAGACCACATCAGACAGATCCCTGTCTGTTCCCTTCTACCTCAGAGGGTTGTTATGAAAACTAATTAGTTCTTTAAATAGCTCAGGAAAATGATTGAGGCCTTCTTAAAGAGACATACCAGGATTTAGGTAGTTCTGTTTTTCTTTTTATTGCCTCTGTGGGTGATGTACCGTTTCAGGTTGAAAATGACCTAATAATCTGTTAGAGATCAAGAAAAATGTCATTAGTACTCACTCATTTCTATATCATAAATTTCATTTTGGTCAAAGATCCTGATGATATTTACTTCAATTAAATCAGTTCCATTTAGTTCAATTCAACTGAAAAAAAATATTAAGACTATGTTGTGTGCAAAAATTGAGTTACTGGGAGAAATACAAATTTTAGAAGGTTGGAGATTTACTGTCATAAACTTTATATTCTTAGAAAGATTTGGCAATATGATTAATATAATAAGTATAATATAAAATAATATATGATATTTTCCTAAATAATTTTATGTTAATTGAGTCAGTCAAGAACCATGTATAAATATCTGCTTTGTGCCAGGAAATGTGGCAAGGACTGGACATACAAAGAAAAAGAAAGGCAGAGAAAATAGTGCCTGTTTCCACAGAGCTCAGAGTTCAATGAGAGAAAAACAAAATGCCAACACCTATGTACAAACAAGTTATATATAAATTGTAAATAATAAATAGTTGAAGACTAGGGAGGACTGGAGAGGTTCTTTGTAGAAGGTAGGATTTTAATCTGACCCTTGAAGTAAACCAGGAAATCCAGGAGACAGAGATGAGTAAGGAGAGATCCCTGGTTCTTTGAGGAGGTCAGGCTATACTTAATGGAAGCAGTCATATTTTAAAGTTGATTTTAGAATATAGAATTCCACAGATGGAACCAGCAAGGAGAGTGAGAGAATGGGTAGATGACATTCCAGGTATAGGAAACAGTTTGAGCAAAGAACTAAATTTGGAAAATAACACTACCTACTACCACTACTACTACTACTAGCACCACCACCACCAGCACCACCACCACTTCTACTAAACACTTCTATAGTACTTTAAAGTTTACAAAGTATTTTTATATGTACGTATGTACACAGATACACACATATTTATGTGTGTATCTATATGTATGTGTGTATACATATACAATTTCTTTTAATATTTAGAAACAAACTGAGTTTGAGTTCTGACTCAGCCAATTAACCGTTTATCAAGCATTTACTATGTGACAAACACTGTGCTAAGTGCTGTAAATACAATTATAAGTATAAATACAATTATGAATGCAAGTAGAAATTTAAATACAATTACAATTACTGCTGCTGTTCATCCTTCTTCATTTTTGAAGAGGACCAATGACATCACATTGATGTAAAATAGTATATGATGGATGATATTGCAAATGTAACCTCTATCCCAAAGATCATTGGCATGGGACTTTCTTCTGATTGGTGGAGATGAAAATCCTAGCGTGAAGGATGAGGTAGAGCTTGTGCAGAATATTACAGCCTTCACCAAAGGAACTCTTCAAAAGCAATATCATTTGAGATACCTTAAGCTTCAAGTCTTCTTTATCATTCCTCTAGTAGTGAGTTGCTTTTGCACTTCTGCCTTCTAGCTTTGAGAGAAAAGATGGAAGAAGTAAACTCCATTTCAGATTGCTTAAGGAAAAGAGTCTGAGAAGACATGAGATGAACTGGCATGTCCCTGTCATAGACTACTACACTAGAAATTTCAGGAAGTTTTCTCTTTGGATGATATGTAGGAGACAGTTTTGGTTGAGCTGAGTTATCTAGCTACCAATGAAAAAGCTTCTTCACTCTGTATTGTCTGGTAAATATTCTCCTATGCATACTTTCTTCGCTTTCCATTATTTTATGATATGGCTAAATGGGTAGTTTACTATTTTCTACGTTAATCATGGAATTTATATTACATAGGAGCTTGGAGCAAACATATAAGCAAACATACAAATAATCGTAGTCCAGCACTCCTCTCTTAGGGGAATAGAATGTTGCCCTCCAATCCTAACCTCCCCTTCCCATGAAAGTCTTCCTTGGAAATGGATGGGGGAGAAAGGGGCTAGCAATGTCTATTCTACATTCCTTTCAGTCACACCAGTGTAGGTCTCTCCAAACATACTCTTCTCCTTTTTCCCTTGTATAAGTGCAAAAAGTTCTGCTATAGGAGCATATGCACTCTCAAAAAAAAAATAAAAGAAAAACATTGTGCTACTCAAAACCACACAATAAAAAAATCACAGAAAGTATTGGGAAATGGGTTTAGGAGCACAAAACTCAAAAACATCAGCCAACACAAAAAAAATATAAGAACCTAAAAATGATAGTAGCACAGTTTTGTACTTGCTAATTTGTTAAGGAGTACAAAATTACCAAGGCCTCTGGTTACAACTTAGCTTGCTACCCCCGTACTCCTTCTGTTTGAATACGTTAGGATGGTCACAAGTCCAGTTGTGGAAGTGCATGAAGTGAGGAGTGGGAGGAAATGAGCTAGCTCTTCTCTGCTCACTGCTCCAACTGCACAAAATAAATGTGGTATTTTGTCTTGACAAAGACCTGATATTTATGGAACTAGGCACCAGAATGGCTGCAGTTTCCAAATTTTGTAAAGTGACATAGTTTTCTGTATTCTTGTGCTTCTCCCAGAAGACAGAATGTAGAACCAAATGCAAAATGTTATTCCAAATTCTAAAAAAAATACTTAAATATTCCTTAATCTGTTAGTCATAGTGTAAAGAATTAGTGTTTTTGAAACACAGAATATAGCAGAACTGATTGTAGAAGGACAGACTTCGCCTAAAGTCTAATAAAAGAAGAGGATATATAAAAATAAACTGAAAAGGAGGAAGTAAGACACTCATGCTGAGGAATGGGAAAGACTTGAAAGGAATCAGACATTGCTGTTCTGGGTACCCTCCTTAAATAGAGATTCTGAGACAGGGGTGGGGAACCTGTGACCTTGAGACCACATGTGGTCTTAGAGGTTCCTGGGTGTGGCCTTTTGACTGAGTCCAAATTTTACAAAACAAATCCTTTTAGTAAGAGGAGATTTGTTCTGTGAAGTCTGCATTCAGTCAAAGAGTCATACTTGAGGACTTAGAGAGCTACATGTGGCCTGGAGGCCACATGTTCTTCATACCTCTTCTGGGAGGAGCCTTGTAGTCACAGAGAGACTACATGGGCTGAAGGCATTTCCCATGTGTGAACTCTAGCACTGGAGTGATAAAGAACTGGAGCACAGTAAATGAAGACTGGAGTAGAGATGAGAGACAACTCACTTAATACGCACTCGATGTGCAACCTTGGTCAAGTAATTTGATCCTCAGTTTCCTCTTTTAGAAGACGAGAAGGCTAGGTGATGCTCAAGGTCCTAGCTCTGCTATCCCAGTGACATTATGGAGAGTGGATATTCCCCTATGGGCAGTGAGTATGCTAATTTCACCAGTAGATTGTATAGAGGGGAATAACAATGATAACTATGACGATGGTTTTCATTTATGTAGCACGTTAAGGTTTTCAAAGCACTTTACATGTGATATCTTATTAGATCGTTATAGAAGCTCCCCGAGAAGTACAGAATAGAACTACTAGGATAATGCCAGAGGACAAGGCTAAGCCTTTGGAATTTTTCTTTTTTGGCAATGGAGAGTCACTGATGAGTTCTAAGTGGAGGATAATAGGGTCGTAGGTTTAGAGCTTGATGGGCAATAAAAGTCCATCCTACCTAATTCCTTCTTTTTATAGTTGAGTAAATTGGGGCCCAGATAAGTTAATTAATTGTTGAAGGTTACATGACTAGTGTATGCCTGAGTCACAATTTAGACTCATGCCATTCTGACTTCAATCCTATGTTCTTTCTTATGCACTATATAGTATTGCTGTGGCCAAGGCTTTACAATAAGATTAATCTAGCAATAGTGCTAAGGATGATTCATAAAAATTTGAAAGTGGAGGTGAAAGTTAAGAAATTATTGTAACATGGGGTTATGCTAGTGTATTGTGCATAAGAATGAAAAAATAATGGATTGCAGATGGCAATAATTAAATAAGTAGGATCTCTAGGCAAGGTTGGGGAACCTGCGCCTTGAGACCTCATATGGCCCTCTAGGTCCTCAAGTACATCCCTTTGATTGAATTCATACTTCAAAAAACAAATCCCCCTTAATAAAATGATCTATACTGTGAAATGTGCATTCAGTCAAAGGGCCACAGTTGAGGATCTAGAGGCCATAGGTTCCCCATCACGCTTCTAAGTCTTGGGGATCTGATCTAAAATGACAGTGAAAGGAGATGAAAAACATGAAAGATGTTATGATTCCAAACATAAGTGACTGACGCTACTAAAGAAAATATTGAATTCATGAAGAAGAAAATATATTGAGTGGGGGAATAAAGTAATGAGCTCAGTCTGAGGTATGTTGAGTTTGAAGTGGAAATGGAGAATCCACATGGAATTAGAGTTGCAGGCATGGAGAATAGGAGTGATATCAGGCCAGAAGAAAGAGAATCAATACAAAAAATTGTATTGAAATAGAAATGTAAATGAGAGTAACAAAGAAGATAGTACAGAAGGCAGAAGATGATATGCTAAAGACTATACACCTGTAGGAGCTAAGAAGTAAAGCAGAAAAGGAGTTCAAGATGGAGGAAGATTAACAAGGAAAGTTTGGTAACATCTTTCTTAGAATCCAAGGGAAAAGTTACAGTGTCAATTGCTGAGTAGAGGTCAAGGAGTATAAGGACTGAAAAGAAAGACAAATGAATTTGGGAATTAGACTATTGATAACTTGTGATCAGCCATTTTCTGGATGAAGAACATCTGTTCATGTAGACCATGGCATGCAATTAGGTGGACAGGCTATGGAGCCCATCTGTCTATGTTTGTTAGGAAAAGCAATTTAACAAGTTGTCACTCTTTCAATTCCTCTCTAGGCTCCATCCCTGATTCCTCATATTCCTTTCTTCACCATACCAGAGTAGTCTTCTCTCCTTGAAACCTCACTATATCCCTAGAGATTTATCATCCTTCTCAATCACTCTTTCCACATCATCCCTTCCTTTAATTCATCAATTCCTCTTGGAACTGCCATTTTAAGGAAAGTGCCTAGGCCACCGTGTTCACTCAATTACTCTCCAGGCTCCAGTTCTGACTCTCTGAACTTCTTTCTCCCATCTTGTCTCAAGAGAAGATACTTTTTCCTTCTCCTACCTTTCCTTCATGCTTTTTAATCTCCCTTTGTATATTGTCTTATGTGTTATATTCCTAGTGCTTTGCACAATGCCTAGAACTTAGTAAGTACTTAATAAATCTTTGTTGAATAGACTTGACTTGAAGAAATAAAACTGTCTTTGGAAGATTTGGAAGCTCCTTGACTGACCCCAAGCATCTACCAGAAGCAATGAGTCCATTAAAAAATGCCAGTATTCTACCACTGTTGTAAGATTGCCAGGCAGAATCATGATGGAGTCTGACCAATTAAAACTGAGTATACTTAGAGGGCAGTGGAGAGGTAAATGATGTGTATAAGCAGGGTAGAAGACAAGACAAAAGAGAAACTACAAAAAAGAACTTGAATAGTTGACCATAGTATAGAATTGAAAGGCACCTGAAAGAATATGTAGTCCAATTCCTTTGATGTAGAAGTGAGGAAAAGAAGTCAGAGAAAATGACTAAATTATATCAATTTACACCTGTGGAAACTGAGGCACAAAGACATGAATGAAGTGACTTACCCAAGGTCACACAGATATTGTTGCAGATCTATAAATCAGAATCATAATGCAGGTTCAGACTCTGAGTAGTAGTGTGACCCTGATCTATCTTTGGCTTTCTTATTTGCAAAATGGGCGTGATAATAACTTAATACTTAATACCCAGAGTTGTTCTGATGATCAAATAAAATGATATTTGTAATGTTCTTTGAAAACCAAAAAAAACAATATAAAAGTACTAGCTATTATTATAAAAAAAAGTAATATTGAAAAAGAGATGAACTGATTCTGAGGTAGAAGAAAGGGATAAGTACAAAATAACCTGAATTATTGACTGGCATATTTGAGACATAAGCGGGAACTCAGTGGAGGACTTGAGTCCTATAATTCTACAAAAATGAAATTAGTAGAATTCTGCTGAAGAACCAAAACGTTAGGAAGTCCTGCCAGAATCCATAGATGTGGGCTGTTTGTAATACTTAGATGCAATTACTTATCCAAGCTAAATCACAGTTGTGCAAACTATGATAGACTGTCATCTATCAAAAATAATTACCCAGACATTGAAATAGAAAAAAAAACATGCACACACAGAAATTCCATTTCATGAAAACTGTGTCTGTGTCTTTAAACAGTATTAACTGACAACATATCTTTAAACTTTAAAGTTCAGTCTTTAGCACGGGTTCTGCCAAAGCAAAAGTCATATTGCGGCACCAAATTAAGAACATAGAGTGACAGTGATAAAACCACCTTGTAACCAAGTTGAAATGTAGAAAAGTCTTAATAAGATGTGCAAGCTTGGGTTTTCTGTTCACAGCAGTCTAGTCACACCAGAGTAATTAATTCTGATCATCATTGACTTGATCTCCAAGCCTTCACTTCCACTATTTCCTCCAGTTGAAATTTACCATGTACCCTCCGTCCCTGAAATTCTTATGTAGACTTTAATGCCCAAACATCAGAGGCCACTTTAACCAGCTGTCATTTTCCATAATCCTGAGCTTGTAGTGACTTTTATACTCAGACTTCACACTTTATTTTGTTTGCATCTCTTAACATGCTGCGTGGCCATGAGAAAGTCATGGTTCTCTGTGTCTCATTTTTGTCATCTACTGTCACAAAGCTAATAAGTATTGGAGAAAGAATTTGAACTCATGTTAATCCTGAAACTAAGCCCAGAGCACAGTCTAGAATTGAAGGGGATCCTAGAAGAAATTTACCCCTAATCCATCAATATAGAAATGAAGAAATCAAGTATCAGAAAATGATTAAACTGAGGTTCAATGACCTACCCAAGATCACACAGATTTAGGAGTTAGACTTAGGTTCCCAAACCCAAGGCACTTTCCACTATATTCCCTGCTTCTCCCAGTTTACAAAATGGGCTCACAAACATTACTAACCTTCATCTCACTATAATTCTATCAGGTAAACAGACGGTATTTCCATTTTTCTGATGAGGAAAATTAAATTAAACGACTTGTTTAAACGTTGTAGGAATGTAGATTTAGAATTGGAAGGGCCCTTAGTGGTCATCTTGACAAATCTCTTTATCTTACATATAAGGAAACAAGACTTGTTCAACATTGTATAAATGGAAATATTATATTTAAGACTGAAACTCAGATATTCAGAATAGAAATAGAACATGCTTTCTACCACACCACATTGCACAGGGATAAGAAGCGAAAAAGTCAGAACTCAAACGTAGATCTCTAACACTAGAGCCAATGCTATTTCCTCCATATCAGAGTTACTCCCTTTAAGGTGGGATAACTCCAATCCCGCATATGATCTCACCTACAAAAAATAGTATACACTAGCATTTATTTGGAAGAACAAATTTTATCAACTTGAAGGACACAGGATGAAAGGGAGAAATTGATGCCATCAGGGAAAATTAAAACCAAATGATGTTTTGATTGGTATTCCTGGACTAGAAAATATAACTTAAAAGAAACAAAAGGCATTCACATTAAAACTTAATGCCCTTCTTCATGAATAAATGAAAAGGTGGCAATATTGTGCTAGGCTATCTTCTAATGGTGGAGAATTCAATGTTATTCACCTATGACAAGGTTCTCAGTTATACTTGACATAGAACTTATTTAAGACAGACAAATTCAAACTGTTGTGGGAACACTGCTTTATATTAAAGAGGATTACAGTGCAGGGGGTGGATTTTTGCAGACAATTTCAGTGACAGTTATGTTTGTTCATTGTTTTAAAGAATTATACAATTATTGGACTTTCATTTTCCTATAAAAGATTGAAATAAAATTGCTAAATATCATATTTATCATGATTGACTCATTACATCATTTTGTTTTTTTCCTTTGAATAAAAAAATAACATTTCATTCTAGGCATAGTAAAGACAAAAAGGAAGTTACTTAAGGGCACACAGTGAGCAAATTCAATACCAAATATCAGTTCTCTCAAAGATCAGATCATTGTTCTTCCTTCTACACCACATTCCTTAACATTATCCTTTTGATAGAAAAAAAATTCATTGATTGGATAGAGAAATATCCTGAGTATAGCCCTGATATCCACAAAATATTAAACATCTAGTCTACAGGGAAGTCTTGATGATTGAACCCCACTGAAGGATTTATGGGAGCATTTGCACCGAAAACTCACCCAGGATAAGAAAGGGTGGATTGATAGATTGTGTTCAATACTCATGGAGGGAAACTCCAAAGCAGTGAGATCACAGAGTCATTTTCAACCAACAATCAATGGACTGATTATGTCAAACTTCAAAAAATAATTACTGTTCACTTCAAAAGGTATAGAACCACTAACATGGTTATTCCACAAGGAGGTCAAAGAAAGAGGAAAAAGGAACTCATGTGCATAAAATATTCATAGCACTCTTTTTGTAGTAGCAGAGAACTGGAAACTAAAGGGGTGCCCATCAATCCAATTTTGGGACAATTTGTAGTATATGAATGTGCTGCAATATTATTGTACTATAAGAGATGATGAAACAGATAGCTTCAAAAAACTTGGGAAGACTTGTATGAATTGATGCAGAGTGAGGTGAGCAGAACCAGGAGAACAATTCATATGTTAATAACAACATAAACAACTTTGAAAGACTTAAGAATTCTCATCAATTAAGTGAAAAAGCTCAATTCCAGAGGATCAATGATGAAACATGCTGCTTGCAACCTCCTGACAGAGAAGAGATTGACCCAAGATGCAGAATGAGATGCATATTTTCCTACGCAGTTAATTGGAAATTAGGGGGTTTTTTTGTTTTTCTTTTTACTATTTGTATTTGTTATAAGGGACTCATTTTTCAATTTAGGTTGAGGAAGAAGGAATGGGGAGAAAAATAAATGCTTATTAATTGAAAATAAAATATATTTTTTAAAAATTATATTACTAGCCATAGTTAAAGTTGAATACTTGCAGTTTGCATGATGACAAGTCTTTAGTTGTCTTCCATGAGTTCCATGCCTTCTACTAGTCACTAGTAGTGTCTACTAGTAGTCTACTAGTCACTGAAAGCTGCCTTCTACTGACTACATTACCATCAATGCACATAACTGGGCCCTTAAACTATTCTCTCCAGGAGGCCCACCATTTCTAAAGGTCAGTTCTAGCCAATAAATATGGCTGAAGAGTGGAGAGGTGAAATTTGGAGGGCACTAGGAAAGAAGAAAGACATAGGCAGAATAAAAACAACAACAAATGCTAGAAAGCTGAGGACTGTTTAATTAATACATTTCAGGGTGATGGACTGATTCAAAAGTTGGCCGTAACTTACCTCTAAAACCTAATTTCAGTTGACTTCTCCCTTTAGAGTTCATAGTCCAGGGGGCTCTTATTCTGTGGAATGTAGAAGCTGGTAAGGGAGGTGAATAATTATTATAAGATGAACGCCTTGCATAGTCATTTTGCAGACTGAATAAGTATCTTACACAGGAGAACATTACAATTTTTAAATCAGTGTAGATGACATTGTTATTAATGCAACTCAAGCTCAATTAAAAGCATTGCTGAATTGATAGTAACCTTTGGCATCATGTGTTTCTTCAACCAGTCCAATTACTATCACATAGCAGTCTGTGAATATTTTTGATGGTAGTACATGGTTGGCATAATAGAAGAGGTTGGGAACCATTGCTTTAGCCAAACTGGAAGAGGCACCATGTCCTCATAAATATAGTCTATATTTTTCTGCCTCTAAGCTTTTGCTCTTTTTATTTCCTCTATCTAGAATGATCTCTCTTCATCACTACCTGATGCTATATTTCAAAGCTTAAGGCCACTTCCTCACTTGCTTCATGAAACCTTCCATGATCACAATCAAGAGGAAAAGACTTTCCCCCTATATGATATTATATTACTTTGCATTCATCTTATGTGTTAATCATAATCATTCTATTTCACTCTCTGTCTCTCTCTGTCTCTGTCTCTCTCTCTGTCTCTCTCTGTCTCTGTCTCTGTCGCTTTCTCTCTCTCTGTCTCTCTCTCTGTGTTCCCTTACCACATAAAATAGCTACAAATAAAACAGTTGTTAAGGAAATGTTTGTGGCGTGAATGAACTCATGTTAGTGATTGTTTAACAATCTTCTTTATAATAGTTATTTTAGAGTTTCTTAAGCTTTGTTAAGTACTTTTACATGTTAACTCATTTGATCCTCCTAATAACCCTGGGAAGTAGGTACTATTATTAACCTCATTTTGCAAATAAGAAAACTGAAATATAGAAAGGTTAAGTGACACCCAGAGACATAAAGGTAAGAATCTGCAGTGACGTTTGATCTCAGCTCTTCTTGAATCAAAGTCCCACACTCAATTCATTGTAGTGCCTAACTACTTGTGTCACTTTTTTCTTGTACTGATCAATCTCCAACTCACCATTGTTATTTTAATAAGAAAAAGTACTAATCCCTATTCACTTTACAGAGAAATTTAAATTTTACAAAGCATTACTCGCGTTACAATACAAAAACAATTCAATTATTTGAACGTCTGCCACTCCCATTTTACAATGCTCATCAACTCTAGTTATGTTCCTTCCTGCCTCTACTCCCTTTTTTCTTTGTGCCCCTGGAAACATCCAGTTCTTAGAACCACTTAACATGCAGCTGACAGAACTAGTCAAACTCTTTCCTAATAAGCTATTGTAGCGGTCATGCCATTCTCCTTGAGTGAACAGCTTAGACAACACTATGTAATGAAATACCTGGCTCTTACAGAGGCCCCAACCTATTTTTGGAACAAACATTCTTCTGATGCTGGAAGGTTGTGAATCATGAAGCACGACAATCTCTGACAAATCAAAATGTGAATAAGCCATAAGAAAAGTGGAGAGGAATGTCATGGAAACAGGTAGACTGAAACATATTATCTATCAATGAATATATGTCTACAAGAAGTACTGTAATTAATATCATTTAGGAAATACAGGTTCGTAAGAGGAGACAACTATTTAAAAATGTTGCAGACACCCCTAATTCTGCATCCAAGATATATTAAGAAGTTTGAAAGGTCTTCCACACATTGATTCTCTATGGATGATTTAGGGAAGAACAAGGAATAGAATTATGAAAAATGACAAGGTATGGATGGTTTATGACCTGTATTTTGCCAATGAATAGCCAGATAGAAGAGATATGTAATCTGTTTAAATGCTGAAATGAGCAAGTGCTTTTTGGAGAATCATATAAGTCATTGAATGTTATCCTCACCCAAAATTCTCCCTGGGCCCTTTGTCCTGCTAATCAATCACTTAGCTTCACATGTAAGGTCCTTGCCAGCAGAGATTGTTTTGATTTTTCTTTATATCATGAGCACTTACCTGGAACATAGTTAGTGCTTAATAAATGCCTGTTGGTTGATGGAGTTTACCTGATTAAGGAAGGTTCAGCCTAAAAAAGTGAGAAATGTGAGTTTTCAAAGCTGCTGAGCCAAGTATGGAGTTTCAAAAAAATGTTTACTTAAATAGTATGAATTTGCTGCTTTGTGGATAGAGTTAATGGAAGCATTTGTGGTCTGGAATATGCTTGTGATTATCGAGAGTCATTATCTCTATGGAGAACAAAGTTGCTTGACACATCCTGAAGGCCAAATGTAAACACTAAGGCTTTTAAAGACTTAGGGTATTATAAAGCCAAACTTTCTGATAAGGACACAGCCAGGAAAACATCTGAAGGTGACTGTTGATTTGGATTATACCAAGGAGGTTATCTATTATGCTGGCCTTGCCTCAATTAGGGAAAAGGCAGCAAGAATGAGAGGTGGGCTAGTGTTTTGGATCATTTTAGCATTATAGGAACATAGAATTCAGAGTAGGAAAGGATTTTAGATATCATCAAGTCCAATCCTCTTATTTTACAGATAATAAATCTAAGCTCTTTAGAAGAGACTGACTCAGTATCATTCATAAATTGTTGTGTTTTTGTTACTTTTAATAATATTGATAGTGTTTGTTTTTTATTTTTATAAGATCATAATTTCATCAATGTGGGGAACTTCCAGTTCCAGGAAATACTCTCACAGAAACAAATAGATGCCTGCTCTGTAACTTGTAGCCTTAGAAAAGAGTCTGGTACACTAAGTTAAGGAACTTGCCTAAGATTACATAGGTCAGGCAAATAGTAGACGTGTAGATGCTTTTTGGATTTCACAATTCTCAAATTCAAACCCAGGACCTCATAGGCCTTTAAGGTTTAAAAAGTTCTGCACAAACTATTTCACTGGGTATTCAAAAGAGCTCTGTAAAGTAGTAACTTCAAGTACTATTATCCACATTTTATAGATAAGAAAATGAGGTTTAGAGAGGTTAAATCACTTGCCATAGTCACACAGCTTGTAAATGTTGGAAGGAGGTCTTGAACTCATGACATCAGTCATTTTCATTGCACAATTCTCCCTTCTATGAACCACTGTAATTTTGGGAATCCATTCCTTTTCACTGCTTCATTTTCCTTGTTATCTAATATCTCTCCCTTATCCATCCTTAAGTTTCTGTATTTTCTTTTCCAAATATTCTTAATAGTACTAACTCAAATCAAGTTGCTTAATTAGCTGTGGTTTGCCTCAATATCCTCATCTGTAAAAAGGGAATAATAGTACTGACCATTCAGGGAAGCACAGTTCCTAGCACATAGTAAGCACTGGTTGGTTGTTGTCTTTTCTTGAAGAGAACCAAAATGATATCACTAGGTTACATCAATTTACAAGGTGTTTGTGAATATTCAGACTGATATGAACTCAGAATATTCTACCACAGATCAGGCACAAATAGTCCATGTGAACATTTGAGGTGAATTCTCTAAACTTGCACATCTCATGTTGTTTTTGTTGTTGTTTTTTAATCTATTTCAATACTTCTTTGTTCAGAGCACAGCACCTTCTCTGATGTGGGCATGCCATGTTGAGTGATCCTGTACCAGTGTCTCCCACATCACATAGTCAGTTCCAAAGTTCCTAGGGGAGGCTTGGAGAATGTCATTGGATACCTTCTTCTGATCAACATGTCATTGAGCACATTCCCTGTGTGAGGTTTCCATAAAATAGTATTTTTGACAAGCATTCATTTTGCATTTGAACCACATGGTCAGCCCATCAGTGTTATGTAATGTGCAGTAGAGTTTGAATGCTTGGGAGTTTAATTTACGAAAGGACCTCGGTGTCTGTTCTCCTATCCTGACAGAAGATCTTCAGATAGTAAGCACTATATAATTATTAATTATTACTCTAGATCTTATCAACAGTGTGCAAAGTCAATTATAATGCAACTAATTTCTTATATGTATTTTGAATTTTCTAAAAGAAAATCTATTTCTTTATCCCTTAGGTTTACCAAAGGGGGTGCTACATAGTCAAACAAAGAATTGAAAGAGATATTATAGCATAACTCATATCAATAATTTCCATCGCTAGTTAAATCTCTCTTATTCATAAAACTTGGAAGAAAGGCTACTAAGATATTTAAAAAGAATAAAATTCAAATTTTTAAAAACACAAGAAAAATATTTATGGGACTTTATAATAATAGAATGCTTCTTTACTATTTCATTTGACAATCACAACAATTCTTTGGGGCAAGTAGTTTATAAGCCTTTGACTTGACTTATTTCTGATACTTGAAGAATTTTATCACTTAACAGTATTATCAGTATTGCTTATAGAGCAGATGACCTGAAAGTATTATTGCAATTTTAGGCTCTTAGCTGTATATCACAATGCATACACGTATATAGAAATATGGAGGTGTTTAAATATATAGATGTATATTTATACATGTGTGTATATAGATTATACTTCTATTAATGTGTGTATGTGTATGTGTACATATTCCTACCTTCCCTTATATATTGAAGTCAATAAATATTACAACATATGTTAGTTTCATTTGGAGGGTCTTATCAAGCTCATCATATAAGTTCTCTACTTCTTTATCCTCGGCAAGTGATGTTGGTGTATAAGTTACAATTGTCTTCATGATAGCCCTTTCATAGATACTTTCATAAGCACTGCAATATGAGATGACCAAATGTCCCATGAAATTAAGTTTCTTATTTCCTTTGAATGGATGATAAAAAAATGTCTTCTTTATTTGTCTTTCTAGGGAGAACTGATGAGCCAAAATGCTGACTTTAGAGTTAAGATCTCAATTTGATTCCTACCTTAGACACTTAGAAGCTATGTGGTCTTGGGCAATTAATTTAACCTCTCTGAGTATATTCCCGGGTAATTAAGCCACGCTGCCAGCACCGCAGCCTTCCCTTTAAACTTTTCTCGCACTAATTTATCCTGCCAACCCTGGAACCTTGAACTCCAATAGGTGAACTTTCATCTGATCTTGCCTAATCCTGAGCCCATCATGATATTTCCTAGAAGCCTCCAAGAAATTCTGCTAAAGATATGTCCTTGCCACACATGCCTCCACTTTTCAATTCTTACTCCATTTATACGTGTTATTTTCCCTAATACAAAGCAACCCTTTGTCTTCCTTTCTCATGTTTCTATCACTAGCTCTTAGGACAGTGCCTGGAATATAGTATTGCTTTTCATTTCATTGTTTCTCCATCTATAAAGGGGGTTATAATAGCACCTACATTATGAGGTTGTTGCAAGGATCAAATTCGATCATATATACAAATATTTTAAAAATATGCTTTATGAAGGTTAGCCATTATCACGATTAATTAATAGAAAAGATTGTTTGTAATATCACACATATAAATTGAGTTCTCTGAAAGTGATTGAAACAGTTCGCTCTCAGGTAAGTGTAAAGATTCTCCTTTCTAATAATTTTTCACACTATTGTTGCACTTAGTACATTTTTGGTTTCATTGGGCAAACTGAAATCTTTCTCTACAAATAGCAATGATCATGATTTCTGAATTAATAAGGTTCAAATGAATGAGTCTTCATTTTAGAAAAGAAATGATTCTCCTTTAAACACACCCTGAAGATGGAAATCTAAATTTTAATTTGAAAAAGAATTTAGTCACAAGGCTTCTAAAATAAACTGATGTTTCAAACTTTATTTAATATAAAACAAGAAGTGCTCTTACCTTTCAAGCAACATGTATGACACTGAGAATGTTGAATCTTTACTTTCCCAGTGAAGAAAATTTAAACTGTAAAGTTTAAAAAATGGCCAAGAATTATAGAGTTTTCTACTCTCAGTTCAATTTTCTATTTACTAGAAAACACTTTCTCTGCATCTCAGGGTTTTCAACTACCATTAACCTACAAATAGCCTGATTTTCAAATGTATAATATTCTCAGATGATTGCCTAGCAATGTCAGAAATGTTCTGATTATGAAATTTACATTCATTGCCAGCTTGTTCTGACATGTTGTCTGCCTGCCTGCAGTTTTCAAAGAGATAATGCTGTTATCAACTGATAATCAAGTGCATTGATAATTCACGGTCATTTGCAGTGGGAGAAAAATGAGAGAAGTCTGTTATAAATGCAATAATGGTGCAATTCATGAATTTCATTTGATTTTGAATACTACAAATGCCTCTGAATGTACTTCAATGAACCTCTCACATTTCTCTTACTCCTACAAACCATGTACCTTTCTACTGGGCAGTATTTTAAAGAAAGGCTAATTTTATGTGCAGATGCAAGATTTATAAGATTGCTATTATTGGCTCAAGGATTAGTTAAAAGTAAGCCTTGGTTTGTTAGAACCTTTGCATTGATTGCTATGAGGTGATATAGTCTAGAGTTTTGTGAAGTCAAATCAATGAAATAAAGGAATAAATATTATTTGGAACATTTATTATGAATAAAGCTGCTATGAAGAGAAAGATAAGATTTAGTTCTTGAGTTAAGGCATTTACAATCTACTTTGAAGTCATTCAAATAGAAGAGAAAACTTAAATAAAAATAGATCCATTTACCTAGAGGAAATACCACTGTTCTTTGAATCTCAGAAAAGGCCCTTTTTGAGTCTCTATCCCAAATAATATGAAACTATTCCTGGAAACTCTTCAAAACACCTTGAAACCTTCCTGTTTCTTATCTTTCCAAACTCAAATGCATCTTCTATTCACCTTTCAAAATTATCTTCTTACAACACAGAGATGACCATGTTGTTCCCTATTCAATAAACTTCATTTGGCTCCATATTACTTCCAGGATCAAATGTATAATGTTCTGTTTAAATCTTAAAGTCTTTCCTAACTTGGATCTTTCAACACTTTCAATCTTTTTACACTCTACCACCTTATTGCTTCCTTAAATTATGTCCCCGCAGTGATTGTGTAATTCACCATGGAGTGATAGTGACCCATACTCTCTTGACTCTAAACATCTTCACTTGCTATCTGGCTTACACCCTCCCCTTCTTCATCTCTGCCTCTGAGCTTGCTTGGTTCCCTTCAAGATCAAGCCCCACAGGTCTACAACCTTGGTGTCATCCTCCATACCTCACCCCTACATTCAATTAGCTATAATATCTTATTTCATTCTACCTTCACTTTGAATCTCATGTGTGTGCCCTCTTCTCTACTCCTAGTGTTTACCCAAGTTTTTACCCTCATCATATCTCATTGGGACATAGTGACTCTTCCCGACTCTTCCATTGTTTAATCCATTCTTCACACAATTGACAAATTGATTTTTTTTAACATATATTTCTATCCATACCATACCCCTGTGCCCCACACCTTTAATTAAGTCCAATGGTTCCCTATTGCTTCTGCCATGAAATTTGTTTTACAATTAAAGCTCTGTACAATTGTGTTCCTTTCTACATTGTAAACTTTACATTTTATTTTCTCCCATGTATTGTATCATCTAGTTATGTTGACCTACTTCTTGTTCCTTGCACAAGATACTACATCTCCTGTTTCTATGCCTTTGCCCTAGCTGTCCCCATTGCCTGAAATGCTCTCTCCTGTCACCTCTACCTCCTTGAATCCCTAGCTTCCTTAAAGACTCAATTCAAATGACACCTTCTGTAGAAAGCTTTTATGAGTCCCTTGAACTGGGGCGTATTTGCCTTCCAAGATTACCTTGCATCTACTCTGAAGATATTTTATAGGTTTATTATTTATATGTCCCCTTTAGAATGTAAGCTCCTTGGAGGCAGGGATCATTTTTACCTTTGTGTCTATATGCCTATCACAGAATCTAAAATATAGAATATTTTTAATAAATTATTTTTTATTGTTTGATTAATTGATAAATTCTGAAAGACTTCAGGGCAATCAAGAAAGGCAAGTGAACTTTTTGCAGGGCTAGAGTAAGAAAGATCTTTTGGAAGGGTTTGTGGCATGGAGGGTTTGTGTATGTGATAAGGATTAGAAGACAGATTATGGGCCAAATAATAACCAAGAATAGAAATTGAGGTACTTTATGTGATCATAGGATTTAGGAGTTTTAAAATATCTGAGAATTCTCTAGGCTGTACCTGACTTTGAATGCGTTCTACAGCATCCCCAATAGCCCAACTTCCATATGGACACGTCCAATGAGGAAGTAAACCAGTTTCAATTTTTGTCAGATCCAATTGCTAGAAAGCTTTTCCTTTTACAATATGAAGGTTCTTAACCTTGGATTCATGAACTTATGTTTTGAAAGTGTCTTAAATAATTTATTTCAAAATAATTGGCTTCCTTTGAAATATTATGCAGTTTGACATGTCTGGGAGCCAAGATGGCAGAGAATGAAGAAAGTCACTCTCAGCCTTCCTTATTTACTTTTAAAAGTGCACAAAATATCACCCCAGGAAAAACCCTGGAACAACTGAGCCAGCAGAAAGATGGAGTAGAGTAATTTGGGAACTTAGGAAGCTTC
>CM053769.1:244291188-244324381 GCA_028658325.1 Potorous gilbertii
CAAGGTAAACATAGTGATTTCTTATTAAATGAGGATTAGTTGAAAGTAATGGATATATTTAACCTAAATAAAAGGAGATTCAAGGGAGCCCTCAAGTGTTTAAATGACTCACATAGTGGAGGATTATTATATGTTCCATTTATCTCAAGAGAGTAAGACTATGAGGAAAAGTTAAAAGTTATAAAGCCGACCATTTATTTCAGGGGAAAAAATATTTAAAATTAGGAATGTAAAAAAATGAAATCAACTGCCTTGAGATGTGAGTTGCTCTCATCTGGAAGCTTTCAAGCTGGTACTGGAGAGGCACTTTTTGGGTCTGCTATGTAAGCAAATAACTTCCTATTTAGATTGCACTAGATGACCAATGGAGTTCCTATCCTAATCTCTATTATTATAATTTTGTGAATTCATGATAAATTACCTTAAGCAAGCAACACTTTCTAAAGTAAAATATTTAAGGGGAGGGTGTTAAGGGAAGGATGATGGTCCTACCATTATGTAATATGACTGATAAGTGAATAAAGTAACAAATTCCCCTTCCTTTGAACTGTGTACAAAGCTCAATTTAATGACAATATATGTCAGCAGATTATCAAGGACAAGAACAATTTTAATATATGACAAGGTTTAATTTATGTTTTCTCCTTGAAGATCATGATGAGAAATAATTCTCTTGGAACCTTGTAGAATTTTGGCCAACAAATGCCAACAATATTATTTTATGAACTTTAAAATCTTCTCCTAAAATAAGAATTTTGGTGACTTGCATGCAGTGTATCTTTTTCCTTGGATGCTTCTAACTTGTGATCTGAGCCCTAGTAGCTAGATGGAATCCTTTTGGGGGGAACTATAAATTAATTATGAGTTAACATAATACTTTGCTCTTAACAAAAAACAATTCTTTCTATGGGATTTTAATTTATTTTGGTTGGAATTTGTTAGTCTAATTGATATTAATGAACTTTCACCCAAGAGTTGAGTTGTCATAATGTCATTTTGCAAAGAATGAAATATGATTTTGGGGAAGAAAACACATTTCACCTTTCCATGAAACTCAATAAAATACAAATTCTTGTTAATCCAATACATTTAACCAATGTTCAGTTTAATGAAACAATTTCAAAGGGCAACCTTGGGCAAGCCAATTCCCATATCTGCACTTCACTTTGTTCTCTACAGTGAGTAGGATGAACTAGAAGACATCTAAGACTCCTTCCTGCTTTAAGATTATATAAGATTTCCAGCTCAAATTAATGAATTAATATTAATTAATGAATGATGGAAGGAAAAATATTAATTAAGCTTTTATGATGTCCTAAGATTTGTGCCAAGTGTTGGGAATGCAAATAGGAAAGCAAGATATTGCCTGGTCTCAAAGAGATAACGTAATAATGGGAGAAAACACATAGAGGAGGTTTTAGCTGGAGGTAAGAAAAAAACCCATGGAGTTCTTAAGGCACAATAGCAAAACAGACTGTAATGTATTTTAATAAACTTGACACTATGTGTTTGAGAGATAAGGTCTTTATTAGAGAAACTTGCTTCAATTTTTTCAGTTACTATTGTTAATTGTATGTCCTTCCATCCTTTCCCCTCACTTATTCTTTTTTCTCCTTTCACACTGTCCCTCCTCAAAAGTGTTTTGCTTTGACTACCCTGTGCCCTAATCTATCCTCACTTCTATCACCCCCTCTCCTTTGTCTTATTCCCTTTCCCTCCTACTTTCTTGTGGAGTAAAGTGGATTTTGATTCACAATTGAGTGGGAATGCTATTCCTTCTTTGAGCGAATTCTGATGAGAGTAAGGTTCACTCACTTTCCCTCACCTCTCCTACTTCCCCTTCACTGGAAAAACTTTATCTTACCTCTTTGATGTGAGATACTTTACTTCACTCTACCTCTCCCTTTCCCTTAATGCTAGTACAATCCTCTTTCACCCCTTAATTTTATTTTTATTTTTTAGGTATCATCCCTTCTTATTCAACTCATACCTATGCCATCTTTTTATCCATCTATCTATCTATCTATCTATCTATCTATCATCTCTATCTATCTATCGATCTAGCTATCTACCAGTCTATCTTCCTTCTAACTTCCTTAATAATAAGAAAGTTTTGTGTATCACGAGTATCATTTTCCCATGTAATAATATAAACAGTTTACCTTATTAAGTCCAATATGATTTTCCTTTCTTGTTTACCTTTTTATGTTTCTCTTAAGTCTTGTACTTGAAAGTCAAATTTTATCTTTAGCTCTGGTCTTTTCATCAAGAATGCTTAAAAGACCTCCATTTCTTTTAATATTCATATTTCCCCTGAAAGACTATACTTAGTTTTCTTAGGTAAATGATTTTTGATTGTAATCCTAGCTTCTTTGCCCTCCAGAATATCATCTTCCAAATCCTCCTGTCCTTTAATGTAGAAGTTGCTAAATCCTGTGTTATCTTAACTGTGGTTCCATGATACTTGAATTGTTTCTTACTGCCTGCTTGCAATATTTTCTCCTTGACCTCAGAGCTCTGGAATCTGTCCATAATATTCCTGCCAATTTTCATTTTGGGATCTCTTTCAGGAGGTGGTTGGCGGGTTCTTGAAATTTCTATTTTTACTATATTGTTCTAGAATAAACAGGCAATTCTCCCTGATGATTTCTTGAAAGATGATGTCTAGGCTCTTCTTTTATCATGACTTTCAGGTGGTAAAATTATTTTTAAATTCTCTCTCCTGGATCTATTTTTCAGATCAGTTGTTTTTGCAGGGAGATATTTCATAGTCTCCTATTTTTTTTTTAAATTGCTTGGTTTTGTTTTATTGTTTCTTGATTTCTTAGAAAGTCACCAGCTTCCATTTGTTCAGGTTTTTGGGATTTACTTTCTTCAGTCAGCCTTTGCATCTCCTTTTCCATTTGGTTAATTCTGCTTTTTAAGGAGTTCTTCTTTTCATTGGCTTTTTGAATCTCTTTTACCATTTGACCTAGTCTGTTTATAAGGGATTATTTTTTTCAGCTTTTTTTGCTTCCTTTACTAAGCTATTGACTAATTTTTCATGATTTTCTTGCATATCTTTCATTTATCTTCCCAATTTTTTCTCTACCTCTCTTACTTGATTTTCAAAATCCTCTTTGAGCTTTTCCATGGCCTGAGACCAATTCACATTTTTCTTGAAGGCTTTGGATGTAGGAGCTTTTACTTTGTTATTTTCTTCTAAGTGAATGTTTTGATTTTCTTTGTCATGATAGAAACTTTCTGTGGTCATAATTTTTTTCTGTTGTTTGTACATTTTCCCAGTCCATTTCTTAACTTTTAATTCTTTTTAAAAGTGGAGCTCTTAGTGGAGGGTGCATAGTCTTAAACTTTAGGATTTTGCATGACTATTTTCAGAGATACTTGTAGGGACCTGTAAGTTTTCAGTTCTACCAAGGATTTATGGTCTAAAGAGATTTATGTTTACTACTCTCCTGGCTTGTGCTCTGGTCCATAAGTGAACACAAGCACTGTTTTCTGCCCTGGAACTGTGTTCCACCGGGTGTCCTAGTTCTCCTCCTCACCCTGGATCTTCCATACAAGATTCAAGTACTGGAAAAATAATAGAATGTTTCCTCAGTACTAGGAAGAAGACCACTGTAATCTCCTTGTGACCAGTTGTTCAACCCCATTATCATTCACTGCTACCATCCAGTCGCTCCCAGGGCCTGCTCCTGGTTTGTTGGATCTGGGCCTATGTTGTTACAGTTTTTGCTAGACTGTGCTCTAGTCTCACCTAGATGTGACATATCTTTCTTACTGACCTTGTAAGATGACTTTGGCTAGAAAATTATTTCACTCTCTCCTTTTGTGAGTTTGTCTCCTCGAGGACCTTTATTGTGGCATTATTTAAAGGTATTCAGAAAGGTTTTGGAGTGAGCTAAAGTGAGCTGCTGCTTTGTCTCTGCTATCTTCTCTGTCTCCTAATGCATGTTTTTTAATGTCATTTCCTATTAATAATATTTTACTAATTTCTGATAAACTTTTTGAAAGCATCAAGGATTTTGGTGATGACATCTTTCTTTTGTAGATCTTCAATAACTGTAATTTATGAGGAGGTGGTAGCCATCAGTCAGCCAGTCAATAAACAAGTATTAAATGCTTACTGTGGTCCAGGTACTGTGCTAAGTGATGAAGATAAAAGTAAGAAAAAAAGAAAGCCCCTCTCCTTAATGATATTACAATCTAAGGGATGGTGGGGAAAACAAAAGAGAAAAAAAGTAATCTGAATAGGTGTAGGGGATAAAATTCCTTATCCTGATGGCTAAGGGTGCTGATGAAGTATGAGTACTGAGATTGATTCTATTTTGTTGGATGAGGTTTCCAGTTCATAAGATTCTTGGGGGAATGGTGGAGAAATCCAAAAAACTGTAGCAAATGAGAAACTGATTCCTTTTTAATGAAGTATATCTTAAATGCCCTGGAAACTAAATGCCTTTCCTATCTAAACTCCCTGACCCCTTACCCATATTCTCCAGGGAAATAGTAGCCTATTTAGACTTTCTTCAGCTCTTGTTACCTGCTGGTATGAATCTAGACTGTAGTATTCCATAATTCGCAACTGCTCAAAAAGAATGGTAACATATTCTTTATTTTTTAAAAAAAATATGCATTGCTCTTAGATGTCACTTACATTCATTACCATGTTTATGCCCAATGGACATTTTCAGTTGAGCTTGCTCTTAGCTTTAAAAGTCTAGGCTTAGGGGAACAGCCCATGAAAAGGACTTTAGATGGGAGACTGAATCGAGTTCAGAAAACTGGAAGTATTCCCATTTGAATGGAACATAGATGTTATGATGGGAAGTAGTATAAAATAACTCTAAAAATAAGGTAAGGGCCAGATTTTGAAGTACTCCTAAAGTCAAAATAAGAAACTTGCATTGTATCTTTTAGCACTAATGCTAATTTCCTGATTGAGTCAATCACTGAACTGTATCATGATTTGTTTTTTTTTATTTTTAATGAGCACATATAGCCAATATTTGCATTTATTTTTTCAAATAAATTATATATACCAAACAATTTACAAGAAAGAAATCAAACAGGGATGAAATAAAGATGAAGAAAAATTCATCCCAGAGTCAATGGGAATATATTAGACATTACTAAATTGGAAAGTGATGTAATCATATATATGCTATAGTTGAAAAAAAATCTTGTTTTCTATGTGGAGTTTGCACTGAGAGGGGAGAAACTTAAGGCAGTGAGATGATGATGGAAGGTATTTCAATTGTCCAGATGAAAAATGATAATTGCTTGAACAAGGGGCCAGTTGAATAAATAGAGAATGAAGGAAGGGAAGAAGGATACAAAAAGAAGAGAAGAAAGGAAGGAATGAAGGAAAATGAAGACTATAAAGGAGGAGGGGATGGAAAGGAGAAAAAAATTGCCTACTTTTTTTAGTCTTTAGGACAGTGTATATATGATATCTTAAAATAAATCCATTATGTTTAGTTTTCTTACCAGAAACAATATTTTTCATCTCATCTGAAATGTCCATCTGCAAGTGATCCATGCATTAAGTTGGATCAGTATCTGTCTGCTTTTATTGTGCACTTAGGATCTATTTAATTGCAGAGAACATTCAGTCATTTTTCATAAAATTCATGAGCTCTCAAACTTAAGAATCCTAATAAAGCTACAAAGGCAGATGGATAAGTTGGCCCATTGGAAAGCTCCACCTGTCCAAGGGAATTGAATGTCCAGCTGAGAGCAATTATGAACCACACTAACCCTTTGTAAAGAATTTGATGCTTATATGGGTGGTCTAATGTTGGGTATGAGCATACTCAACATTGGTCATCAATCATATATAGTAAATACCCAAGCCAGCTGGAAAAAGGAGACAATGTGGTTCAGATAAAATGAAGTTTAATATGGAATCAGAGGACATACTTGTAACCTATGTGAATTTAGGGAAGTCACAAATTCTGTGGATCTCAATTTACTTATTCATAAAATGAAGATGAACTCTGGCTTCAAAAATCTCTTCCTGTTTTCTGTGACAGTGAGACAGGAAAAAAAAACTTTATAAAGGCATTGCAAAGATGTCGTAGACATGGGCAAGATAGGTTTGTGACTTCTGGATCAGGTGGTGAAATTCTAATATCTATGCAAAAGAAGTTTGAACTTAAAATTAGAAATTCAAATTATGTCTACTAACTAGTGTAGAAGGGCTAAGGACACAAGATCCAAATATAGGATCATTACAACAAAAAGGAAACTTGACATGGAGTCAGAAATTGTAGTTTGTCTGTCAGCACTTCTTCCTTGGGAAAGTAACAACTTCTGCTAGGTTCATTTTCTTCATCTACAAAATGGGGAAAACAGTACATAATTAATGTTGGGTGTTTCTATAATCCATTTTATACTTAGAAACTGGGAAGACTTCTGTGAACTGATGCCAAATTAAGTGCCCAGAAACAGGAATCTACTTTGTAAAATGATAACAAAGAAATACAATTTTGAAAGACTTTAGAACTTTGGTCATCCAAATGATAAACCAGTTATCCAAAACAATGAGTATGGAACACCACTCACTTCCTGACTGTGATGTATATTTCTGGACAGGGATAGTGAAGGAATTTGTTTTGTTCATTTTTTCTGGAACAGGCAGCCATATATTGAGAGCTTATTTTTTTTAAAGTGTGTTTTCTAAATTTGTTCAATGGGGAGATATTGAGAAGGAACAGATTCATTTCAAAAAAGATACTTATAGACTTCTTTGAATTAAAAATTAGGCACTTAAGTACATTGCCCAAAAGGAACTTGAAAAATAGACTGCATCGTCTTATTATGAATATGTTTATGTATATATGTATCTATCTCTAGAGAGATAGATATACACATATATACCTATATTTTATAAGTATGTATATCTACATATGCATATTTCTATTGAATAGATTTATCTTATCCTACTTCATATATATCTTAGTAATATAATGATATAAAAATACAAATAGTTTATACTTTAAATACTATGCACTTAACACATTATTTTAAATAAACATGCCCATTCAATAACAATAAAAAATATCATCAAAGACAATGCTTTGAAATGTATATAATTATATACCTATTAATATCTATAGCTACACTTACACACACACAAACATATGCATGCATATATACTTGCATAAGGATCTAGAAGGTCACTGTGACTTCAACATGGCAGGTTGCTCACTTCTGTATATCTTTATTTACTATTTATTAGCCACTTGATCATCACTGGATGCCTCCAAAGAGTATGGAATAATTGCTAGTGAAGTCTCAGGGTTGAGATGCTGGCATGGTTAGGATACTGCCTTCATTTACACTAGGGACAAAAGGTCATAGGAAATATCAAAGATTTGGGAATATATAAATATATGCATATTTACATATTTGTGTATCTATCTTAATTAATTCAACTTTGCTGATAAAGATACTTCTTTCCTTACTATAGTGAATTTAAGGTTGAATGACGTACAATGAAGAAAAATCTTGTATTTTATTGGGGTTAATAGAGTCATGGATGAATTTATGTTTAGATCCCAAAGAAACAGTTCAGACAGGAGATAAAGCAAAGATGGAAGAGTAATGGCAGAGACTCACTCCCAAACCTCTCCAAATACCTTTAAAAATGCCTCTAAAAAAATTCTAGAGCAGCAGAATCCACAAAAAGATTGAATGAAACAAATTTCCAATCCAAGATAATCTAGAAGGTCAGCAGGAAAGATCTGTTATGTCAGAATGAGAGAGTAACATAGTCTAATGCAGGCCAAACCAGTGCAGACTGGGCCCCAGTAAAGCTGGAGCAGGCTGACTGAATCAGTGGCATCAGTCCAAAGACAACTTAGAAAGTCAGTAGGAAAAGTCTGTCACACACAGGTTAAGTGTGGAGTGTGGTCCAGCACAGGCCCAGCAAACCAGTTAAATGGTATGGTACATAAAGAACTATACTTATTGTCAGGAAGACCTGAGTTCAAATCCTAACTCAAACATTAGCTGTGTATCCTTTGGCAATCATTTGACCATTCCCTACCTCAATTTCATTATCTGTAAAATGAAGGCAATAAAGGCATCTCTCTCATAGGGCTTTTATGAAGATAAAATTAGATTATATTAGTAAATTGTTTTGCAAACCACAAAACTCTGTAAATTCTATTTATGTTAAAGCATTGGCAAATTATAAAGCACTAAATAACTGCTAACTATGAATATTGGACATTGTAAGGAGAGAAGAACATCAGCAAGTGGGATGGAATCTGAGAAAGTCTCCTTAAGCTAAGTCTTGAAGTAAGCTAGGGATTAAAAATGGGGAAGTTGAGGAGGGAGAGATTGCAAACCAAGAGAAAGAGCTTGTACAAAAGCATGGCGAAAACAAGAAAATTAAATGCTGCAAAAAATAGACACATTCAAATGAAATGTAGAGTGAGTGAGAGGGAGTAATGTGAAATGCCTTAGAAAAAAAGATTATAAATTGGTGGGAAAGAAAAATGGAAAAGTTCATATTTTGTTTTGATTTTGAGAAAAGAAGAAGCCATTGAATCTTCTTAGGTAAAGGTGTGACATTGCCAATCCCGTCCTTTAGAAATTTTGATGTGGCGATTGAATGCGGAATGAATTGGAGAAGGAGACCCTGGAAGCAAAGCAACCAATTAGGAGGCTCCCTCTTGGATGGGTACAAATTAGAGTGATGTAAGTAGATTGAAGGGGGTGCAGGTAAAATATATTGTGAAAATTAAAGTGATGCAGCTTGCAAATTGTTTTGATACAAGTACTGAAAGTGAGAGATGAGTTGAGGATGAGTCTAGGTAAACCCGTTTGACTAAAATAAAATGATATACTCTCAATGTCTATGAAAACTCTATAGGAAAGTTCATACAAAGAAGAGAGAATATTTTGGAAAAGATAATGAGCTACATCTTGGAAATCTATTTCCCATACTATTTGCTGAACTTCTGCTGGGCTACAAAGTTTAGATGAGACACAGACCCTGACCTCTTGATACTAATAACAGAATATAACAAAGACAAAGTTGATTTTTAAAAATAATACATCATATTAGATGACAAAAGATACAGTATCAAGTACTATATTGAGAAATGACTTTGGAGTCAGGAAGACATATATTCTAGTACTAATTCTGAAACATAACAGCTTTGTGTGATCATGGGCAGGTCATTTAATCTTCATGCCACGAGATATTTCTCTAGGGCTATAAATTATAGATGAATTCATGGTATATATAAATTAAGGGAGTTTCCATAACAATACATAGTAGCATTATATCAGCAACTGCACTTAGTTTCCACTTCATGGAAGGAGTATCAGGCTTCCTCCAGAATAAGTTGATCACCTGAATCCTCATAACCATGGAGATTGACTCAGTTTTTGACACTTAATACCTTTTCAAATTCCCTTCAGTTGCTTCTTTCCTTTTCTTGGAGGTTTAGAAGGCGAAATAATTAATTTCTCCTAACCCCTTCTTTTATCTGGCACCTTCCTCATTAAAATGTATGGGACTTTCTTTTTTGTATCTTCAGCTTGGCAAATAGCGGTGTTTAATAAATATCTGCTGAATTAAATTGTTGATCCATGTACCAATGAAATAAAAAATCTAGCCATAGAGATAGATAGATGATAGATAGATAGATAGATAGACAGACAGACAGACAGACAGACAGATAGATAGATAGATAGATAGGTAGGTAAGTAGGTAGGCAGATCTACAGTGTAGGTACAAACCAAATATTATATGAAATCCAGATGGGAAGCTAGGGATAGGAATAGTGGAAGAATCAGAGAAACCTTCCTATAGGAGGTAGTATGCAAATTATATTTTTGAAGAATGGGATGAAATTTAAAAGAGAATTATGGAAAATGCTAAAGAGTTTGAAGGCATTGAGCAAAGACATTTGAGTGAGAAAGTAAGTCATTTTTAGGGGGAGTTTGGTTAAAATGACATGGATGGGGGGCTATCTATGAGATAGGGTTGAACAAGCCCTTTAACCTCTTTGAGTCTCAATTTCCTCATCTGTAAAATGAAGTCATTAGACTAGATGACCTCTAATATACCTCCCAGCTCTAAATAGATGTTTCTAGGAAGATGAACCTGACAGGCATGTGTCAACTTTGTGGTGCCCATTCTTAAGCAGTAGTCTCCAAAACAGTAAATAATTTAACTATTTTAATATTTAAATTTATTATCTTGTGGTTAACTTCTCCTAGAAGACCCAAAAAGATCTAGTTTGTCTAAACATGACATGCTAATTAAGTTACGCAAAAGATAAAATTTTTGTTTAATTAGTAAGCTGGACAACTAGTTAAAACTAGATTTGATTGACATTGCTCACATTCATTTGCTGTACATTCCAGTCAAAGTGACCTATTTATTTCCTGAAATTTCAATTTCCCATCATTGTGCTTCTGAATAAGTTGATTCTATTGAACAGAATGCACTCCTGTAGTGACCAATGTCCCTGAAAAATGTTTATCTTCTTTCAAGGATAAAAACAAGTTTGAGCTTCCTACTAGAAACCTTTCCTAAACCTTATTATTTGTGTTCTCTTCCTTGTCAAATTATCTTCAATTTACTTACTAGTTTGTATCTGCCTATTGAATGTGAATTCCTTGAGAAAATGGGCTGTTTTGCTCTGTGTGTGTGTTTGTGTGTGTGTGTGTGTGTGTGTGTGTGAGAGAGAGAGAGAGAGAGAGAGAGACAGAGAGAGAGAGAGAGAGAGAGAGAGAGAGAGACAGAGAGATAGAAAGAGAGAGAGAGGAGACAGAGACAGAGAGGAGAGAGACAGAGAGACAGAGAAAGAGAGAGGAGAGAGACAGAGACAGAGACAGAGAGACAGAGAGACTGAGACAGAGACAGAGAACAGGAGAGAGCACAGACACATGGGTGTCGATATTCAAGATAGTACAATCCCTTGCAAGTAATAGCTGCTTAATAAATAAATGAATACCACCCCTTAAAAGTCATATGGGTTGGAGTTTCAAAGTTTAAATCACCACTTGGAAAATTTTAAAGGATGGAAATATCATTTTTTGGGAAAAAAATGCATTAATTCTATAAATACTTCTATTGTTAGTAACTGTCCCAAAGTTTCTTAATTTTTTCTTGAGCAAGAAAACAAGCCTTGCACTTATGTAATAAAGGCATGCCAGCATAGTCTAAGAAGGTTCTACAAAGCATAAAACTTATCTGAATAAAGCATAGAATATGTAACATTATAGATTCTTCTTTTAGAACTTGATAAAAAAATGACACCCACACCTAACCAAAGGTGACATTTGATAGTTTAAAGGAACAATCAAGTAAAGCACAATGAGCTACTCATCTTTTTTTTCTGTATCCTATCTTTTAGCATCATTAAACATTATAAAACAAAGTCCCTGTCTCATGTAACATTGAGTTAGAATTTAAGATTATTGTTTCTACCTTTATGAAGACAGTGTGACAATGGAAAATGTGATGCAATCAGAGTCAAGAGATTTGCATTTCCATTCTTTCTTGACCTTGGGCAAGTTACTTCACCTTTCTTAGTCTTGACTTCCCTATATGCAAAATGGGAATAATACCCTGGGTACTACCTACCTTATGGGCTTAATGTGGGAAAAATATTCTGTAAGTTTTAAAGTCATATTGAATTGATTTCCTTCCTTTGGTCATCATCATCATCACCATGATCATTGAATTTCCCAGAAGAATATTATTATTCTATCTTTAGTAATATTATTTATAAATATTATCTGTTATTACTTGATTTTAAAATTATTTACATCTTAATTAATTAATTTGTCTAACACATATGTGAATAATTTCCCTCTTCAAAAAAATCAGTCCTTATTAGAGAAAAACCAACATTCTGCACACATGGTCCAAAATTTCACTACCAAAGTGAAAGTATAATACTAACATCAGTTATTTGACTCTAATTTAATTACTGCCTTTGTCCAGCATTACATTATCACCATTGATATGCCCATTACCATTTTGTATCATGTTGGCTTGATTCTGCTTTCTTTACTGTGCATTACTTTAAACTTTTAAAAGAAAATTCTTTTGCTTATATATTCTTATGTACTTATGGTAGAGTAGTATCACTTTATTCTTCTATATATTCTTTTATCTATATCAATTTATCCAGCCATTACAATGATGATGGACATTCTCTGTGTTTTCATGTTATTCCTATTATAAAAAGTTTTCTATCAATATTTTGTAATTTTCTTTCTGTCCTGGGTTACATGCCAGAAGTAGCATTGTTGAGTCCAAGGATACCAGTTTAGAAACTTTTCTAACATTCCAAATGTATTTCCACAACAATTGAAACAATTTACTACCATCCATCACCTGACTGGACATTTATTTGCAAGAAAATATCTTTCAATTACAGAATTTCATGTCACCCAAGTATCTTGGGCATGAGACTTTTATAAGGGATGTTTGGTGAAACAAATTTCCAGGCTTGAACATTTTGCCTTCTTAATCTATTTGCATTGATAATGCTTGTATGTTTTTTGAAATCCAAATTGTCTATTTTGCCTGTGTTGTTTCCTCTACTTTCCCTACCATACTTGTGACATATACTTCTATCGAGTTACCTTTGCTTTCATACATTTAAAAAGCTGAAATGTTTTGGAATTTGGCAAATGATATGGTATATAATGCTAATGTGAAACAACTTTCAGCCAAACTATTTCCTAATTTCATCAGCAGTTCTTTCTTGAAAAGGAGTCCTTGCCAGCAGTTTGTTTCGGCTTTACCAAATGCTGAACTACTGCTTTTGTTTACCCTTAGATTTTGCTGGTATTGCTCTGTTATCCTGATATGGTTTTGTATTTTTTTTAAAACATACCAAATAAAGTTGATAGTATATATTTCATAATATAGTTTGAGATCTGGTAAGGTTCATCTTCCTTCCCTATCATTTCTGCTTAAAAACATATATTTCCCTTGAAATTCTTGACCTTTTGTTCCTTCAAATGAATTTTGTGATTATCTTGTCTGGTCTTATAAGGCAACAACTTGGTAGTTTGCTGTAGGATTAAAACTCTCAATTTTTTTTTATAAATGGACCCACATGATGAATTCCTGCTTGATTTTAATTGTAGGATGAATATTTAATCTTGCAGATGCATTTATATGGTTTCTGTTCTCAGTGGGGGGGAAATAACTCTGTAACCCAATGCATTTTTCTCTTTACTATTCCTACCAAAATGTTTCAAGTCAAGAAAGCATTGCTCAAACAAGAAATCTTTTAGTTCTGGGGCTTGAAAACAAAAATATATTTCTTTTGCTTCTGTCAAATAGACTCTGGTTTGATCACAACCAGTGTTCTATAGGCATGACATTTATACAGTTTCTCAAAAAACTGAGATATTTAAAGAAGGTCCATACATTATAAAAGAAGACTACAGAGTACAGAAATGATAGCAATAAATGAAAAGTACTAAAAGATAAATTTAGTTCAATGTCAGGAAGAACTCATTAACACTTTGAATTATCCACAAGAATGAGATGCCTAGGTAGGCAGTGGGGCCTATTTTATTTGATTCTTCAATTAGTGCTTTAATTATTGTCAAGTGTAATGTAGAGGAAATTAGGACATTGTGACCTCTGAGATCACTTTCAAATTTGAGATTCTGTGATTCTGTTTTTATATTTTTTTTTCGGAATTAAAGAAAATAAAGATTTGGAGGCGAGGAAAAGTTCAGGTCAGAAAAATGAAATATAAAGACTTGAACTTAAATTGAATTCTAGCTCAGATATTTATTGTGTAACCTTAGGAAAGTCACTTTCTCTTATTGAGTCTTAAAGAGGTTGGAGGGGAGAAAAAAAAACCTTTAAAATAGACTTACATATAACTGCCAAAGCTATTTTTCACCTTCACAAAGACAGAGCATTTTTACTTCCTAATTGGCTCTTTTGTCAGTAAATTTAGGTTGCAAAAGAGCATTGAGGGTGTTGGCATAATCCTTATATTTTGCAAGTGCATCTACAATGTTTAAAAGAGATCCATTTCAGTGAGAATCTTTAATTTTTTTTCCTTTCTTGACATTTTTAAATACTTGAAAATAAGTTTAGACTCCAGTGTTCATCTTTTGATGGGATACACTGCTATCCCATCAAATACAATTTCATCATCCATAGGAAGGGAAAGATCACCAATGAAGATAGTACATAAAGATTTTGCTATTTGTTCTCATTCTGTTTCTCCAATTCAACCCCAAATGATGATAATGTGTTGTGCTTTGTACATAATAAATGTTTAATAAATGTCTTTTTGATAGATTCACTTATTCATATGTAGGATACTATGATGGACGTTGATGATAGAGAAAAGACAACAAATCCCTACTCTCAAGGAACGTAGCAACTAATAGTGGAATCACAGCTAGAAGTGGGCATAAGACAAGGTTAAAAACCTCAAGGTGGTAATTGACGAAAATGATGATTTCACCCAGTAGATATAGGGTGGTTATCCAGAGATTAGGAGACATAGGATGATAGGTCTAAATACACAGAGGTAGGCAGATGGCCAAATGAAATTAGGGAAATACCTGATAGTCAAATTTCGTTGGAAAGTCATTAATGTGAAGGGGAATATTGCAAAAGAATTCAGAAAAATATGGGTTAAATGATAAGAATCTTGAAAATACTCTACTAATTTTGAAGTAATGAGTAATAACTGTTTTAGTAGAAGCCTTAAATTTGAGTTTTAGTTCTCCTTCCACCCATCAAAACATGTAGATCATATTCCATGGATAGAATATGAAGGTTCTATTTTCATTTCTATTGCCAAAAGCTAAATACCAGAACTCCATGGTGGGAGAGAGGATCTTATAAAACATTGCATTTTCTAGTGTAAAAATCTAATAAAACATTAACCTGGGACATTTGGTCATGTTAAATTGACTTCATAGCAGGGTACTAGACGAGACGAGTCCATGGGGACAATTAGAGGCAAAACACATTACATTTTTGCTATGTAAAGTCTATTACAGTCTTATTATGTGAATTCCTTCAAGGCTTATGGGAATGGAGTCCTCATTTGATAGACCAAGTATTCTTCCCAAAGTCTTTTGATTATTATTTTTTTAATGAGATTTGTGTGCTCTGGGAGCATGATGAGTCAGTGTTCTCTCCTCTCCTTTCCTCTCTCTCTCTCTTTTCTTCTTATAACTTTCCCATTATTAGAAAAGTCTACTTATACCAGATTCACCTAACATAAGAATATTCGTGACTTTGATTTGCTTTCAGAACGTCGATAGCTATGTAGACTGATAATCCTGAAAATCAAAGTATTGTTAGGATACATACAGATAAGACCAAAGAACTTGTGACAAAGAGAAACAAAGGTTTAAGAATTACATTTTTATACAAACGTCCAACTGGAGAAGAGATCGATAAAACTAATGAGGTTTGGATGTAGCAGTAATGAAAATGAATACAGTTTTGGAAAATTTTGACAAAAGTCTAGTGTCTTGGATTGAAGGGAAGATATCACTGGATAGGGACAAGGATTCTTCAGTAACAAAACTATATTCATATAAAAGCAAATTGTTAATTGAATATTGCATTTAATTGTAAACCCCATCTAGGATCGTAGAATTCGGAGCTAAAGAGATCATACAGCTCAAATAGATCAATACCTAATTTCATAGGAAGGAAGGGAACAAGCATTTATCATGAACCTATTACATGTAATCCTCATAACAACTTTAGAAGAAAAGTATTATTACTGTCTTCATTTTGCAACTGAGGAAACTGAGGCAGGTAGCAAGGAGGTGATTTGACCAGAATCACAAAGTTAGTAAGTCCCTGAGTCTCCATTTCAAATCAGGTCTTCTTGACTCCAGGCTCAATGCTCTATCCACTTCACTATTTCACTGTTTCTAGAAAACAGGATTAGAGAGAGGAAGTTACTTGACCAATGCAGGTAATTAACTATCAATAACAGGGCTGTGACTCTTAACTACATTTATATGTAGAGGAGAAAGAAACAGAGAGCTAGACAACTAGAAACCAAGTCGTACAAGATTATGTTGAAGCAACTAATGATGTTTTGCCTAGAGAAGAGAATATTTGGGTGGGTGTGATAGATAGGTTCAAAGATCTAAGTGGTACTTAATGTATGATAAATATTTGACAGATTCTGATTGAGATAAGGGCCTAAAATTGGATATTATGTTATAGAATTTAGTTTAGCATAAAGAAAAAGCCTACCTAACAATGAGCTCTATTTCAAAATGAAATGGATAATTTTGGGTCAGTCTGAGTTCCATATTTCTAGATGACCTCTAAGGCCTCTTTCCTTCCTTGTTAGCATTCTGTGATTCAGGAATTATGACCTTGACAAGCCAAAAAAATCCCTACTTATCTAGCCCTTTTTTTTCTCCGGTACCTGTAAAAAGAAGCATGGGATTGACATCTTAATTTAATGCAGAGATATGATTACAGATAGACTTTTGATCTCCGGGCTTCATTCAAAAAATATTTATTTAGCAATGATTATCAGCTAAGGCTTGAGGATAAAGTGATGGGTAGCATTACTCTTCTATTCAAAGACCTTATAACGTATTCATTTGCAGTATTTAAGAATGTGTATATTTGTTTCTGCTACAAATAATAGTCTACTTTTAACCCACCCTCCCAATACAGATTTCATCAAATGTCAAAATTGTGGTTTGTTTTTTTTCCCTGTGAATATTGGTGAGACATAGTCATATTTTTTTTTCTTTTACAATCTCAAAGGAAGCTTGGAGTTCCTCTGGTCCCATTTGGATTTTTATTTGTTTGTACATTTTATGTCTTTAAGTTTAAAGGTGGCCCAGTTGCTCCAGCTGTAAAATACTGGAACACTCATCAGCAACGAAAGCATGTGAAATACACATTTTTGGATCTATATCTTGGATTTGTGTACTCTCTCCAAAAACCTAAATAGTCTTTTAATCCCAGCAGTCCAAGAATCTTCCACAGAGATTTTATTTTCAGCATACTCAAAAATCTCGACTTCTAATTTTTTTGACATTATATAAATATAGAGCCAGAAGGAGTCTTTAAAGTCATCTCATCCACCCCTTCATTTAGAAACAAGAAAACTGAAGCCCATAGAAATTAAATGACAGCATTGATCATAATCCATGCTTAGAATCCCTCTCAATTAATCTCTAATTCATAAAATCTCTTTTCCTGTAAGATTCTACACAAATAGAACCTCCTACATGAAGCCTTGCCTGATCCTCGTAAGTGCTAGGATCTTCTTTCTGTACTTTGCTTTTAAAAAATATTATTTATCCTTCTAAAATTATTTTCTTTATATACCTAATTATAATCTTGATATCCCAGCAGACTATAATCTCCTTGTAAGCAGAGATTGTTAGAAGTCATTGTATTTACATCCCCAAATGTCTGATATGCCTCATACAATAATTGGAACAAAACCGATGGCCTAATAAATTACTTGGTGATTGATTATGTGTCATATGAATCAATTGCCTTATCAATTAAAACACCATCTTTGTGATTCCCCAGAACAAAACACCCTTTAAAGGATGCCATTCCCTTAAGGGTGTCCTCCTTATTAGTATGTAAGCCCCTGTAGGACAAAGAACTATGTTTCTTTTATACATTATCCCCAAAATCTTAATTCAACTTTAAGCTATACATCAATTCATTAGTCATGATTTATTAAGTACTTACTATATTCCAGACACTATTCTAAGCACTAAGTACATAAAAAAGGGGGGAAGGGACAGTTCACACTATCAAAGGGCTAATAGTCTAATGGGAGACACAATAAACAAATATGATAGACATTTGTTAAGTGCCTATTATATTCTAGGCATTTTGCTAAGTATTGGTTATACAAATAAGAATTAGGAAAGACCAATCCTGTCTTCAAAGAGTTTATAATCTAATAGGGTAATACATAAAAGGAAACTGAAGGGGGTAGGGTGAGTACTGGAAAGTACTAAGCATTGGGTCGTGGGGGATGATGGAGGATTGTAACCAAGTAGATCAGCCTATGGCAAGTAAAGAATTGACTGGCATTTTGAACACTTTGTAAAGGAAACTATGGGAGGAGATTTTTGTTCCTCCCTCTGACTCAGCAAGGCAAAAGCAAAAGAGGACACTTATGGAGTATGAGTAGTCAAAATTAAGCCATGTCCACCATGATGAACTTCTTAGTGATAAATTTATCTGGTGATGAATTTATCCTGGGCAGTGCATTATGGATCATGGTGGAAGCAAAACTATTATCATAATTTGTACCGAAAAAATCTGTCTATGGGATAGGCTTAAAATACACTAAAACTTTTAGGACACTCTGTAATTGTGTGCCCAGTGCTTATGATAGTACCTGGAACATAGTAAGTAATTAATAAACACTTTCATTCATTCAAAGTATATTTTAGTTAAAAGAATACTAAAGTTCTTAGGTATTGATTTTTACCTGAGGCTCCATGAGGTACCAAAAACATATTGGATGTCATTATACTTTTCTATTTGATTTAACCTAGTCAAATTTATAGCTACTCTACTTTTAATCACTCCCATATTATAGAATTATAGACCTGATAGGCATTATCAACCCTGAAAACACATGACTTAAGATCACTTAGTCTGATACCCACATTTTATAAAGGAGGAAGCTAAAGAACAGAAATATCTAATGAGTTATTCAACAACACATAGATTTTTAAAAGAACAAGGATTTGACACATGTGGTTCCAGAAATATGCAAATATAGATAAACTAATTTCTCTGAACTTCATGTTTTTAGTGTGCGAAAATGTCAAACAAATAATATTACCTGTAGTCATTAACTCATAGGATTTGTGTGACACTTCAATGAGATAATATAATGTATAAATGCCAATTATTTCCATCATCTGATTTCAGTTCCAATATTTTTCAACACAAACACAAGCACACATTCCTGATGCCCCCTAGGGATGATAGTATGGAAAGGTGGACATCTGTTTCCATCTCCACTTCTGAGACTACAGAGTTATTCAACCTTCTGTCTCTTTCTTATTGGTTTGTATCATTGCTGACTGCATCTATCCCATGAGGTCCAAGTCACGGTTCCTTATATTTATTCCCACTATGCTTGTTGTCGTTCTGTTATTATGTTCCATTCTTCTTATCCTGCTCATCTTCTTCCTTCATGTCTTTTATGTATTTGGTAGTTTCTTACATGTCTTGGTTTTCTCAAAATGAGACTTACTTTTATGTAAAAAAAAAAGTGCCAATCAACCTGAACTTGCTCCTGTCACACAACAATTGAACAAATCAGTAGTTTGGTAGTAAAAACTATGGCTGGATTTGAGCTTTGTATGTTTCCTTGCTTTTTGATAGTCAGAAAGTATTTCTTTTTAATTTTTAAGTTAATTTATTTATTTCTAATTTTCAACATTCACTTCCATAAGTTTTAAATTTTCTCTATCCCCCTCCCCAAGATAGAGTGCAATCTGATATAGGCTCTACATATATATTCCTATTAAATATATTTTCACATTAGTCATGTAGAAGATATTTCTTTGTTATAAAAGAGGGTTTTTGTTTGTTTCTTTTGTTTAAGATGCACATAGTTCCTCCTCTGTAAAATGAGGTGATAGAACTAGATGACCTCCAAGTGCCCTTCTACCTTAAAAAAATCATCTTCCAAGCTCTCTACTATTATGAAAGCTGATAGGGGTCTCTGAATAAGAAAGGCATAATGTCATTTTCCTTGTATAAAAAATTACACAACAGTTTGTAGCATTAGATTTTTAGTCAAAAAGATGTGAATTTGAATCATGGCTTTATCCCATACTATCTAGTGACCAGGGCCTAGGAAAGGACCCAGTCTAAATCCTTTGATCTTATGAGAGTTTTGAGCTTTAGGAAGATCACTTCATTTCTTAGGTCCACAGGTTCTCCCTCTGTAAAGTGTAAGAGTTGTAAATGGTACCATAAAAGAGATCTTAATTTTCTTTGGATCATGGAATGGATCCCTTTGGGCAATCTGGTGAAGTCTTTTGACCCCGTCTCAGTATCATATTTTTTAAATGTGTAAAATTAAAAATAACAAACCAAAACATCAGCATAGCATTTCAAAAGAACCAAATATATTGAAATGGTTAAATTTTTTTTTAATAAAGTTCATGAACCCTAAGTTAAGAACTCCTGTAATGATTCCGTGTTCTTGGAATTACACACTAGTACTCTATGTGCCTTGAATTCATTTATACTATTTGGGGAAAATTTTAATAACATAGCAAGAAGAAATATTAAAAAATCCTCTCTGACGAAACCTCCCACATACAGTGTGGAAACATGAATAGGCATTGAATTGTTTGACTCCTTATACATAAAGGATGTTTAAAAATAATTTTACCTTATTTTTGAGGGAAGGAAGGAAGGAAGGAAGTTTAATGGTAAATTTTACAACTATACAAAAGTATTTGAGATGGAATTTAGCGTAAGGGCTAGAGAGCTGATCAAATCAAACTGACGTATTGAAATATACCTCTGGCCCATATTGTCTATGTGACTTTAGGTAAATTACTAAATCTCTCAGTGATCTAGGATATTCTCTAAGATTATAAATGGAAGAAAAGATGCCAATTAATAGAATGGATTTCCTTAACCTGAATTTTTCTATACCAGTGAAATTACTGGTATAGTCCCTGTTCCTGTGAATGCATTCATTTTTTTCTGAAAGATTTTTAAAAATTTGTATATGGATGTATATATGCCTACATGTATGTATGCATGTATGCATATGTATAAGCACATATGCATGTGGATGTGTGTATCCATGTGGGGAGAGAGATTATGATTTCTATTATGTATTCATGCATATATATGTAGCATCTAAATGTGTATATATGTATGTATCTATGTATGTGTGTATGTGCATATGTATAGTATATAGAGATATAGATAACTATAGTATATATAGTGTATTTCATTCCCTTTATATATTTTTATATTCAGTACTATAATTTTGGCATAATAGAAAATAACTTTGAAACCCACAAACTAAAATCTATCTATAATTTTTACCTAACTAAAGTCTTTTTGAGAATTTTCTGAGACTCATAGAGTTTAAGCAACTCATCTTTGGACTCCAAGTGAATAAGTGTCACAAGAGGCATTTGAACCTACTCTATCCACTACTCTAGGAAGGACAGGGAACCTGTGGCCTTGAGGTCACATGTGGCCCGCTAGGTCCTCAAAGTGCATCCCTTTGACTGAATCCAAACTTCACAGAACACATCCCCTTAATAAAAGGATTTGTTTTGTAGAACTTGGACTCAGGCAAAATGTCACACCAAGGATCTACAAGGCCACATGTTCCCCTATCATTTATAATGCTTATAGTCACCATGTTCTCATCTAGTAGGAGAATGACTTTTAGACTATTACAGGATACATACATATGTACAGATATATATATATGTGTGTGTATAAACATATATGTGTATATATATACGTACACACACATACACATATATGAGTGTGTATATAGATAGATAGATAGATAGATATTCAAAAGCAAAGTAAAACTTAGAAGTGATCTCATCTGAGACCTGGAGAATATACACTAGTTCTAAAAAATCACACAGATTCAATAAAGAGATGAACTAAAATTTGAAACCAAATCCTCTGAATCCCAACTCCATTATCATTACATTTTGGTTGGAAAACATAATATAATAAAGCAATATAAATTTTAAAAGGCCTGAAGAGATTAGATTCATAACGGAGTTGATTTATTGCCCTTTGTTAAAATTTCCCAATATAACAAGGAGCCAGAGTGATGACCACAGAGGTGATGGCTGTCCTCTGAGTAGCTGAAGCTTGTTGAATTTCCATTCCATTTACCTTGAACTGCCTATATGAATGGCATGAATGACAGGAAGAAAGCACACAATTATTTTGAAATGCCATAGTCCTCTGGTTTAGGCTGACAAGTTTTCAACAATAAAATCTCCCCAAATGACAATGAAAATGACTCCAATGACTGGAAAATTTTACTCTACTCTGTCACATGGGAATCAGATGGTACATATTTTCTTAACTAAGCAATATAACTTTCCCTCAGGTGAAGATGAAGAATGTTCATCAGATTTGATCCTGGAAATGACCTTACAGACGAACCAGTCCTGCTCTCTTGTTTTAATGAGGAACAAACTATTATCCAAATAGAGAAAATATTTTCCCAAGGTATAAATAGGCAGCAATTGCCAGATATGGACATTTGAATCGAGGCCTTTGACTCCAAATTAGGATTTTCACTAGTGCAGCTCATCGTTCCCACAAGCTTCCGTCTAAAAGATGTTTCTAATGAGAATAATCTTTTAGAAACTGGGCAAGGACACAAAGTAGATTCCCCTTTAGATAGACTGTCATTGTTTTATGCATAAATAATCCAATGCTCCTAATTCTGAGGAGAGATTAAAACAGGATGTTGCTCTGAAAGCATCATTGTGATTTAAGATGTCTATTTTGTCTATTGAAAAGGGAATATTTTGCACCAAAATGTTTGCTGCTGCAATGGAATTCTCAGACAATGGTGTCATTTGTTTTTATAGGGGAACCTATGTGGTTTTCATTTTCCTGCCATGCAGTGATGTCTCCTTGATGGTCTCATACTCACAATTAAATTCTAAGTAGTTTATTCCACATTTGTTCAGAACTATTATTTGAAAAACTAGGGATTGTTTAATGAAGCAATTAATACAGTAATAATCAACATTCATATTAAAATACAATACTCTATAAAATCCCTCTCAATGTTAAGTATGTACTAATGTAGCTAGGTTTTTATGTTGGATTTTTTTGGGGAATGGATTGTTGGACCACTTCTCATTGATGGAGCCATTTATACATTCACTCTTGGTAAAGGATACTGATCCATGGAACTAGGCATGCATGTTTGGCTCCAATTGAATCCCCTCTACTCCCCCTGTACTAGGAAGGGATAAAAATGATCTCACCTCCTTCATTCTCATTTGTTCATTTTACTAATTCTTATTTATGGTTTCGAGCTGGAGAGGATGTGAGAGAATTATCTGGTTCTCCCTTTTACATATAAGACTGAGAAGACTCAAAGAAAAGGAAGATTAATTCCAACGACACAGAGAATATTAGTGGCAAAAAACCTAGGTCTCAACTTCCAAGATACTTCTTTTACTGCTTTCCCATACCTCGGTGGCTAACAGAATAAACACCATGTTACCTGGCCAAAGCATAAAGTGTGTTTACCTAGCAGAATGAAGTTTCTACATAAAAGTCTTTTCATGACCATAATATGAGTCAAGAAAATACTTCACTCAGAACTATTAACAATACATTTCTGCACTGTTCCCTATGATTTTCCCCCCATCCAGCTGGGAATGTGATTCACTTGGTGTTATCTGCAATTGCAGACTTTTGGCTTAATGATCTCATCAAAGTATTTCATGAGAAAAAGAAAAAAAAACTAACTTATGAATCAAAAAGCAAGTCAGATTTACTTCTCTGCCTTTCAGATTAGTGATTCATTAAACTCTGACTTTTCACAGCTTATCTCAAGGTTTTCTGAACAGATATTTGTGGTAAAAAATACATAGATGTACCTATATTCTCTTCAACAATCAAATTTGCATCTCTCTATATGTACAATGCAATATATGTCTGGATATAAAGATGTTTGGATGTGAAAATCACAGGGAAATTTATTTGCAAGAGTCAATTAAATTAATGTGCCAAAGATGCTCTCTGAAGTAGGAAAAGCTTGATTTTGGGGGAAAGAAATACTTTAAGGCATGCTATATTTTGAAAAAAATATGTAGATAATTAGACTATTATATCACTAACCTTCTTAGCATAATCTTTCCCATCTCTGTGCCTTAACCCTGTCAACACAATTATGAGTTACATGGGGGGTCAACACAAATTCTATCCCCTCCGTTCCAAAGAGACAGTATTTCTTTTATTCAAAATACCCCACATGCTTGTGATAGACTCCTACCAAACTGCCCCATGTTGCCTGAAATCCTTCCCTTTTGCCAAGGTCAAGCACATGCCACTTCATTATCAACCTTTCCCTGACCCCCCTTCCCAGGTATAAAAGATTACTATGTCCATACATTCCTCGTGCCATTTTGCCTGTATCTCTGTTTTGATTTCATTTAACTCTTTGTATTGTGATTATTTGTGTACATATCCCCCCACTCCCATTAAATTGTAAGATCTTTGAAATCACAATCTATGTCACTTGTCGCATTGAACAAATATTTATTAAGCACACAAGTACTGTTCCTTGAGCGCAAGGGTAGGGAATAATACCCCTGCCTTCAAAGGACTTGTAGTTCAGTAGTGCAGCAGAGGGGCATAGTTGAAACAGATTGTTTAACCTCCCTGGATTTGTTTCAATGTCTGTAAAATGCATGTTGAGTTAGATAACATCTCAGATCTCCTCCAGCTCTAGATCAATGAATTTTTGGTCCCATGATAATGTCATGAACGCAAAATTTTATGCACATATATATAGTCTTGGGTAGTTGTTCCCTCTCTCTCTTTTTCAAGTTTGAGTACTTTATTTCTTCAATACTTTAAGCAGAAATGATTTTGTTGATGCAGATACTCCCTACACCAGGGAAGATCATGATCCTTCTATGAATTTATAACTCAGTTTTGAGAGTTGCTACAACCAAACTTATCTTTATGGTCAACCGAGTAATGAACCTCTCCAAAATCCTGTTTTTGGAAAACAAGCACAGCAATTTGTTACTGATTGTTGACTTGAAACAATTTCAGGGAAGAGATACTGTAACCAATGCTTTATCACATGTAGAAATCAAGACTCTGGATCTCTGGCTTTCACTGACTCTTCCCCAGATGCTCTTATCTAGAACTAGGGATTATCAAATTTCTGACAATTTCAATTCTCTAATCCTCAATTTCTTCCTCTGTAAAGTGAGATCACTGAACTATATGATCTCTTATTCTTGCTCTAACCAAGGCCTCCAACATTACCCTATTCTGAAACCTGTTCTGGTAAACATCATATTCTCATCTATTTTAGGCTTGATTGGGGTTGGCCATGTGCTTGAATGGCTCAAGAGACAGCTGAACGTAGAATTTCCTTTGATGATTTTGTGGATCAGCAATATATTTTTAGATAGTCCAATTTAGACTGGTGATTGGCCTATAATTTAGAGCATATTCTCCAAAACAGAGATATATCAAGGATGTCTATGAGAAGAACAGAAGACTATTGCTTCTGGAGGCACAGGGGACTTCCATAAAGGCAAAAAAAATTATCTTAGGAAAGCCATTCTGAAGAGATAATTGTTAACTCAGACAACAGCATAGGTACAATACGGAAATGGGGCCCTTCTTCAGAGAAAAAAACAACACTCTAGTCATTTCGGGACTAATGAGGAGCCAAAACATCTCTAGAGGGATGTTGAAGAAAATTGGAGATGTATTAAAGATGTGTTAAATAGTCTAGCAGCAGCTAACAAAGGTTACCTGCTGGCAAATGGGCCTTGTTCTTTACCTTATTTACTGCCAGTTCTAATCCCTTAGGTATGCATTGGAGTCAAAACTCCTATCCCTAGACTTTTTGTTTTTGTTTTTGCCCAGAAAATGGGCAAATTTAATATGTAAAATAATCTGCTAAAAGTTTTTTATAGCACCTAAATTCTGATGATTTTTATACTTTTTTATGAACTTTGAAATAAATTTGACCACTTTCTTAAAGAAATTTTGAGAAACAGAGAGAAAAGGCACACCACAAAAATGAATGTAAGCCTGATATAAATATGAGACACTACTTCTGGGGATCTAACATAAAATGACAGAAAGGTGCTTTAGTATTATTTTAAAAAATGCTAAAAACTTCTTCCTCTGATGCTTCTGAGAATTTCCTGCCTGACCTTCCCAGTAAAAGAAAAATATCAGGCAGAGATAGTTGAAGGTGAGACTTCAGATTAGGTATAAAAGGGCCCTTCCCTATTTGGCCTTTCATACTATCTCACTTGGACTATTGCTATTGTGGGTGACTGTCCTAATTTGACATTCTTGTCAAGCTTTTCTCCTTCCTTTACAGATCTTGGTTTTCTGAACTATCTTTATTTCCCTCTTCCCTCTGATGTATCAGTTATTTTCTTCCTTTTATGACCTGGAATTTTAATGGCTTACTCTGTCCTGTAGGATGAAGTTACCTCAACTAGCTGGTGCTCAAGAGTAGCTTTAGTCTCTTTCCTCCTCTCAAGAGACTGTGTGATCCAGAATCATCAGGCTGAACATTAAAGATCCTCTTCCCCCAGTCTTTTCCAATGCTGTCCCTAGCACTGGCTCTCCTTTTAGACAAATAGTCTGCTCTAGCTCTGAGTGACTAATTTTTGCTTGCAGATCACTGATGAGTCAAGATATATAACAGAGCTAATGGTGGCCCTAGTTGAATCTTTTAATCACTTCTCTTCTATCTGCAGATGGCTCAATGCCTTCCCTTCCTAGATAATAAATCATTAGAGTCACAATTAGAAAATTAAAATGATTAAATGGATATTTGTAAACACTTTTAAAATATGCCCCTCTCTCTAAGTAAAGTTACAGCATGATATGATATCATCCCTACATAAGCCTCTGAGAATGTAAGACTCCAAGGAAGAAGTCTAAATTAGTAGAAACTTCATCTACTTCGAAACAGGAACAAAATGATCCAAGTAAAGAATAAAGAATTGAAACAATAATAAGAATAACAAAAAACAGCAATGATAACAAGAAAACTAGCAACATTTATAAGATCTTATTATTGATTAAATGCCAAGGACTATGCAGAATATTTTACAAAGATCTCCGCAGAGCCTTAAAACAACACTGATTATATATGTGTGTGTGTGTGTGTTTGTATGTGTATATGTGGGGGGGTTTATACATGCACACACATATCTATATACACACACATACATGTATATATAATTATTATTTTCTCTGTTTTACACTTGATGAAACTGAGTCAATCAAAAAAGTGACTTTCCAAGGATCATAGCTACTAAGTATCTAAAGCTGGATTTGAACATATATCTTTCTGAATCTACGCCAAATACTCTAACATGTTACCACTTAGATTTCAGAGGGGTCTCTGTATTTGGATGGGGAAAAAAATTAGGACTCAAAAAGGGAATGATAACCTTTGAGAAAGAAGCATAAATAGAATGTTAAAGACAGAACTAGATAACAACAGGCTAAGATATAATGATGGTAATCACATCCTTTGATAAGGATAGTGAATCCATTTATTGTGAGTAACTTGGTAATAGGATCCATCTTTTGCCACTTTTTAAAATTTTCCATGTTTTTCACAGTGCCTGGCACATAACAGGTGCCTAATAAATGCTTATGGACTGATTATGGAAGGTAAGGTGCAAATTTTACATTGTAGATGATTTATGGCTGTCATATTTTGTCTCAAGGGAGTTTTATTTCATAAATTTCAAACTCTAGCTATAGAGTTTGAAACTTCTTTGTAAGTTTTAATTTTAGAAAGTTGCCGGAGTGCCAGAGAAGTTAAATGATTCACCCACAGTAATATAGGTAGTGTCAGAGAAAGTGTTTGAAATCAGTTGTTTCTATCTCCAAGTATTAATCTATATATGACAATGATGCCTCTCTGTGATGGTAACTTAGATCAAGGGGTTATTTCCTATGTCTTAGAATATAGCATATGCAAACCTAAATAATAAAATATATGTTATGGAGTCTGTGTATGTGTTTGTGGACACACATATTCCAATCATGTCTTTGTATCTTATGAACTTATTAGCTTTAAAAAAATAAATTTAAATATAAATACTAACAGGCTGAGTCAAGAAAACAAACAAGAGAGTTAATACCAGTTAATAACTGGAAATAAATTGTTGAGATATCTATTCTCTCTCTCATGGAACATTTTTTTAGTAATTATCTGAGCCATTCTGTTGAAAATAGAGAATAGAGATGTTACTTGAAAAAGAACATATAAAAAAGATGGATTAGACATACCAGCATCAATTATATTCATTTCAGAATTGTTGTGGAGAGAGAGCTGTATGTGAGTTGAGTTCAAATAACTCTTCCAGGATTGAATTAGAACTAATATCAAATCTTGATCATAATGAACTCTAACTTGGAGATACCACTAAGAATAGCAGAACAATAGTAGTAAATTACTTATAAGATTGCAGAGTTCCACACATGCTTAAATGATTATCCTGCCATGCCCTTTGTGTAGAGCTGAATCAAGCTGTACCCTTGGTTCAGTCACCTTGGAAAATCACAAGAAGGTGTATCAGTAGTTAACATCATATTTTCAAAGAAAGTACCTTGGAAAATAAGAAAAGTTCTCAATATCTTTTGTTAATTTCCTTTAAAAATATAAGTAATGTTATTTTGTATGATGCTTCTCCTTTTTCCCAAGTGCCTTAATTTATATCATTTTATTTCATTTGCCCAACATATTTTTAAACAACAAAAGTTTCCTATCATAGAACACCTCACAGTTGGCAAGGACTTTCCTCATCATAACCTGGGTAAGATAAGTCATAGGACTGGACAATCACATGCTAGATAATGAAGCTCAACCGGTTACCTTCTTCATTTTTGTTGAAAAGAAAACTGGATAGAGGACTGGAATCTTGTTCTTCAGTTTCAAGTTCTGTGGTCTTCCTAAGGAATATCTGTTCACTGAATGATCAGAGCATCTTATACATTTTGAGAGTATTATACTAAGCAATGATTGGGCAATGAGATGATGGAAACTCAGAAAGATCATATTTAGAAAAAGATTGAGTGGAAGAGATTACCTGCTCTGAGTTCCTCATTTTATGTATGAGGAAACTGAGGCCTAAAGATGTGAAGTGAACAGCTTTGGGTGGTTCAGATAGTAAGTCCCACTCTCAAGATGAGAGCACTTTCCACACTACCATGGGGACTATAAGAAGCGCTTGATGAAGTTCCTGCCTTCTAAGGATGACATCATCACCATCATAATGAATATGACAATATGGTAGACAGAGTGTAAGACTTGAAGCCAGGAAGGTTTAGATTTAAATCTAACCTCAGATGTCAACTCAGTCAACTAGCATTTATTGAGGACCTAACTCTTCTTTCAAGAACTTTAAGAATCTTTCTTGCACAGGAGATAAAATACTAGATATGAAGTCAGAAAAATTTGAGTTTAAAACTAGGTCTGGACAGATTAACTGTGTGATCCTGGGCAAGGAGATTAACTTGTCCCGACCTGTGTCCTCATCTGTAAAATGTCAGTCAATCAATAAGTATTTATTAAATACCTACTATGTAGGTATGTATGAGGCATTGTATTAAATACTGGAGATGCAAAGAAAGGGAAAAAGCAGTCCCAGCTCTCAAGGAGATCTCAGGGTAATAGGAAAGACAAGATGAACATATTTACAAATGAAACATATACCAGACAAATTGGGAGTAATCTCATCAGAAAGGCAATGGGACTAGTGAAGGCTTCTTTCAGACAGACTTTAACTGAAATTTAAAGGATATGGGGGGGGGGTCTTGAAGTCAAAAATGAGGAAGAGGAGCATGACAGGCATGTGTGACAGGAAGGGAAAATACCCAGAATTGGAAATGGAGTGTTTATGTGCAAGGAAGAGCAGGGAGGTGAGAATCATTTGACTTCCAAATAGATGAAGAAGAAGGTGTAAGGAAATTGGCATGTTGGACAAGTAAATTTAACTTCTCTGAATTCAGTTTCTTTATCTGTAAAATGGGCGTAATAAGGGAATCTACCACATGGAGAAACTGAGATAAAAGTGCTTGGTAAATTATAAAGAGCTGTGTCAGTTTTCATTATCATCAGTTTTCAATATTATTATTTCTATTCTCAATATTTTAAATGGGATTTAGATAGAAAAAATATCTGGACAAGTCTCTCTCTTACTATTGCTTCTTCATAGTCAATGTCCTATATATTGTTGTAATGGTGGACAAAATATTGTTTTCCGTAGTCAAATAAAAACATTAAGATGTCAGGTTCCCTATGCCGACCCATTGAAAGCATCTTCAGCCAAATTCCGATAGTAGATATATCAACAAAGATGATGTTTATTTCATCTTATTTCCACATGATTTTTATGTTCTCAGATATTTTGAAATGTTTTGTTCCAAATAACTTAGAGATCCTGAATATTTAGGATGGTGACACTAAAAGCATTGTTTTAAAGTGTTATTTTTTTTGTTTGTATTTAATTAACTGATGTTATAGCCAGCTGATATGGGGCAAATGATCTGGCTGTGATACTGCTCCAGTCTTAGAAGAACTTATTATTGGCTGACTTCCTTAGGTTATTTTTAGGCTAACATTTCTAAGATGGAAATTTGCTATATATTAGTACATAGAAGGGTGATGTTTCATTCTAATTACTATGTCATTTGTTTCTATGTATTCAGCCGCTACATTTTTTGATGATTTCTAGTGATATTTTCTTCCATCCCTTTCATCTCTTTGAAGAATCTTTATGGATCAATATCCCAGTTGTTTCACAATAAATCATATGTAGATTTCCATAGCAATGATCTATTCCCAAATTATCATATAATCCTGCATTTCCACAAATTTATCTTCATTATTGCTTTTTCCACTTTTGTCAACATATTACTTGAGTTTATGACTGCCATCAATGGAAGGTTTTGAGGTTATATTTTGGAACTTTAATCGCTGCACAGGGTTCATTTTGAGATGAACCCCTTTTGGTTACATAAAGCAAATCCAATTAATGTACCTATTATCACTCTTTATTGCTGCTTATTGATGTCTCCTTATTCCAAAAAGTATTTGTGAAGTTTTTTGTTCTATACTCTGAGACTATCAGTCCTGCCTTTCCTTTTTGAATTGGAAATATTAATCTTTCCCTGACCAGTTCAGAATAATGTATGCTATATTTTATTGATATTGGTTTTTTTGTTAGAGTAACTTCCAATTTTTGAATTCCAAAAGTACACATTGACTTGTATTGTCTAACTATTAAATATTTTATAAATGTTCATTCCATTTAGTTTTGACTTCAGAATGTCAATAAGTTGGATCATGGTCTAATCTCTACATTACATGTGTTTTAACTGGAAGATATTGGTAGGCATACCTTAGCCTGCTGTTGGTTCAATGTGTCCTTCAGGGTCAGCCACAAGTCCTTCACTTTCTGTATTTCCATAGAATATATTAAAAATTTGACATTTATCAATCCAAATGCTGCTGTTATGCCATTGAGCAAATATTCCATAGGATGATGAAACTATACAATTCATTTCAGAGTGAAGCCATACACTTTTGTCATTCATATGCTTCAAGTGGTTAATAAATGGTTTTGCCTTTCTTTAATTGGGAAACTGTACTTAATTCCATTTTGGAGAATTACTAATGGATTTAAGGAACTGTAGAATTAAAAATGACTTAAACTGTCTCCTTTAAAAAATGCTACTTCGAAGAATTGGAAATCATTGGAATGCTCATCAGTTGGGGAATGCACGAGTGGTGGCGTATGATTGTGATATAATACTATTATGTTATAAGAAATGATGAAGGAGGTACTCTCAGTCAAAAAAAAATGACAAGAATTACATGAACTGATGAAAAGTAAAATAAAGACTGGGAGATCGTTGTGCACAGTAAATAGCAATGTTTTAATGATTATCAAATATAAAAGATGACTACTCAGATCAATACAATGATCCAAGATAATTCCAAGGGACTCAAGATATGAAAAAAGGGCTATCCATCTCCAGAGAGAGAATTGATGAACTTTGAGTTGAAGTATAGTTTTCTCACTTTCTTTTTAAAAATATGACTAATATGGAAATAGGTCTCACATGATTTCATGTGTAGAATTGATATTATATCACTTGCCTTTTCAGAGGGTGGGAGGGAAAAAGAGAATTTGGAACTCAAAATGTAAAAAGAATGTTAAGATAAATAAATAATATATTAAAATGTTTAAAAGAAAGGAAAAATACATTTTATATAACTTATTCTTCATATTATTGCATTGGTAACACATTTTAAAGTGAACGATTTCCTGCATTGACATCTATTGTTCTAGCAGTAAGTATTTAGGTAGCACAGTGGATAGAAAGGTCTGGAGGAATACCTGAGTTCAAAACTTCTCGGACACTTAGTAGCTATGTAACCTTGGGCAAGTTGCTTACCTCTGTTTGCCTCAGTTTACTCAATCGTAAAATGGGAATAGTAACCACACCCATTTTGCAGGATTATAAGAATCCAATGAGATAATATTTATAAAATTCTTGGCACAGTGCCTGGTATATAGAAGGCATTATGTAAATGCTTATACCTCCCCCACACATCTGATTTAAGTTTGTATGGGAGTAAAATGTGGGGACTGAACTGAGTCAAAGGCTTTGAGAAAATCAACAAAGAGTTTATGTGCTATAGACATTTGAGAAACTTATTCACTTATTATTGTATTAGTAATTAGCTCTTTATGCCCTTAAAACTTTTTATGACACTCCCAAATTATCTTGTGTATATGTATTTTTCCATGATAAATTTGTGAATACTTTATATAAAATTATAAATATAAAACTGCCTTTTTGCCTTGTTTTCCTTTGGTAATAGATATATAATCCTTTCTGTTAAAAAAAAAAAAACAAACTAGGGTCAGCCTTGTGTCTCACCAGAAGCCTGTGAAGTGTGTTGCTAATATTATATTGCTGGATTATAAATGTGAGAGAAACACTATGGACCTTATCTGACTTTGTCCCTTACTAATTTTTTAAAAGACTAGAACTTTAATTACATAATCTGGTGTCACTGTTCTGTCATTCATTAAATTGATGACGTAGAAACTTTTTGTCATTTTTGTTTCAGCTATGTCAGACAATTTGTGACCATATAGACAACTGGAAAATGTCTACATTTCCCTTCAAGACCTTTCTTTCCCTGATTTCTTTACTTTTCTCAAGACTCTATATTAAAATTCATGGTTGGTATTGCAATCTGCATCTTGTTCTTTTCCTTGTGAGGCACTAATGTCTGTTTTGTAGCATTTGCTTTTCATTGCTGATTAAGGGAATCTAGAATATCTGGCATGCTTTTGTTTTCTGAATTCCTTTCTGTATGTATCTTTTATGTTGCCTTTAATTGTTCAACATGAT